>JANJGN010000002.1:234520297-234747821 GCA_026770705.1 Isurus oxyrinchus | reverse complement strand
GCCTTTATTGAGGAAAACAGAAGTTATTTTTTTTTTTTTTCTTCATAATCCAGTCTTTTGCTGTAGCTAGCATTCGAATCCCTTGCACCTATACCCCCTCAAAGTTGGGTTGCCACCCTCTGGTTGGATGTATTCCGGGAGGTCTTGTGACATGGCCTCCCACTTACTACCCACACCACCCCCCTCCTCCCACCCCACCCCCACCACCACCCCACCCCCACCAACAATCCCCGCATTGCTCCCGCCATTAGTCTCCCCGCACGTCAACCCTTGTGGTTCACCCTCCCGCAGCCAATGAGAAGGCAAATGGAGCTTTTGCTACCAACCCGATTGGGTGATTTTTGACTGTCTGTTCAACATAGGGTTGCCAGCCCTCCAGGGAGTCTCCAGGAATTAAAGATCATTCTCGGGGGGGGGGGGGGGGGGGGGGGGGGGGGTGGGGGGGGCACTGCCGTGTGCAACCCTGGAGAAAAATCACCGGGAATTTTTTTTCTTTTTTTCTTGCGTCATTTTCTTTGAACGTTTCTCTTTACCAGATCTAAAGATATTGAAAAAGTTCGGGGGGGGGGGCGGTGGGTGGTGCGGTGGGGGTGGGGGTGGGGGGGGGGGAGTCTGTTTGACTAACAGTCAAACATCATCCAATTGGGCAACGATTCTTTCTGCTCTTCCAATCCCAAAAAAAAATTGGCGTGGAAAGGCTGTATGTCACGAGGATGGATGTGTTGGCTGACTAATGGCTGGAGCGTGGGGGCAAGTCATGCGATGAAACTTCCAAGAATACATTTAACCACAGCTGGTGACCCTAGTTCAACATCCTATTCTTGGCCAACTCCAATATTTTAACATCTAATAAATGACTTGGACTCAGTAGCTCCCACATCTAGAGACTCAGGAGGCTGACAAAGCTCTCATTCTAAACAAAAACAAAAACAAAAGTACCTGGAAAAACTCGGCAGGTCGAGCAGCATCTGCGGACAGGAGCACAGTTAACGTTTCGGTCATGCGGACTCGAAGCGTTAACTGTGTCCCTTTCCGCAGGTGCTGCCAGACCTGCCGAGTTTTTCCGGGTATTTTTGTTTTTGTTTTGGGATTTCCAGCCTCCGCAGTTTTTTTTTTTGCTTTTACCTTAAAGCTCCCATTCTCTCCCAATCCAAACCCAGCGTTCTCGTGTCGCTCCCAGTGTCTGTCGACCAGCTGAAGATCTGGCGCCACTTCATCTTGGAGCTGCCCTCTTTCTTCTACATCCAGTAGGAGCCCCACTGCATGACCTGATGGCAGGCCCACCATGTTGGAAGACAGGTGACATGGCCATGCCAACTAAGCCATCTTTTGCAGAAGATGGATGAAACTGGAGACTGTAAGCGTTTTCTTACTGCAGCAGAAGCAATAAAGTTCAAAACATTTTAAAAAAAACTCTCAACTTTTTAATGCCCCAATGATTTTTCTGCCTGGGTTTTTGCTCAGATCAGTGTCCAGTCGATTAACCTGATAAGCCATACAGACTCTTCCTTACCTCCCCTACTGTAAAAAATAAACTATTCCAAATCAGCTCCTCAAGGCCAGGACCCTGCTTGTGAAATTGGCCCCAGGATGGCCTGTTGTTCGAATTAGGGACTGCCAACCCTTCAGGATTCCTCTGGAGTTTCCAGGCGGTAGTGAAGAGCCAGGGTTCATGCAGCTGATCATTATCCATTGGCGCTCGCTGGGACGTGGGCGCGCTTAGTGTCAGACGAGGCTTCAGTCAGGACATTGAGCTGATATTTCAACAGCAACAACATGCTTCACAGAAGATTTATTAAACAAAATTTAAACCGAGCCACGTGAGAAGATATTAGGACGTATGACCAAAGATTTGGTCAAAGAGTTCGGTTTTTAAGGAGCTTCTGGTTAAAGGGGGCAAGGAAAGACAGAGAAATGGAGAGGTTTAAGGACAGAATTCCAGAGCTTAGGGCCCAGGCAGCTGAAGACATGGTCACCAATGGTGGAGTGATTAAAATCAGGGATGCTCAAGCCTCTGGGATTGAGGAGCAGAGAGATCGCAGAGAGTTATGGAGGGCTGGAGGAGGTTACAGAGATAGGGAGGGGTGAGACAATGAGGGATCTTAAAACAAGGATGAAATTAGTTCAGAATAACCTACATAAACCTGATTATTATGGAGGATAGTTCTGGTTTTATGTTCATTCTGTGGCAATAGCGTAACCTCTACCTCACAGTTGAAACAAATTAACTCAAATTACTACACCAAACTATAATTTGATATTGAGACCCTTGCCCCAAGGTCTGAGATCTAGATGTTTGTATATTACTTTTTTGAACTGATGGCTGTGATTTAGAACCTTCTGGGTTTAACTGTGCTGCATGTGGATTTATTTGTTGCGCTGATGTATAGCAAGGCGTTCATCGGCCATTGCACAGATCTGCAAATGATGTTAAACCACTGCCACTCAAAGCTGATATTATAAACTGATGTTATAAGAAGATATCCCGTAGAATCTATGACATGGAGCATTATTACAGAAATTCCAACCTATGATAATATTGGGGCAGTGTGAGCAGAAGTTTTGTGAACTGGATAGGGACTAAAGGAAAGGGTGTGGGCCAGGGATCAATGTAGGATGCAGTCTTAGCCTCATACCTATTTAGGCTATCTAGACATGGGCACGGGTGGGGTGGGTGGTGTGGGGTGGGGGGGGGTGGTGTGCTGACAGAAGAACTAGGACGTTTGGCAAAAAGTAAGGACAATGCCAAGCGTTAGCGGAATGGGCAGACAAGTGGCAAATACTGTTTAATGAAGAGCTGTGTGTGGCAATGCAGTTTGAAAGAAGAAATAAATAATGAGAGCAGAAACGCAAAGGAAAAATGCGAAGAGCAGAATGACCAAGGGTACGAATAGATAATATTGTAAAAATATGACTATCCTTTCTCCATCTTATGAGCTGCCTTCTCTCTCTCTCTCTCTCTCTCTCCTTTTTTATCTCCTTCCTTTCTTGGCTTCTAACTTGCCTATCTCACTTTCCCCCCTCTCTTGTGCTGTTTCTTTCTCACCGACTTTGCCCCCTGTTCTCTCACGTGCTATCTCTCCTAACTCTCTTGTGCTATCTCTGGCCCCTCTCCTCCCCTCACTCTCTTCCTCTATTCATCTTATCTCTTCTGCCCCACATGCTATGCTCCGTTTTACCACCCTCATCTCCTAGTGATGCATTCTCTCCTACTTCTCTCTGATGCCTGGCCCAGACTTGCACAGAGACGCTGCAGATTTTTTTTTAAGTGGCCGGGGGAGGTGGGGACCTGGATGTGGTATCCCAGCCCCATTTCTGACCTCCCATTTTCGCAGATAGGGGAAAGGACATGGGGTGTGACTCCATACATGAGGGAAACCCAACCTTGGCAGGGCCACTTAAACTGAGTGCTGAGTTCAGACGGACCCGAATTTGTCTGTTGCAAAGGCTTTAACCCATATTGTGGGAGTCGCAGATGGTATGGAGTAGAAATAAACACTCTTGATGAGAAGATCAGTTTAACTGTTCTCACAATCTAAATTTTTTTAAATCCCCAGCTCTTTAAACTGTTCAGGAAAAAAAAACTGGCTACAGCTGTCACTGATTGTTTTTTTTTAAAAAACCTCTGCTTTGATTGACAGGCCCAGTTGATGCAGCATCTGTTTGAGCAGTTTTCAATGGAGTTTATTTGATGGCATTTCCCTACAGGAGCTAGTCATTATGAATGCTTGGCTGAGTTCCCAAGCTACAATTATCTCAGCAGGGGGTTCTGAGTTCACAGTTCAATTGACCTCTTAAAGAGGCTATTAAGGGATTAGGGGTATAAACATAAATTTATTTGTTTTTTTATAGAGATTAACTACTTGAGGAGATTTAATAGTTTTGATGCTTTCATGAATGGGAATTTCTTTCACTATCAAGTCTGTATAGCGAGAGGTGTATTAAATTTTTAGAAGTGCATTTTTTTCATCTCCACATGGCTCCTGAGCTCTTCCTATGCTGGATTACTGGGAGAGTTGGCATGGAGTATACTGGGAGCCATGGAAGTTGGGTGGGGTCTAATGGGATGTGAGGCATAAGGGCTAGAGACCTAAAATCTTCCAAAATAATTGGAACCATGTCCCAGAGAACTGAGATGGGCTTTCTAACTAGCCCACCTCAATACTTGCCCACTGAGCATCTGCTCTTGGGTTTGGCAGGCCTGACTTCATCCCGCGCCTGCCCCAACTACCCCCAGCCAAAAACCCGCCCCAACCACCCCTCCCCCACACCCGTCCCGACCACCCCTCCCCCACACCCGTCCCCGACCACCCCTCCCCACACCCGCCCCAACCACCCCTCCCCAACACCCGCCCCCGACCACCCCCTCCCCCCACACCACCTCAACCACCCTCCCCCACACCCGTCCTGACCACCCCTCCCCCCACACCCGCCCCGACACACCCCTCCCCGACCACCCCTCCCCCCATACCCGCCCACAACCACCCCTCCCCACACCCACCCCAACCACCCCTCCCCCACACCTGTCCTGACCACCCTCCCCCACACCTGCCCCGACCACCCCTCCCCCACACCCGCCCCAACCACCCCTCCCCAACACCCGCCCCAACCACCCCTCCCCCACACCCACCCCAACCACCCCTCACCCACACCCGTCCTGACCACCCCTCCCCCACACCCGCCCCGACCACCCCTCCCCGACCACCCCTCCCCCATACCCGCCCCCAACCACCCCTCCCCCACACCCACCCCAACCACCCCTCCCCAAAACCCGCCCCAACCACCCCTCCCCAACACCCGCCCCAACCACCCCTCCCCCACACCCGCCCCAACCACCCCCCCCCCACACCCGCCCCAACCACCCCTCCCCAACACCTGCCCCAACCACCCCTCCCCAACACCCGTCCCGACCACCCCTCCCCCACACCTGCCCCAACCACCCCTCCCCAACACCCACCCCAGCAACTCCTCCCCCACACCCGCCCCGACCACCCCTCCCCCACACCCTCCCCAAACACCCCTCCCCCACACCGGCTCCGATCACCCCTCCCCCACACCCACCCCAACCACCCCCTCCCCCACACCCGCTCCGATCACCCCTCCCCCACACCGGCTCCGATCACCCCTCCCCCACACCCACCCCAACCACGCCTCCCCCACACCCTCCCCAGCCACCCCTCCCCCACACCCGCCCCGACCACCCCTTCCCCACACCCGCTCCGATCACCCCTCCCCCACACCCCGCTCCGATCACCCCTCCCCCACACTGCCCTGACAACTCCTCCCCCACACCCGCCCCAACCATCCCTCCCTCCCCCAGACCCACCAGAGCAAAAATCTCACAATTTCGCCAAGGCAGGTCCAGCAAGTCAGGCAATTTCCCAGCAAGAGCTACCTGTCTTGGCAGCAGAAATCCAGCCCTACCTCTCAATTCTCCCTCTCCCTCTTTCCTGTTGTTTCTTTCCTCTCTATCTTGCTATGGCTCGCTCTCTCCCTCTCATGCTCTCTCACTCTCTCTTCTTCCTCATATCATCATTCTCTCCCTCTATCATTATTAACTGAATCTCTAAGACGAAGCCATTTAGCTCCTTGAACCTGTTCCACCACACAGTGAGGTCATGGCTGATCTTTGACCCAACACCTACCGTTGCCTCGTATCCCACAATACCTTTGGTTAAGAAAAAATTGATCCAGCATCAATTGTCGTTTGTGGAAGACAGTTCCAAACTCCTACCACCTTTTGTGTGAAGAAGAGTTTCCTAATCTCACCCCTGAAAGGCCTCTGTCCCTCTCATCCTAGACTCCCCAACCAGCGGAAAGAATTCTATTTACCCTATTTGTGCTCCTTATTAGCTTGAAAATTCCAATCTAATCACCCCTTTTAACCTTCTAAATTCCGGGCAATGAACGAACATGTAAATAGGTTTTACACTGCCATTGATGTCCCCCACCCATTATTTACACCTACATGTATGCTCGATGCATGAATGTCTGTCTGCCCTCCTGTTGCAGACTGTGCCCTGTCTCTTCTATTGTAGTAATGGTCAACTGTGCATGTCACTCCCAAGTCACACTGGACATCCATTGTTAGAAAAAAGTTATTTCGATGAATTGAGCTTCTCATCCAATATCCTGTCCATGACTGGACCTCCTCCTTCCCCCCCCTGCAGCATCCAATATCCTGTCCATGACTGGACCTCCTCCTTCCCCACCGCTGCAGCATCCAATATCCTGTCCATGACTGGACCTCCTCCTTCGCCCCCCTGCAGCATCCAATATCCTGACCATGACTGGACCTCCTCCTTCCCCCCCCACTGCAGCATCCATGCCTTTTTGTTACTTCTGGACTCAACTTTTCCACTGTTCTCTAGTCGCTGTCCCAGCTTCCTCGCTCTATAAACTTGTTATCTGAATGCTGATTGGTTCAGGTCACATGCCCCTTGGCTTTAAATAAATGGGTTTATTAAAATAACAGAGAGGGGGAATGTGATAACAGCCTGTCTGAGCCTCCATGTGATACCATTCTTTCACAACAACATGGCTGTCTCCATCGTGCCCTAACCCTAGCAAGCTCCTCAGCCACATGAAAAGCGCTCTAGGGAAACTGCCAACATGACCTTCTCAAGGGCAGCTGGAGATGGGCAGTAAGTGCCAGCCTTGCCAGCGATGCCCCACACCCAATGAATGAATGAAGAACATAAAGGTTGGCAGGGCTGAAATCCCTCAAGAAAGCTGAGGTGCTTATTGAGCTGATTGTGTGCCTTTTCTGCCCCTAAGCTCCCCACTCTTCAGTGTGAGTAAAGCAAGCTGTCGAACATGAAGAGCTCCTTGTTGCACCACAAGCTCCTACAACAGCAGTTACATAAAGGATGAGTTCAGCATGAAGTGTCGATAACTAATTATACCTTAATGATATCCCATTTGGTACAAAAGCCTAGAGAGAGGGAGAGAGATCCTAGAGTCACTGCAATGAATTTTTTTCTCCCTTTACGTCATTGACAATTTTCGGCTGAGGGTCGGAATTGACAAGAAGCCTTTTGAGAAATAGTGTGTGAGCATTGGATCGACTCTATGAGTCAGCCCCTGTTACTGTCTGTTCTGCATACCCTTTGCTTTCTCTCTGCGTACTGGAGTGTTGTTGGACTGAATAAACATTTCACATTCTGTACTCTCCATTCATTGTATCAAATCAATAAATAATTGAGTAGTTAACACGTGCACCAGGGGGCAAGGAACAGTGATTGGTTCAAGATTGATACAGGGCTATGGGGAGAGAGAGGGGTCAGTGAGATTGGTTTGGGGATTGATACAGGGCTATGGGGAGAGAGAGGGGTCAGTGAGATTGGTTTGGGGATTGATACAGGGCTATGGGGAGAGAGAGGGGTCAGTGAGATTGGTTTGGGGATTGATACAGGGCTATGGGGAGAGAGAGGGGTCAGTGAGATTGGTTCAAGATTGATACAGGGCTATGGGGAGAGAGAGGGGTCAGTGAGATTGGTTTGGGGATTGGTACAGGGCTATGGGGAGAGAGAGGGGTCAGTGAGATTGGTTTGGGGATTGATACAGGGCTATGGGGAGAGAGAGGGGTCAGTGAGATTGGTTTGGGGATTGATACAGGGCTATGGGGAGAGAGGGGGGTCAGTGAGATTGGTTCAAGATTGATACAGGGCTATGGGGAGAGAGAGGGGTCAGTGAGATTGGTTCAAGATTGATACAGGGCTATGGGGAGAGAGAGGGGTCAGTGAGATTGGTTTGGGGATTGGTACAGGGCTATGGGGAGAGAGAGGGGTCAGTGAGATTGGTTTGGGGATTGATACAGGGCTATGGGGAGAGAGGGGTCAGTGAGATTGGTTTGGGGATTGATACAGGGCTATGGGGAGAGAGAGGGGTCAGTGAGATTGGTTCAAGATTGATACAGGGCTATGGGGAGAGAGAGGGGTCAGTGAGATTGGTTCAAGATTGATACAGGGCTATGGGGAGAGAGAGGGGTCAGTGAGATTGGTTTGGGGATTGATACAGGGCTATGGGGAGAGAGAGGGGTCAGTGAGATTGGTTTGGGGATTGATACAGTGTGATGAGGAGGACTGGGGCAGAGGGATTAGATTTAGAAAAGGTCTAGTACAGAGCACGGGTACCATGGGTTGAATGGCCTCCTTTTTAGCTGTAACCTTCTCTGTTGCTTAACAGTTTTTGTTTCTCTGCCCATCTCACAGGTGTACAAGGGAGAGGACACAACATTCCAGATCTCAGGCCTCCAGACAAACACAGACTACCGGTTCCGAGTCAGCGTCTGCCGCTGTTGCCAGGACATGTCACAAGAGCTGACTGGACCCTTTAGCCCGTCTGCCATTTTCACACTACGGAGAAAGGAGTCTCCTCCTGTCAGTGAACTGCGAACCACAGAAATGGCCAAAATGAGGAGCGTGATGCCCAGCGACGAGCAATTTGCTGCCCTCATCCTGGCGGGATTTGCCAGTTTATCCATCTTTATTGCCTTTGTTTTACAATATTTCATCATGAAGTAACAGAGGACGAAGAAAGCAAAAAAAACGTTACGCATATAACTCTTGAGGTATAAACTTAGCCACGTACTAGTGCCAGCAAAACTCATTTAAATATTCCTGTCGAACTTCTATTAATCGTCTTTTATTTTTAAGTTTGTTAATTATTTTTTTTCCCTTTTCCCTTTGTTTTTTTTTGGTTCAGGCCCCGTTTCGGGTGCCAAACTTTAACCAAAACAAAGAAATTTTTTTTTAAAAAATGGGGGGGGAAGCGAAATGAAAACCACACTGGCTCTTTCCTGCACCTTTTCCGGAAATTACTTTGACACGTTCGCCCCCATGTCATTTGGTGCCCACACTCCTGGACAAGCCCGAGCGGGAGCCGCCCTCTGGTTACCTCGGCTTATCAGCTGTGTGTGAGGGAGCTGTGAATGAGTTAAAGTATTCTCCCAGCCGATGGTTCAGTTGGAGGTTTTAGCATTTTTATATATATATATACACATATATATATATAAAATATATATATTTTTTAAAAATATATTTACGCTGGGAGGGAGGCAGAGTGGAGAGGAGAGAGAACAAGCTTCAGGTTGTTCACAATCACGTGTCGATGGGATAGCTCGCAGACCGGGCTTGTCCCTTTTGTTACATTTAGAGGATGTACTCGTGAGAAATGCAATGGGCATAGTATTTAATTTAGCTGTAAAAAAAAGGGGGTATGTTACCTTCCCCACACCCCACCCCACCCCCAACCCCTCCCCACCCCCCTTCCCCACCAGATCAGCTCTGATGTTGGCACTCAAGTCTACCTGGTAATTTGGATGCCTCATTGCTGTAATTCTGCCAGGGCAGACCCCCCACCCCCCCACCCCCACTCACCCCCTTTGCCCAGCCTTTGCTCACTGCCTTTCTGTGTGCCTCTTAAGTGAGAGGTGCAGCACAACGCCGTAGAGCTGTGGTCATGAGAGATGGGATCGTGTTGGGGGTTGGTGGGGGGGAGAGAGAGGGAGGTGCTGTGGGAGAAGGACCACAGCCTCCGATTGCTACTCCACCCTCCCCCCCAACAACCCACCCCCACCACCCCCCCCACCGATTTCTTTTTAAATGGGCCCCGGACATCACTTCGGGACCCTGACTCCATAACTACTCCGCAGCTCCTCCCCCCTCCCCCCCATGCCCCCCCCCCCCCCACCAACCTCCCCCATCGCGCCCCAACCCCCACCACCACGCCCCCCCCCCCCCCCCTCACCACCCCGGCCACTGCCACCGGGCCGGGTGGTAGTTGTTGGCATCACAATTAGCAGCCAGACTGTCCATCGTTTACCCGCTGTGAAGGTGCCTTATTGCTGTCATCCAATCGGGATTCTCTTCCACTGCCCTTTCCAAATGCTGTACGCTCGAATACTTGCTCCCTTCTCCATTTGTGCCTTTGCTACACGTAAGGAAGTTGCCACTCGGAGACACTGGCTACGCACTGCCAAATTCCAACACTGCCATTAAATAGGGAGCAGGCGCGCCGATTTATTTCCCAATTTTTAACCCCCTTTTCCATTCCGTCCTTTCCCAATCTAGAACTGCCACTGTGTCGCTTTAAAGCTTATCTCCCTCCCCTGGTATAACGCTTAAGCGGTACGATCCTCAAAGTCTCCAGGTCAAGTCCCAGTTAGCATAGGGTCAGCTGGGATGGGTGCTATAATGGGCCTCAGTGCCTCTGGAGTTTTGGGAGGGGAGGGGAATATCAGGCAATGGGATGAGGTGGGATGCGTGGCAGGGTTCTTGCTTCCACTCACTGTACAAGTGGACAACGGTCAAGTTGTGTTGCCCAGTGCCAATTACAGATGAGGGCAAAATGCATCCCCCCTTGCGATTCCCCTTTGGGTTGAACAGCCAGCTGACGGGAGGCTCTCTGGGCTCCCGCGCAAAGAATTCCTGCTTGGATGAATGTGCTGGAGAAGCTTCCATTGGTACTTCAACAAAGATCAGTGATGAAGGGGGAAAGCGGAGAAAAGAAATACCTCAGTTTCCTGTTTGTATTCTCATGTAACTGAGAGAATTGAAGGCTAAAATCTCCAATTGTGTGCTGCTTACACACACCAAACCAAACTTGAGTTTTGAAAACAAAAGCATTACCCTTTGACTTCTAGTTTTTGTAGCGTTGTATTAGTTAATCTCCAACAAAACCTGCAAAGCCAGTCATTTTAGAATCAGACGTGGGGTGGCCATTTTGGAATCAGGTGGCCATTTTGAAAGGAACTATCCCAGCTTGCATTTGGTATGTTCCTAAAAACAACTCCTGATGGATAGAGCTACTGAAAAATCAATCCTGTGGCTAAGAAGTAATCGAACTATGTGTCTGCCGTGAGATGTTGAATTAAGAAAACCTATTTCTGACCATGTTTGTGGTGAGTAGCTGCTTCAAATGTAGGTTATTGTCAACAAAAGCTGCCACTCAAATTGTCCCGTGAGAGACCAAACCAAAAAGCTACTTTGTGTTCTTATTATTCAGAAAATGATTATTTGCACTTTATCCTCAATCCCACTCTCTCCACTGTGTTGTCCCACCCGCAAAGATGGTATGAAACTAGAGAAACTGGATGGCCTCAGCCTGATAGGGCACACTTCACTTCCAAAGCCAATGTCCAACCATTCCAACACGCACAAACAACCAGTGCCATTATTGGCAACGGGCGAGGCGGCCGGCAGAGCAGGAGTAAAAACGAAGAATCCGGCACGGTCCACTGAGATCCCAATTCTTCAGTTCCTCCTCCCTACCCTTCGCAGCAAAAGGTGCTGAATTGTACTGAGAATTTTCACAGCAGAGAAGTAGGTCGTGTGGCCCATCAGGTCTGTGCGGGTATAAGAACAGAAACTGCTGGAAATACTGAGCAGGTCAGGAAGCTTCTGAAGGGAGAAACAAACTTAACTTTTCAGGTTAATGACCTTTCATCAGTACTCTCCCACTGATGTTTATGCCACCTCCCACTCTACTTCTTCTCACCCCATCAATACATCCTTCCACCCCTTTCCCTCCTCATGTTTATCCAGCTTCCCCTCAAATGTATCTACACTATTCACCTCAAACACTCCCCGTGGTAGTGAGTTCCACATTCTCGCCACTCTCTGGGTAAAGAAGTTTCTCCTGAATTCCCTATTGGATTTATTAGTGACTATCTTTTATTTCTGACCCCTAGTTCTGGTCTCCCCCAGAAGGGGGAACATTTCCCCTACATTGACCCCATCGAACCCTTTCGTAATCTTAAAGATCGCTCTTAGCTGTTTCCTTTTCCAGAGAGCAGAGACCCATCTTGTTCAATCTTTCCTGATGGGTATAATCTCTCTGTTCTGGTGTTATAGATGTACAGGAAAGGATGTCTGGAATTTGGAAGGGATAAGACAGGGTGCCTGTACAAGCCAGCTGCTGTTACGTATGGAGTTCGTACATAGGTGTACGTAGAATGTGTGGCCCAGAAACAGGCCATTCGGCCCCGCTGGTCACTGCTGGTGTTTACGTTCCGCAAGAGCCTTCATCTCACCCCATCAGAATCACAGAATGGTTACAGCACAGAAGGAGGCCATTCAGCCCACTGTGTCTGCACCAGCTCTCCGAATGAGCAATTCACTTAGTGCACATTCTTTCTCTTCAAATAACAGTCAGGGCCCCTTTGGAATATTTCCACCACACAAGGTCAGGCAGCTTCTTCTCCTTTCTCCCTCATGCGTTTCCCTTAACTGCTCCCATTTGGCTGAAAATTTGTCGAGCCAGGAAAACTCTGAGGGAAATAGTGACTTCAAAATATTTATAGTTTCATTCAGCGCAGTGTAAGTTGCATGGCCGCTGAGTTAATGATGAGCAGTACCCAACACGGCTACAGACAGGGACGTTGGCGTGTCCGACATTCATTAGCAGATACTCCCCACGCCCATTGTTGATCGGTGAGCGGTGTTGTGATTTGTTACAGAAACAGAGTGAAGGAAGGAGATGGAAAATCTGTTGAAGGCGCTGACTCCCCCAAGCCCCACTGTGTTGACGATAGGGCTCTCAGCATTAGGCATCTCCAGAATGAATGATGTTCACCACAATCAGAGATAGACAGGGCACAGCGTTAGAACATAGCAGGAGAGATCAATCTCACTTTATTAAACCCTCAACCCTACCACCGGCCTCAGCCTTAAGTGTACCCATATATTAATCACTGTTGATGGCCACGTCTTCAGAAAACCGTTGAAAAGTGAGGGCCCAGATAGGGGCCATTCAGCCCACCTTGTCAGCGCCGGCCGCCCGCCCATCCTAATCCCACCTCCCAGCACCCGCTCCGTTTCCTTGCAGGTTACAGCACTTTAGGTGTGGATCCAGGTGCCTTTTAAATGAGTTGAGGGTTTCTGCCTCCACCACCAAACCAGGCAGCGAGTTCCAAACATCCACCACCCTCTGGGCGAAGAAGTCTTTCCTCATGTCCCTTCTAATCCCCCCACCAATCACCATAAATTTGTGCCCTTTGGTAATTGACTTCTCCACTAGGGGAAACAGGTCTTTCCTGTCTATTCTATCTAAGCCCCTCGTAGTCTTGTACACCTAGGGGTACATTCATGATCCCCAAACTCTGGAGTTTCTCTCTCTCTCTCATCCGATCCATATCTCTACCCCTCTCTCCCCCTTTACGATGCTCCTTAAAATCTACCTTTTTCACCAAGCTTTTGGTTACCTGGCCTAAGATTTCCCTAAGTGACTTGGTGTCAAATTTCTTTTGATAATTGCCCCTGCGACACTCCTTGGGATGTTTTCCTATGTTAATGGCGCTATATAGATTCAGGTTTTTGTTGTTTATTGTGTTTGGAACCTCGGTAACATTTTTCATTTGTAGTGTTGATCTCTGCTGCACTTTTTCCAGGTAAACAATACCTTGTATCTTGAGTTGTCTCAGAAGGTAGAATTTGTACCACCCCAAAATAGTAACGCATGGGGGCAGCAAATTATAAAAACACAGAACTCGCCATCCCTGACTTGAACCTTGCAAGCTAATGCCCCCTCCCACCCCCAAAACACTCTGTGCACAATGGGGCAGAGTCCTTCTCCACATCTCTTCTTTTCACAGGATGTGAGTGTCGCTGGCTAAGCCAGCATTTATTGCCCATCCCTAATTGCCCTTGTTCAGAGGGCATTAAGAATCAACCACGTTATTGTGGATCTGGAGTCACATGTAGACCAGACTGAGTAAGGATGGCAGATTTTCCCTCCCTTAGTGAGCCAGATGTGCTTTTGCAACAATCATTTCATGGCCATCATTAGACTTTTTTGTTTTTTTTTTAACTGAATTCAAATTCATGACAGGATTTGAACCTGGGTCCCCAGACCATTACCCTAGGCACCTGGATGACCAGTCCAGTGATAATACCACTACACCACCACCTCCCCAAGGATTACCCCTTCCCCCTACTTCGGATACATTCACTTTCTACATCAGTGCAGAAGGAGGCCATTTGGTTCATCATGCCTGTGCTGGCCCTTTGAAAGAACCAACCAATTAATCCCACTCACACTATTCTTCTGCCATAATCCTTCAATTCTTTGCCTTTGAGTACTTGTCCAATTACCTTTGGAAAGTTACTACTGGATCTGCTTCCACCCCCATTTCAGGCAGTGCCTTCCAGGTCGTATATCGTGTTTTAAAAAAAAGGGTTGCTTATGTATCCGCTGGTTCTTTGGTTCTTTTGCCAGTTACCTTAAATCTGTGCCCTCTGGTCACCGACCCTCCTGTCACTGGAAATAGCTTCTCCTTGTTTACTCTGTCGAAACCCCTCATGACTATGAACACATCTACCAAATCTCCCCTTAACCTCTGTTCTAGGGAGAACAATCCCCACTTCTCCAGTCTCTCCATGTAACCGAAGCCCCTCATCTCTGGTACCATTCTCAGAAATCTCCACACCCTCTACAAGGGCTTTTTATTCCCAAGGATTCATTCATTTTCTTTTTAAGATCCTACGATTTGAGCAAGAAGCCGGTAGCTGGAGATGAAGTGGCATGTTTGTCTGACATAGACAGAGAGAGATAGAGACAGATGGGGATGCCTTACATCGTACTGGATATAAATAAGATTCAACGCGATGAGATGAGGCTGAAGTCTGGTGCCACAGAGAATGTCTGTAGGGTTTGGTTTCGGTTCATATCTCAAGCAACATTCCAGAGATATCTCACTTGTGGAAATTTAATTTGGAACAAGCAATCATTTCTGTTTCTGGTACTTTCCCCAGAGTTAAGTAAACATTCAACAAACACAGCTCTAAACCCCCACAACTCCTGAACATCTCACCTGGGTCTCTCAACCGGCTCGGCTTCCAATTATGCAAGTTTCTGCATTAAAAGTATGGAATTTTCTCTGAAGGATCCAGTTTGATCCTGTGAATTACTGAACCTTGGCTTCAGGCCCATCTTCCCCCTCACTCCCCATATCCCCTAATTCCCTGAGAGACCAAAAGTCCATCTCTCCCGGCCTTAAGTATATTCAACGATGGAGCATCCCCAACCCTCTGGGGTTGAGAATTCCAAAGATTCACAACCCTTTGAATGAAGAAATTTCTCCTCATCTCAGTCTTAAATGATCGGCCCCTTATCCTGAGACTGGGCTCCCTTGTTCTAGATTCCGCAGCCGGAGGAAGCAACCTTTCAATATCTACCCTGTCAAGCTCCTTCAGAATTCTTTATGTTTCAATGATGCCTCTCATTCTTCTAAACTCCAGAGACCCAATTTACTCAGCCTCTTAACATAGGACAACCCTCTCATCCCAGGGACCAATTTAGTGAACCTTCGCTGTACCACCTCCAAGGCAAGTATATCCTTTCTTAAATGTGGAGATCTAAACTGCACACAGTATTCCAGATATGGTCTCACCAAAGCCATGTACAAATGTAGCAACAAGACTTCTTTATTCTTGTACTCCAATCCCCTTGCAATAAAGGCCAATGTGTCAATTGCCTTCCTCATTGCTCACTGCATGTATGTGCTAACACTTTGTGTTCCTTATATAAGTATACCCAAGTCTCTTTGAACATCAACACTTGCAAGTTTCACACCTTTTAAAAAATATTCTGCTTTTCTATTCTTACAACCAAAGTGAATAACCTCACACTTTCCCAACATCTTCTCCATTTGCCACCTTGTTGCCCACTCTCTTAACTTGCCTATATCTCTTTGCAGCCCCCCTGTGTCCTCCTCACAGCTTACCCTTCCACCTCGCCTTGTATTGCCAGCAAATGCAAATACATTACTCTCTGTCTCTTCAACTAAGTCATTAATATAGATTATAAATAGCTCAGGCCCCAGCACTGATCCTTGTGGCACTCCACCATTCACTGACTGCCAACTTGAAAATGCCCCATTTATGCCCACTCTCTATTTCCTGTCCATTAACCAGTCCTCTATCCATGCTAATATATTGTGCCCAACTCTATACATCTTATCTTGCACGTTAACCTTTGGTGTAGCATCTTATTGGATGCCTTTTGGACATACACGTATACCACATCTATTTGTTCCCCTTAATCCACCCTGTTATTTATATCCTCAAAAAAACCCTAATAAATTACTTAAACAGGATTCCCTTTTCGTAAAATCATATTGACTTGTTCTAATCATACTGTGCTTCTCTGAGTGCATTAAGACTTGCTTAATAATAGATTCCACCATTTTCCGATGGCTGACGTCAGCTCACTGGCCTGTAGTTCCCTGTTTTCTCTTTCCCTCCTTTCTTTCTTGAATAGCGGTGTTACATTAGCAAACTTCCAATCTGCTTAGACCATCCAGAATCTAGGGAATTTTGGAAAATCATAGCCAGTGCATCCATCATCATCATAGCTATCTCTTTTAAAACCCTAGGATGTAGGCCATCAGATACTGGGGATTTGTCAGATTTTAGTCCCTTGTGTTTCTCCAGTGCTTTTATTCTGCTGATATTAATTCTTAATTTCTTCATTGACATTGGCCCTAGGTTATCCTCTATTTCTGGTATGGAACTTGTGTCTTCTATTGTGAAGATAGACACAAAATATTTGTTCAGTGCCTCTGCCATTTCCTCATTCCCCATGATAATTTCTCTTGTCTCTGCTTCTAAGGGACCAATTTTTACTCAAAAGCTCTTCCAATCCGTTTGTCTATTTCTGGCTAGTTTACTCTCCTGGTCTATTTTTTTTCCATTTTTAATCAACTTTTTGGTAGCCCTTTGCTGGTTTCTAAAACACTCCCAATCCTCAGGCTTAATACTACTTCTTGCAACATTGTAAGCCTCTTCTTGTAATCTAATGCTATCCTTAACCCCTTTAGGAAGCCATAGATGGCTCTTTCTCGCTGTGTTTCTGTTTTTTTAATTGAATGTATTTTTGTTGAACGTTTAGAATTGTTTCTTTAAATGTTTCCCACTGTTTGTTTACCGCCATGCCTTTTGGTCTATTTCCCTATCCACCTCTCCCCTCATATCTATGTAATTGGCTTTGCTTAAGTTTAAGATTCTTTTTTGTGATTGGAGTATGTCATTTTCAAACTTAATGTGGAATTCAATTGTATTATGATCACTATTTCCCAGTGGATCTTTTACAATGACGTTACTAATTAACCTTGTCTTATTGCACAATAGTAGATCTAAAATAGCTTTATCCCTCATTGGTTCCACAACATGTTCCTCCAGGAAACTGCTATGAAAGCATTCTGCAAACTCATCTTCCTGACTACCTTTACAAATTTGTTTGATCCAATCTATATGAAGATTAAAGTCCTCCACTACACTGCCTTTGTTACAAACTCCAATTATTTCTTGTTTAACAGTCTGGTCTGGTCTGGTCCAACCCCACTAGCCTGACCCTTGCTCGATCCTCACTGCCCACTTTGCCTGTGTTGCCACTGTGACACATGATCTTTGGCCTCTACCTGCCTCTCGGGCCCTTGCAACTTTGGAACTCTCAGGGAATGTTAGCCTTCGACCTTAAACCTCCTGGGTTCTGAAGGAATGGGAAAAGCTGCTCACTGGGTGCAAAAACAAACCAAAGGAAACTCTCATTTATCTAAATTCACCTCATCAGGGTGAGGGCTATTCTAGTTCTCCCATGCCTCAAGAGGGTTAAAGAGCACAGGTCGAGATCAAACACAAAAAGAGTCATAGAAGTCAACGCAACACATGGACTTGATAGATGAATGACCCCATTCTGTGCCATCCTCCTGAACCACTGCAGTCCGTGTGGTGAAGGGAGGGATTCCAGGATTCTGATCCAATGATAGTGAAGAAACAGCGATATATGTCCAAGTCAGAACTTGGAGGGGAACTTGGAAGTGGTGATGTTCCCATGCACCTTGTCTCTTGTTTCCTTGTCCCTTGTCTCATTCACGTAAAAGTCATTGGCTCAGACTTTGCAATAGTAATGATGGCAAAACTGTCAGCACTCACCACCATTACCCTTTTGAAACTGATAGCAACTTCTGAAGTCCACGCTTGCAGTTAAACACAGAGAAATTCAGAAGTTGCCATCAGTGCTCCTACGATTCTGAATGGGGTGTGCTGTTGATGTCTCCACAGGCGGCAATGAATTAGAAATCACTGAACTGACCAGAACTTGCCCTTTTATAATCTGAGTCTCACTGTAGATACTGTTGAAAGTTACATCTTGTTGAATGAGTGTCTCTGGGTTTTTAATTACTGTTGAATACCCCCTCTGGCCCAGAAAAGGTAATTTTATATTTGTGGAATGCCAGACTTCGCCATTTTGACATAAAACAATCACATTTTTAAAATGATTGTTTTTAAGTTTGTTTATGGCATTTCAGCTTCTACCTTAATCGCTTGTGTATGTCCCTTATCACTTATTTCACTCTGTAAAATTTTAATTTAAAAGTGAAAAAGTTCAGCGGTTTTACCTTCCATGTTTTCTGTCTTGGAGAAGACTTCAATAAGATCGATTGCTTACCCTGCTCACTGACGTCGCTGCTGTTGGCCACCGAGAGATCCTTTTGGCCTGACGTTAGCTTCAACTGATATTGGAAAAGGGGGAATCCAGGCCACAGGGATCACTAGATCCTTGTTGGATCAGCAGTGAGTACCAGCGTAATCAGACCCTTAGAAACTTACAGCACAAGTAAGAGGCCATTCAGCCCATCATACCGCTGCTGGCTCTTTGAAAGAGAAGCATAGAAACCAGGAGCAGTAGGCCATTCGGCCCTTCAAGCCTGCCCTGCTATTCAATATGATCATGGCTGATCCTCTACCTCAACACCATATTCCCACTTTCTCTCCATACCTCTTGATGCCCCTAATATCCAAAAATGTATCAATTTATCAACAGTATTTGTGCTCCCTCAGTTCCTCATCCTCAAGTAGCTGTTCAACACCCTTTTGTAATTGTTTACAAAATCAGCTTCCACCACCTTTTCAGGTAGAGCTTTCTAGATCCCAACAACTCTTGAGTGAATAAGCTTCTCATCGCCTCTGCTCTAGATCTTTTGCCAATGATTTTGAATTTATTGCCCCTGGCATTTGACCCACTCACCAGAGGGAGTAGTTTTCTCCATTAAGGGCTCTCCTCACCTTGAGAACATCCTAACCTCTTTTCCAAGGAGAACAGTCCTGAATTTTCTAGCCTTCTCCCATAACGGATGCCCCTCATGTCCTGGTAAAACAACAGCCATTTAACAAGATGTCTATTATGAATTACTGCTTGCTCGCATCACCCAAGGTGTCAACTGTGAACTCGCAGGATTTAACATGGCATCAGTGCAACTCCCATAGACTACCCCCTCCCCCCAAACATGAACCTATGCACATTTCACCTTCTTTATAAATCAGTCAGAATATTCCAGCCATCCGAGTTTTGTGCTTCCCAACATACAGTTCACAGTGAAGAAATAATTGTTTCTAGATAATTGCCGCAAGTCTGCCATTGATTCAATCTCTTATCCAGATTCTTATTGCTCAGCTACATCTTCAGCCAATGCCATTGTGTTCTCGAATAAAACATCATGAGACTGTTCACTTATGGTCTCAGCACCAAAAAGAATCTGCCATTGTAAGAGAGTTTACCTCAGAACAAGACTTAGGAGTAATGGAGGGTGAGGGTGAGATAGTTGTGTATACTTTCTATTTACCTAGTGCATAATCTCTGCTTATTTTTGAACAAATAATTTATTGTGCTCAGTTGGGGGTGGGGGAAGATTTTGTGTCCATCCCGTTTTTATTTTCTTCCCTGACTCTTCAACTCCAAATATATACTCGTGGCTCTGTGTCCACACACACCGCTGGATCCTGAATCACTCTCACCAGAAATTTCCTCAGGTGTTATTCCCTTTCTAATCGCAGATTCTCGGGAATTTTCAGGGCAGGTGGCACTGGTTACCCTCCCTCGGTCCCTCACCAAGGTGTTGAGAGGGTAGGTGAGGAATAGGTCTGCGTCGGTGGCTGGCAATCGAATTCAGAAAGACCCCACCCTATGATTCCAGCACAGTATTCCGATGACAGAAAAAGCCCCTCCATCCCTGTGACCTCTATCCAGAATTCCAGCCCCAACTTCTCACACATTGCAGCATCTAGCTGAAGATCCCCCATCTAGACACCTCCACCATCCTCTCCAGCCAACCCATTCACACTGTTAACTCATCCTCGTCGAGCCGAATCAACATCTGACCTAAATTTTCCCTTGAGCTGCTTCCCTCCGTCTCTGTCCATCTCCTTGTCAGTTTGTCATGCCAATCCTAGACCTCTTGGACATGGAGCGGCACCGATGCAACCTGTGAGCGTAGTGGTGGATCAGCACCTTCAGGAGATATGGCAAAGGGGACAAAACTTTACTAAGTTCCCAACCGAACAGAAAGCACTTCAATGGATGGAAGTCAAGACTTGGCAACATTAATTATCTTCAACACTACATGCACGAGATTCTCATTGCTATTGCCACTCAGTGATGTCAAAAATCCTTGGGTTCAGTTAGAATCCTGCATCTTAAGTGGGGGCCTGAGCAATTTAGGCACCTAGAACTTAGGCTTTAGTTGACTGGTAATGGTGGGTGAGGTAAGGAACGAAGGGTTGTCGAAGGAACGAAGGCAAAACGCTAAACATCAACACAAGCGAGCCGTGAGAGAAAATCTTCCCCCCACCACCCCCCCCCCCCTCCCCCACCAGCACCCCCCCACCCCCCATCCACCCAGACACATTTTGAAATGAATTCTGAGTTGGAAACCAAAAAAAAACAAAAAGAATAACAACTGGGAGGAGAATTTCTGAAGCCAGTCTGAGCCATCACACTCTGAGATCCATTTCCCTCTCCACATCCCCCTTCACCCTCACCAAACTTGCGGGGAGGGGAATTCCAGCATTTAATTCATCATTTCTTATTTATACTTCTTATTGCATTCAGTACTTTAAAAAAAAAGCCAATTACAGTGCAATCCTATTATTTATTATAAGTATGCGTATGTACTCATTTTATTTTTCTCTGGGTAGCTTTGTTTATTTCCGAGTGACCATTTTGAATTGTTCCTTATTTTAGAATTTTTTGCTGTAGGTGTCTCTAGGTTCTAGTTTTTGTAACGCTTTTTTTTTATCTCAATTGGGGAACTTCCTTTATCTCCTGTGAGTGGGTGCATGTGCACACGTGCTTGTGTGCACTGTTCACCAGAAGCAGCATTTGTGAATGAAATGTTTACACATAGCCAGGCTAGTAACCATATCTTGTCTTTGTTTGAGGGGTCGGGGGGTTTATCCTCTTCAAACTGCTAAGATCATTGATGTGTTAAAAGTTTCCGAATTATCTATGGGGCCCAACCTCAGAGAAGTGGGGGGGAGGAAGGGGGTATGAACACCAATTTTTCTTAACAAGAGTTTTGTCTCCTTTCCGTGATCTGAATTTCTCCAATAACCCCCTCCCCCCCAATCTTTATAGGTGGTTGTGCCCCTCAGGTTATCAGTTGATGTAGCAATATTAGCATTGATTTATAGTTAATTCTCGCTGGGTTATTTTTTATTCATATTTTCGATCGCTGGACTTGACAGCAATCAGAGCAGATAGTTACATTTGAGCAATTTGTTTTTGAATTAAAGATTATCTTCTGTTGCCAAAGCTTCGGGCTTGTCTACTTTAATCATTTTTTTTTTAATTTAAGTTGTTATTTGTGTTTTGTCACACTTGCTTTTAATTTTTTTTTTCTCTTTGAGATCTCTCATATATGTGTCATTCATACTTTTAAATCGAAATTAGTTCATCTTTTTTAAAGAAAATAATTAGAGGACAATGAAACAAAACTTGTTTTGGTTTTAAGGTTTAAATACTGCTGCGTCTGTGCTGTTTGATCTGCATTGTGGTAACGTTTGTTTCATCCGGACACCACAAGTCAACACTGCAGGTCCGTCTCGGTGTCAATCTTTTGCCATACTCGAATTGATTTGACACCCGGGAGTTACATTGCGGGACACCAATATATGAGAAATTAACACATGCATTTGAAATTCCTGTGACCTTGAAACCAGTTAGCACCTCCAGTAAAATGGTGGACCGAAAACCTTCAGACTGATGTTTATTTTTTTTCAAAATTTTAAGTTGTTCTTGGAATGCTCATTTGTCAGGGCCTCATTTATTGCCCACCCACTTTCGAAGCCCTGATCCCCTGGTATCACACATCACAATTACAAGACCTGCGTTTTCCAGACTCCCTGTCCCTCTTATACCTTCCCCATTATCGATTTGTGTTGCTGCTGTGAGACTCAAAACACTTCACCCCTCCAGCGATGCAGCTCTTTAATAAGTAATCTGAGTTCCGAAAGAAATTAAATGCCTCTCTTTTACCTCAAGTGTTGAACGTACATTCCAAGCTTTTCATTAAAAAGATAAATAAAAAAGAATGAAATCCTAAACGTTTGTTGTATTGTAAATGTAGATTATTTCATAAGCATTATATAAAACTGTCATATCAATTTTAATGTATAGATTTTGCAAATACTACCCTATGTATGTAAGACTAAACCTTATCTGTAGCGTATATATGTAATATATTTATGCCCAAATAAATGTTTTAATTCTTTCTGGTAGCAGAGATTGCTTTGTGTGATTGTATTTAACCTTGCACATCTTCCCTTGACTATAAAGTCAAGGTTTACAGCTCATGAGCAACTAGCCAGTGTCCCTGTGATTTAATGTCAGAGTCAATCTCAGTTTTGGTGCCCGCCTCATACCCTGCCACTGGCCTTATAACCCCTGATCTCATAGCATGCAACCTCATAACCTATACCCTCACACCTCTGGCTTCATACCTTGCCAGCTCCAAATCCTCGGTTTCAAACCCCAGACCTGACAGCGTGCAATCTCATAACCCCCTGGCCTCATACACTAACCCCTCCGATCTTGGACCCACTGACCTCACCCCTCTCCCATCTCCGTTCCGCTAATCTTAAACCCCTGCGACCTCAATCATTCCCCACCCCATACCCCTCCCAGCTCAGCACATAACAGTTAAACTGCATGTGGCTCACACAAAAAGATGCCCACTTGGAACTAGAAGGCAGCCCCACCACCCCCAACCCTCCCTCAGTTCCGATAAAGAAGCACGCCTGATTTGCAGCCCACCCACATCATAACGATTTAAACATCCACTGGCTCTGTCACCACTGCACTTTGTGCTATCTGCCGGATGCACTCTGGTAACTCAGCCAAGCTTCTCCAACAACACCTTCCAAACCCGCAACCCCCGCCAGCGAGAAGGGCGAGGGCAGCAGACACTTGGCAATGCCACCACCTGCAACTTTCGCTCATGGACTCTCCTGACTTGGAACTATATCGAAATTAAAATCCTGGAGCTCCCTCCCTAACAGCGCGGTGGGTGTACCTACACCACAGGGGCTGCAGCGGTTCAAGAAGGCAGCTCACCCACCACCTTCTCAAGGGGCAATTAGGGATGGGCAACAGCAGCACCCAGATGATGAGGCTGATGTTTTTTAAAGCTGCAAGAGGTGGGGAAATTGTACAATTTAAGTGCCTTTCAGGCAAGAAAAGCGCTTCTGAACATTCAGTGATCCATCCTTAAATAACGGTCAGATTAAAATCAGCAGACACAGGGATGAGTTTTGCACAGCAGGTTAGGGATTGTTATTTCACTCCAGGACATGGGTGTGGATTTCTGCTCCCGAGTTGGGGCGTTTCCCAGCGCTGCAAAGCCGACCTGGGACGTGGTCATTCTGGAGCGGCAGGGCTCCTTGGGAGCTGGGCTGCGTGACCCTGGAATGAGACAAGAGGGTGCCGGGTGCAGAGCTGGGCAGGGCAGGAGGCCAGCCTTGGTGCACCAGCACTGTGTCCAGGCTTTTTTTAAGGAGCATTAAAACATTAAATAGCCCTCACCCACCCACCCCCCACACTTCCCAACCCCCATTCATACCAATTCATACCCTCCCCCCCCCAACCATCCCCATGGCCCTTCATACCTTACATGCCAAACTATGTCCCTCTGCCCACCCCTATGACCCCCCTCAAGCCTTCCATGCCATCCAATGCCCGCTACCACGTGACTCCTCATACCCTCTATGTCAACCCATGCCCCCCACCCAGCCCCCCCCCCCATTGCCCTTTATAGCCCTATGTCAAATTAGTGCTAGCTCATGCCATCCCATGCACCCTACCCACGACCCTTTGCCCTTACATCTACCATTCCAACTCACCCAGCATCCACCACAAGCAGATCTCAGGACCCATACTGAAAATAAATAAAATAAATTTCCAAGTGTCAATTGCAGATTTTGTTTTAAACGCTCTCATTCATAGAAGCCTACTTACTACATTTACATCCCTACGTATATATTGTCCCTTTTAAGAACAAACATTTAACTTAATTGCATAATCCCTTGTAAAAACAAGCATTGTAATTCATAGCCCCACTTCAAAGAGTCTGTGACCACTTGCAACTGTCAATAGAGCAGTGAAACAGCAGACAGGCTATTGTGATACTGGGTGTTTGTGAAATCTATCGTGCAGCACTAATCTAGTAATGATAACCCTTAGGGATATGTCGACAGAAAGTTTTTTTTCAAAGAGTTAAAGTGCTGGCGTTTTAAATGCCCTGACAGCTCTCTTTAACAGTTCATCTTGACAGTTTTGACAGTTCCAATGAGGTTATACACTTTTTATGCACGTCCACGCCAACTTTTAGCAATCCCAAAGACACCTTACATCTCCCAAAGAACACCTGACCTCCCTCAAAGGTGCCCTTGGGCCATATCCATAGGGGTACCTGTAGTAACTTGCTGTATAATATAGCTTTAAGACAACTGTTATAACATAAGATCACATGATCTTAATACCCAATAGCAAAGTAGCGGGGGCTACCTCTGCGGGAGAGTCTTGAGTTAGACACTGAAGAGTGAAGACAGAGTTTTGAGTTTTGAGCTGTGAGCACGCAAATGTAGCTGCTGAGTTTCATTTGTAAATAAACGTGTTTATTCTAATGGCGATCTCCTGATGTTCCCTGTCTCTGTACCGATTCGGTCACCCTGAATAAGTCATGAAACCCTGATCCTTTCTTCCCAACAAACTAAAGGGCACTGGATCCAACAAACTGGCGATGAGAGTAAAAGCACGAGAAACCACGGAGAAAATGCGGTAAAAAGCGAGGGAGAATGAAGGAAATCAGGAGAACTGAAACCGGGCCGTATCTCGCATGGTAATTGTAAGTAAAAGAAAAGTTCCTCCTTGAGCATTGAAGCAATCCCCTCAGAGCGTGCTGCAATTTGGAAGAGTGGGGCTTCTCGACCCAACCTCGGACGATCGGTCTCACTATGTTGAACGCCTCGCGTTCTTCTTCCAGGTGGATGACATTGTGGGGGAGGAGAAGACATGCGTGATCTGTCAGTCCACATGTGGAAATAAGACATACGGATTCATTCAGAATCTATTGGTGCCCAGTGCCCCAGGCTCGAAAAGTTTTGATGATTTAATGAACCTGGAATAGAATCATTACCAGCCCAAACCGTCGGTGACCATAACAACGGTTTAAATTCAACTCAAGAGTTAGAGCTGCGAGGGAGACAGTGGCTTGTTATGTGGTAATTCTGAAGCAATTAGCTGAATATTGCGAGCTCTGGGCTTCTTTCAATGATATGCTTAGAGATCGTTTGGTGTGAGGTATAAACAAAAGTGCGATTCAGAAGAGATTACTGGCTGAAACAAATTGAGATTTTCAGGAGGCATTGGAAATCGTTCTGGCCATGGAAGCTGCAGGGTGAGACTCAGACGCCATTCGAGGAGCGCAAAATGGCTCCGTCCTCCATGTTGGGGGGGAAGCCTCAGCCGAAAAGAACGCAAAAGTGCAGAACTTTACTCAGAAGCAGCCACCGCTAGCAGATAAATTAAAGGGGATAACTTAGCAGCAAAATCATGGCATGATAGAAATAGAGATGGAAGCAGACAACTTGGTAATGGATCACAGTTTAAAAAGATCAAATGTTTCTTCTGCCATCGATATGGACATCTCATGAGGCATTGGAAATAGAGCCAGGCAGACTTTCAGACAAAGCGAAAACTCCATGAGATAATCAGCATTGAAAAGCCTGAAGTAATAGATTCTGACATCTATTCTTCATATAATTTAAAGGTAGGAAGAACGGAGCCTCTCTATGTAAGAGAGAATGAGAAACCTATCAGAATGGAGGTGGATACTGGTGCAGCCACTACAGTGAGTGATGAGCATACTTTTAAATACCTGAATCATGGGGAATGTGAACTAAACTTAGAAGAAACTGATACCAAATTAAAAACTAACACGGGAGAAGACGTACAAGTCAAGGGCATATGTAAAGTCATAGTACACTGCGGAGGTCAAACAGTGAAATTACCCTTGATGCTAGTAGCAGGCGAGGGACATAGTTTCCTTGGACAAAACTGGCTGAAAGAAGTTAAATTGGAATGGACGGAAATCTTCCAGCTGAGAATTAATGGGCTATCGCAGCTACTACAAAAATATGCCCCAGTTTTCAAGGAAGAACTTGGAAAAATTGAAGGGCTACAAGCAAAAGTCCATGAGGATCAAGAGGCAACACTAAGGTTCATGAAAGCAAGACCACTACCTTATGCAATGTGAGATAAGGTAGACGCAGAACTGGACAGTTTAGAAAAACTGGGAGTGATACAACCAGTACAATTTTCAGAGTGGGTAGCTCCAGTTGTACCTGTTCTCAAACCTGACCAAAGTATTCGAATTTGGGGGATCTACAAATTAACAGTCAATCAAGTTGCAAAATTGGATAGACAGCCCATACCTAAAATTGAAGACTTGTACTGGGAGATGGAACAGCCTGTACGAAGTTAGATATGAGTCACGCCTACCAACAATTGGAACTAGAGAAGGCATCCCAGATGTTTGTCACCATAAATACGCATAAGGGATTGTATCAATTCACCCAATTACCTTTTGGCGTATCTTCAGCTTGCGCCATATTCCAAAGAACAATGGAAAGTTTACTACAGGCACTGCCCCCTGTTGTAATTGGATGATATTCTCGTGACTGGACTCACTGAAAAGGAACATTTGTGAACTTGGAAGAAGTTCTGAAACGTTTTTCACAGGTGGGAGTGAGACTGCAAAAAGGCAAAAGAGGTAACTTACCTCAGTCACAAGGTAGATTCACAAGGCCTACATCCAGTAGAAGAAAAATTGAGAGTGATTAAAGAAGCCCCAGAGCCTAAACATACACTCCCGGGGATGATCAATTACTATGAACGCTTCTCGTCTAATGTGTTGACAGAACTGTCGCCACTCTATTACTTGCTTGAGAAAAACCAGAGATGGTAATGGCAAACACCACAGGAAGACATTTTCACAGAAGTGAAACAGTTGTTACAATCATCTCCACTTCTAGCACATTTTGACCTAAAAAAGAGTTGATATTAATGTGTGATGCATCACCCCATGGAGCGAGAGCAGTGTTTTCCCATCAAATGGATAATGGATCAGAACGACCTATAGCATATGTGTTGAGAACATTCAGTACCACAGAGAAAAAGTACTCTCAAATTGAAAAAGAAGGCCTGGCAATCATTTTCGGTGTTGAGGTTTAACATGTACAGGGTCGTCACTTGATTATCATAATGGACCACAAGCCGTTATTAGGACTATTCAGAGAAGACAAGGCTATACTCCCTTAGCCTTGACAAGAATACAAAGACGGGCATTGATCTTGGTAGTGTATGAGTATACTTTTACTCATAGAACCTGAAGTCAAATTGCAAACACAGATGCACTCAGTTGTTTACCCTTGCAAATAAAAGATGATGATGTCCCAATTCCTCAGGGATTCGTTTTGTTATTGAATTTCCTGCACTCATCGCCAATATGTGATAGACAAATTAAAGATTGGACAAACCGAGGCCCAGTCTTATCCAAAGTGAGAATCAAGTTCTTCATGGTCGGTCACAAAAACAAGAATCTGATTAAATGAAACCCTTTTTGCAGAGTAGTTACAAGATAACCGGCCAAGAAGTTATTTTGTTGTGGGGAGCTCGGGTGATTGCTCCTCCCAAAGGACAAAAGCCATTGTTATCTGAACTTCACAGTGCACATGCCAGAATTTCCAAAATGAAGGCGTTAGCACGTAGCTGTATGTGCTGGCGGGGAATGGATGGAGAAATTGAACACTTAGTGAGAAATTGTACGCAGTGTCAACAAGTACAAAAATCACCTGCAACAGCCCCATTACACCCCTGGGAGTGGCCAGGAAGGGCATGGGTACGAGTACACATTGACTATGTGGGACCTTTTAGGGGAACAATGTTTCTCCTTATCGTAGACGCTCATTCAAAATGGATGGACATATACGAAGTGGTCGCCCACATCTTCAGCGACGATAGACAAACTACAACAAAGTTTGACTCTAAATGGACTACTTGAAGTGCTAGCATCAGACAATGGAATAGTATTCACAAGTGCAGCATTTAATGGATTTACAAGCCTCAATGGCATTGTTCATGTCAAAACATCTCCATGCTATTCTTCTTCAAATAAACTCATCGAGAGAGCAGTTCAGACGTTCAAATCTGGTATAAAGAAATTATCTGGAGATTCTATAGTGAGTAAATTAGCACATTTCCTTTTCCATTATAGAACCACCTCTCATACGACAAAAGGTGTCACACCTGCAGAATTGTTGGCGAAGTGCTGTCTCCGATCGAGACTGAGCTTAATTATGCTAAACTTGGTAAGGGGAAGGTGGAAGGAAGGCAGAGAGGTCGGTAAATTGGACATGACTGTCACAGTCCGACCACATGAAAGTCGACGGTTGAGTAATAAGGAGACTTGTGGATCACATAAGAAAAGGAGAAACCAAATACTCGGAAATAATTCCACCAGTGTTCGAGACTGAATCAACATCTCCTCTTGAAAGAACTCAACTGAGTACGAGTGTGTTTGAAGGGCCGACAATACCTGAAAGAGTTGAAGAAACAGATTTACAGGAAGCTACTGAAGAACCAGACGCTCCGACGACTCCAGTAAAAGAGATTCCAAATCAAACTTCAGAAGCTGTAGAGCTGAGACATTCCACACTCGCCCAGAGAGACTGACTTTGTAAATAATTGAAAACAAAAACAGAATTACCTGGAAAAACTCAGCAGGTCTGGCAGCATCGGCGGAGAAGAAAAGAGTTGACGTTTCGAGTCCTCGACAGACCCTTCGACAGAACTCAGTTTCAGCGGAGAAGAAAAGAGTTGACGTTTCGAGTCCTCATGACCCTTCGACAGATGCTGCCAGATCTGCTGAGTTTTTCCAGGTAATTCTGTTTTTGTTTTTGTAAATTTTTAGAGTTTGGTCTTGGACTTCCCCAGGCTGTCTCTCCCTCTGTGTGCTTGAATAATAAACGATCGGAAGGTGTACCTGAGTTTCCTGGTGGTTTGTCAAGGCAAATTACAACAATTAGCTCTGCGAGCAGGGTCCTTGTACCGGATCATCAGAACGACACTGCAAACGGGTGAAACAAAAACAGAATTACCTGGAAAAACTCAGCAGGTCTGGCAGCATCGGCGGAGAAGAAAAGAGTTGACGTTTCGAGTCCTCATGACCCTTCGACAGAACTAGGTGAATCCAAGGAAGGGGTGAAATATAAGCTGGCTTAAGGTGTGGAGGGGGGTGGGGGGGGGGGGGGGGGGGGGGGGGGGGGGGTGGGGTGGTGGGGGGGGGGTGTTGGGGGAGAGAAATGGTTGGTGTGGTTGTAGGGACAAACAAGCAGTGATAGAAGCAGATCATCAAAAGATGTCACAGACAACAGAACAAAAGAACACATAGGTGTTAAAGTTGGTGATATTATCTAAACGAATGTGCTAATTAAGAATGGATGGTAGGGCACTCAAGGTACAGCTCTAGTGGGGGTGGGGGGAGCATAAAAGATTTAAAAATATTTAAAAATAATGGAAATAGGTGGGAAAAGAAAAATCTATATAATTTATTGGAAAAAACAAAAGGAAGGGGGAAAAAACGGAAAGGGGGTGGGGATGGAGGGGGGAGCTCAAGACTTAAAGTTGTTGAATTCAATATTCAGTCCGGAAGGCTGTAAAGTGCCTCGTCGGAAGATGAGGTGTTGTTCCTCCGGTTTGCGTTGGGCTTCACTGGAACAATGCAGCAAGCCAAGGACAGACATGTGGGCAAGAGAGCAGGGTGGAGTGTTAAAATGGCAAGTGACAGGGAGGTTTGGGTCATTCTTAAGGACAGACCGCAGGTGTTCTGCAAAGCGGTCGCCCAGTTTATGTTTGGTCTCTCCAATGCAGAGGAGACCACATTGGGAGCAACAAATGCAGTAGACTAAGTTGGGGGAAATGCAAGTGAAATGCTGCTTCACTTGAAAGGAGTGTTTGGGCCCTTGGACGGTGAGGAGAGAGGAAGTAAAGGGGCAGGTGTTACAGCTTTTGCGTGGGCATGGGGTGGTGCTTTGTCCTCACTTATCACCCCACCAGCCTCCGCATTCAAAGGATCATCCTCCGCCATTTCCGCCAACTCCAGCATGATGCCACCACCAAACACATCTTCCCTTCACCCCCCTTATCGGCATTCCGTAGGGATCGCTCCCTCCGGGACACCCTGGTCCACTCCTCCACCACCCTCTACTCCTCAACCCCCACCTGTGGCACCACCCCATGCCCACGCAAAAGATGTAACACCTGCCCCTTTACTTCCTCTCTCCTCACCGTCCAAGGGCCCAAACACTCCTTTCAAGTGAAGCAGCATTTCACTCACATTTCCCCCAACTTAGTCTACTGCATTCGTTGCTCCCAATGTGGTCTCCTCTACACTGGAGAGACCAAACCTAAACTGGGCGACCGCTTTGCAGAACACCTGCAGTCTGTCCGCAAGAATGACCCAAACCTCCCTGTCGCTTGCCATTTCAACACTCCACCCTGCTCTCTTGCCCACATGTCTGTCCTTGGCTTGCTGCATTGTTCCAGTGAAGCCCAATGCAAACTGGAGGAACAACACCTCATCTTCCGACTAGGCACTTTACAGCCTTCCGGACTGAATATTGAATTCAACAACTTTAGGTCTTGACCTCCCTCCCCCATCCCCACCCCCTTTCTGTTTCCCCCTTCCTTTTGTTTTTTCCAATAAATTATATAGATTTTTCTTTTCCCACCTATTTCAATTATTTTTAAATATTTTAAAATCTTTTATGCTCTCCCCACCCCCACTAGAGCTATACCTTGAGTGCCCTACCATCCATTCTTAATTAGCACATTTGTTTAGATAATATCACCAACTTCAACACCTCTGTGTTCTTTTGTTCTGTTGTCTGTGACATCTTTTGATGATCTGCTTCTATCACTGCTTGTTTGTCCCAACAACCACACCACACCCCTCCACTTCTCTCCCCCCACCCAAACCCCCCCACCCTACCCCCACCCCACACCTTAAACCAGCTTATATTTCACCCCTTCCTTGGATTCATCTAGTTCTGTCGAAGGATCATGAGGACTCGAAACGTCAACTCTTTTCTTCTCCGCCGATGCTGCCAGACCTGCTGAGTTTTTCCAGGTAATTCTGTTTTTGTTTTGGATTTCCAGCATCCACAGTTCTTTTGTTTTTATCTCTTGTGAATAATTGATCTGTGTAAATAATATGATATATTGAAAAAATTGTAAAATGTATTTTTCAGTAAAGGGGGAGAATGTAGTAATCTGATATGTAATACACCTTTAAGACAAGTGTTATATACATGATCTTAATACCCAATAGCAGAGTAGCGTGGGCTACCTCTGTGAGAGAGTCTTGAGTTAGACACTGAAGAGTGAAGACAGAGTTTTGAGTTGTGAGCACACAAATTATTTTGTAAATAAACAACGTGTTTATTCTAACAACGATCTGCTGATGTTCTCTGTCTCGGTACCAATTCGGTCACTCCAAAACAAGCTTGTAACCTGAATTCTTTAGCCCCAAAAAAACCAAGGGCACTGGATCCAACAGTACCTTACCTCTCCAAAAGGGTAACCTGGTTCTACAGGATCTAATATGCGCACGTCAGGTTTCAGATTCTTTTCACACCAAAATCACGAGTGGAGGCAACTCCTGATTTCTATGAGACATGCATGCGCAAACCCTGACCTGGGCCTATTCCTGCCCCAATGAAAATGGTAAGCGCCATGTTCGGGGACGGAACATCTGGGTTCAGGTCTGTCTTGCCATTTTCGCCAGGACAGAGAGGCTCTCCATAGGGATGGATATGAAGTTGGCTGAGTGAACAGGAGACCAAGAGTTGTGGTGAACGGTTGCTTTTATGGTCTGGAGGAAGATTATGTAGTGATGTTTTCAAGAGTCGGTACTAAGATCACTGCTTTTCTTGATCTATATCGATAACTTAGACATGCGTGTGCTTGGCACAATTTCAAAATTTGCAGATAACACAAAACTTGAAAATGTTATGAACTGCAGGGAGGATAGTGATAGACTTCAAGAGGACACAGAAAGACTTGTGGGATGGGGGGACACATAGGAGATGAAATTTAATGCAGAAATGAAACCAGGCGAAGCAAAACGTTTTGGAAGGTTCAACAAGGATAGGCATTATAAAATAAAAGGTGCCATTCTCAAGAGCAGGCAGAAGCAGATGAATCTGGGGTTTATGTGCATAAATCATTGAAGGTGGCAGAACAAAAACAGAATTACCTGGAAAAACTCAGCAGGTCTGGCAGCATCGGCGGAGAAGAAAAGAGTTGACGTTTCAAGTCTTCATGACCGTTCAACAAAACAATTGAAGGTGGCAGGACAGGTTGAGAAATCATGATCATAAGATTTATAAACAGGAGCACAGATTACAAAAGCAAGGCAGTTATGGTGAACCTTTATTAAACCCCGGCTAGGCCTCAGCTGGAATATGTGTCTAAAGCTGGGTGCCACATGTTAGAAAGGATGTGAGGCATTAGAGAGGGATTAGAAAAGATTCATGAGAATAGTTCAAGGGATGAGGGACTTCAGTTACGAGGATAAATTGAGGAAGTTGGACAGTTCACCTTAAGGAAGAGAAGGTTGACAGGAGATTTGATAGAGGTGTTCAACATCATGAAGGGTCTGGACAGAAGAGATGTGGAGAAACTATTCCCATTGGTGGAAGGATTGAGAACCAGATGGCACTGTTTTCAGGTGATTGGCAAAAGAACCAAAGGAGACATGAGGAAAAACCTTTTCACACAGCGAGTGTTTAGGATCTGGAATGCACCACCTGAGAGTGGGTGGGAGGCAGGTTCAATCATGGCTTTCAAAAACACATTGGATAATTATCTGAAGAGCAAAGGTTTGCAGGGCTACAGAGGAAAGGCAAAGGTATGGGGTTGGCCGAGTTGGTCTCAGAGCCAGGACAGCCACAGTGGGCTGAAAAGCCTCCTTCTGTGCTGTCACTGTCCTATGATTCTGTTGAAAACTCCAATCATTTCTGATTTCAGGTAGTACATTAAGAACCCTGTCTCTCCGATCTCCCTCTTGGGTTACCTCCCACTGTTTTCCTCACTCACGAGCCCCTTGTCTGCCTGATAATCCTTGATTCCTTTCATGTGCCTTCCCATTGTTTGTTATAAAGAAATCTCAGTCATCGATCCATCTCCAGTATTTATCTTTTAAGTAGTTTGGCCGGTTATCCCACTCATACTTTCGCTCCTTTATTCTCTCCCCTGTCTCTCCTATTGGTTTGGAGTCTATTAGAAATAATTGTTCCTTTGTCATTTTTCTCAAACTTTAATAAATTACAAGATGCCTACAGCATTGAAACAGGCCACTTGTCCCAACTCGTTTGTGCCGATGTTCATTCACCACATAAGCTTCCTCCCACCCTAATTACTTCTTCCCACATTGTGTCCCTTCTCCCTCTATTCCCATCTCCCTTGTGTGTTCATCAGGCCCTCCGCTTCAATGCACCAACCACTGCTTCAACCACTCCACATTCTGTGTAAAGAAAATCCTCCGAAATTCTTTAGTTCACAAGTCAGCGATGAAACCTGGACTAAAAAGCTCGTCTCAGTAACTGTGACCATGAACTTATTGGATTACTGCAAACCCGCCTGGTTCACTAATGTCCTGTTAGGAACGGAATCTGCCACCCTTACCCAGTCTGGCCTAAGTGAGGCTTCAGAGTCACAGCAATGTGGCTGATGCTTAAATGCCCTCGGAAATGGCCTGGCAAGATATTCAAAAGGCAGCTCGCCACCACCTTCTCAATTATGGATGGGTAAAAAATGCTGGCCTTCAATACTCACTTCAAGTGAATGAATTAAATATAGGCATTTCTGACCATGGTGACCAACAGTGATCCCAGCAGAGATCCCCAGTGATCCAAGCACAGATCCCCAGTGATCCCGGCAGAGATCCCCAGGGGACATTGCTTCCCACTTCCTGCAATCTGAGAAAATTTCCTTAACTCCTCTCTTCAGTTTTCTGTTTCGTAGCCGTCCATCGGTCCATTGATGAATCCATCGACTGGTCCATCAATTCTTCGATCATTCCATTGGTCCATCCATCAATCCATCCATCAATCCATCTATCAATCCATCAATCCATTGATCCATCCATCCATTTATTGGTCCATCAATTTATTGATCGATCCATCAATCAATCGATTAATTAATCCATCAATCAATCAATTGATCAATTGATTAATTCATTGACCCATCCATCAATCCATCGATTATTGCATCAATTCATCCATCAATCGATCAATCCATCCATAGATCAATCCAACTCTCAATCCATCCATCAATCAATCCATCAATCCATCTATTGATCAATCCATCCATCGATCCATCAATCCATTGATCCATCCATCAATCCATTTCGCTCCCTCACCCCTGACTCAATGCTTCCTGACAATTGTCATCACTTGTCATGTGGCACCTTATCAAAGGCCTTAAGCCCCACCCAGAGCTAATGCATAAAATTTATCCATCTTCTACAACAGATACTGCGAGGCCTTTGCAACATTTTTCATTTTTTGTGACAGATTATTCTGGACTTTTACCCTAAATGATGCAAAACCTCGAAATCATTATCATCACATGTACTCTGCCCAAAGTCAGGCCTTTGGCTTATAGCTGACTTTTCATATTTCTCTATCCTGGTGACAGTCTTTTAATTTGCCAAAAGCTTTCTTCAATTTTCAAGCCACCCAGCATTGATGCTCTCTTCCTACCCCTTCAAATCTTTGCTCCTAATTTCTCTCAGTAGCCTGCTTCCTCTTAAGATGTGCCCTACCCAATTTCACTGCTTTTTCCTGGGTGTATCAACCTAAAAGATGCTCTTCTGAGATCAGTATGGGTCCTGTGGCGATACAATACTCAGCACTCCTCTTAGATGGGAAATGAATACCTCCTGTGATTTAGTCATTCCTTTCGTTCATTCTTGGGATGTGGGCGTCACTGGCTGGGCCAGCATTTATTGCCCATCCCTAATTGCCCTTGAGAAGGTGGTGGTGAGCCGCCATCTTGAACAGCTGCAGTACACGTGGCGTAGCTGCACCCACAGTGAGGGAGGGAGTTCCAGGATTTTGACCCAGCAACAATGAAGAAACGGTGATATATTTCCAAGCCAGGGTGTTATGCGGCTTGGAGGTGAACTTGCAGGTGATTGTGTTCCCATGTATCTGCTGCCCTTGTCCTTCCAGATGGTAGTGGTCGTGGGTTTGGAAGGGGCCTTAATGAGTTCCAGCAGTGCATCTTGTAGATGATACACACTGCTGCCACTGTGCATCGGTGGTGGAGGGAGTGAATGTTTGTGGATGTGGTGCCAATCAAGTGGGCTGCTTTGTCCTGGATGGTGTCAAGCTTCTTGAGTGCAGTTGGAGCTTCACTCATCCAGGCAAGTGGAGAGTATCACAGAATCACAGTGCAGAAGAGGTCCTTCGGCCCATCGAGTCTGCACCGACACGTGAGAAACACCTGACCTACCTACCTAATCTCATTTACCAACACTTGGCCCATAGCCTTGAATGTTATGACGTGCCAAGTGCTCATCCAGGTACTTTTTAAAGGATGTGAGGCAACCTGCCTCCACCACCCAGTGCATTCCAGACTGTCACCACCCTCTGGGTAAAAAACTTTTTCCTCACATCCCCCCTAAACCTCCTGCCCCTCACCTTGAACTTATGTCCCCTTGTGACTGACCCTTCAACTAAGGGGAACAGCTGCTCCCTATCCACCCTGTCCATGTCCCTCATAACCTTGTACACCTCGATCAGGTCGCCCCTCAGTCTTCTCTGCTCCAACAAAAACAACCCAAGTCTATCCAACCTCTCTTCATAACAAATATTTCATCCCAGGCAACACCCTGGTGAATCTCCTCTGCACCCGCTCCAGTGCAATCACATCCTTCCTATAATGTGGCGACCAGAACTGCACACAGTGCTCCAGCTGTGGCCTCACCAATGTTCTATACAACTCCAACATGACCTCCCTACTTTTATAATCCATGCCTCGATTGATAAAGGCAAGTATCCCACATGCCTTTCTCACCACCCCACTAACATGCCCCTCCATCTTCAGAGATCTATGGTAACACATGCCAAGGTGTCTTTGTTCCTCAGAACTTCCTAGTGTCATGCCGTTCATTGAATACTTCCTTGTCAAATTACTCCTTCCAAAGTGTATCACCTCACACTTTTCAGGGTTAAGTTCCATCCGCCCATTTGACCATCCCGTCTACATCTTCCTGTAGCCCAAGAAACTCAACCTCACTGTTAACCACCCGGCCAATCTGCAAACGTACTAATCCTACGCCCCACTTAGTCATCTATGTCGTTTATATAAATGACAAATAATAGGGGACCCAGCACAGATCCCTGTGGTACGCCACTGGACACTGGCTTCCAGTCACTAAAGCATCCTTCTGTCATCACCTTCTGTCTCCTACAACTAAGCCAATTTTGAATCCACCTTATCAAATTACCCTGTATCCCATGTGCATTTGCCTTCTTTATAAGTCTCCCATGTGGGACCTTGTCAAAGGCTTTGCTGAAATCCATATAAACTACATCAACTGCACTACCCTCATCTGCACACCTGGTCACATCCTAAAATTCAATCAAATTTGTTAGGCATGACCTCCCTCTGACAAATCCATGCTGACTATCCCTGATCAAACCTTGCCTCTCCAAGTGGAGGTAGATTCTCTCCTTCAGAATTTTCTCCAATAGTTTCCCTACCACTGACGTGAGACTCACTGGCCTGTATTTCCCTGGCTTATCTCTACAACCCTTCTTAAATAGCGGAACCACATTAGCTGTTCTCCAGTCCTCTGGCACCTCCCCCTTGGCCAGAGAGGAATTAAAAATTTGGGTCAGAGCCCCTGCGATCTCCTCCCTTGCTTCCCTCAGCAGTCTGGGACACAAATCATTCAGAACTGGAGATTTGTCCACTTTTAAGCCTGCCAACACCTCCAATACCTTGTCACTCCCTATATCAACTTGCTCAAGAACCTCACAGTCTCTCTCCCCGAGTTCCATACCTTCATCCTCATTCTCTTGGGTGAAGACGAATGTGAAGTATTCGTTCAACACTCTACCAATGTCCTCTGGTTCCACCCATAGATTGCCCCCTTGGTCCCTAATGGACCCTATTCTTTCCCTGGTTATCCTCTTCTCATTGATATACTTATAGAATATCTTGGGATTTTCCTTACTTTTACCAGCCAGAGCTTTCTCATATCCCCTCTTTGCTCTCCTAATTGCTTTCTTAAGCTCCACCCTGCACTGTCTGTACTGCACTAATACCTCTGCTGATTTGCTCTCCTTGTACCTGCTAAAAGCCTCTCTTTTCCTTCTCATCATATCTTGAATATCTCTGGTCATCCATGGTTCTCTGGGCTTGTTACTCCTTCCTATCACCCTAGAGGGAACATGTTGAGCCTGTACCCTCCCCATTTCCTTTTTGAATGACCCCCACTGCTCCTCTGTAGCTTTCCCCACAAGTAGCTGTTCCCAGTTTACCTTGGCCAGATCCTGCCTTATTTTACTAAATTCCATTCTCCCCCAAACCAAAACATTTTTTTGTAACTTGTCTATTTCTTTGTCCATAACAAGCTTAAATTGTACCATGTTGTGGTCACTATCACTAAAATGCTCCCCCACCACCACCTCAGCCACCTGTCCAGCTTCATTCCCCAGAATTAGGTCCAGAACCATGCCAACCCTTGTTGGACCCTCTACATAGTTACATAGTTACCTAAAAAGTTCTCCTCTACACATTTCAAGAAATCCACTCCATCCATTGTCTATCTCAATTAATGCTGGGAGGTTGAAATCACTTAATATAATTACCCTATTGTTATAAGTATTTCATCCCACTCCTGTGAGAAAATAGATACAATTTAAGTAGGTTAGATTTGTATTTGTGGGCGTTAGGAATGAGTTTTAGCTTTAATGTTTAAATTTGATTTGTATTTCGACATCTGTGTGTTAAGAAAAGGTCAAATTGAGCTTTACTTTCACTTTAAAAGGTGCCTGCATTTCTAATGAGTGTTTTACAACTCTAAACTAAGTAAAGCAAACAAGGGTAAAAAAAACCCTGGGCTGTTGCCTAGCAACAGTGGTCCAGAGAGGCAGGGCCCTCCCACAGTCACAGGCAGAAGAAACTAGTAGCATTAGTTTTGAGTTCAGTTTGAAGTCAGGATTCCAGAAGGACTGGACACTGGGAGATGGAGCTGCGAGAGCAGATTTCCCAAAAGAACCAAAAGGTCCCAATGCCAAAGGATTGAGACAGAAACAGCAGACATTCTAGTCAAAGGAAGGACAGGAACCTGGAAAAGGTCCTGTTAATGATGTTAGGGCTGAATGGCAGAGAGAAAAGCTCCAAGCTTCAGATTTGAAGAGACAAAAGCTGCAGAAAGCAGGTTTAAAACAATAACAGCTTGCAAGAAGCAAGAAGGTCCAAAGAGGCAACTGAAGGCCTGTAACTCTTTTCTACTAGCATGTGAAGCAGCAGTTACTGTTGACAACTGAATCAGTGAGAGAGAGTGTGTGGAAGATAGCTTGAATGCATGTGGTGTCCCAGGAGAGAGGAACATCGGAAGGAACCTGAGAGAAAGCATGGTTTGGGAGAAGTTTGCAAAGCGAGTTCTTGGAGAGTGGAGATTGGAAACCCTCGTGTGAAAGACAGAGTTCAGTGAGACTGATTGGCTCATGATGTAACAGTGTCTGGGGGGAGTTGGGGAGTCCATAGCATCTGATTGAGGTGGCATTTATCACTTGTTTTCAAAGTGTGGTGTGTCTGACCACAGGATGCCTATTGGTTTATGCGGACTCTACACTTACTGTGAACATTAGAGAATTAGATAGCTTTTGTAATTTGTGCTATCCTTACAAATCTGTATATATCTGTAAAGGTAAAGTGGTGGGTGAAGGAGTATTGTCATGTAGTTCATCTTTTCTTGTTTAATATATGTTTTATGCTTTTGTTAAAAGTTCATTAGCTGACTCCGGTGACTCTGTTCAGTAGCCCCTCTCCACATATCTAAACAAACAAATAAAGTTAATACCTATCAAGCTGGGTTCCACGCTGGGATCAAGCTTGTCCAGTGGTAGCCTCAACTGTGATCATAACACTCTTGACTTGCGCTTTATCGATGGTGGACAGGCTTTGTGGAGTCAGGAGGTGAGTTACTCACTGCAGAATTCCCAGCCTTTCGCCTGCTCTTATATCCACAGAATGGATAAGACCAGTGAGAGGATTTTCCTGTCCTCTTGGGCTGTGATCTGTCCCCATGCTAATGTTTGGATTAGAGTCCGTGGAGATGTGAGCTTGCATCAGCATCAGAACAAAGTACAGGATAAAGGATAGATAATACCATGAGTTTAGATTTAGTAACTTACAGTCGTGTGGGATTACATAAACACAAAAGAGATGTATTGCATCAGTTTACAGTCAGTAACGCTGCAGATGAGCCACTTGAGAACATTAAGATCGCCCAATGAGCCACATTCTCCTTTGTGTCTTCATGACTCGTCAGTGCCTGCTCGAGATAAAATTCAATCTGCACATACTCAGCGCTGAGATACAGCCTCTTGGCAGCGGGTAAATATATTGGAATAAAAGCAAAGAACTGCGGATGCTGGAAATCCAAAACAAAAATACCTGGAAAAACTCAGCAGCTCTGGCAGCATCGGCAGAGAGGAGCACAGTTGACGTTTCAAGTCCGTATGACTGTTCAACAGAACTAATTAAAAGAAGAGCCAAGGTCTTCTTGTCCCAACTACCCCACCCCCCTCAAACCAGCTTATATTTCACCCCTTCTCTATTTTTAATTAGTTCTGTTGAAGAGTCATGAGGATTCGAAACGTCAACTGTGCTCTTCTCTGCTAATGCTGCCAGACCTGCTGAGTTTTTCCAGGTATTTCTGATTTTGTTTTTGTTTTAAATATATTAGAATACAGGCTCATGTTCACTGACTCTATAAAGGGTACAGTTCAATTTTCACTGACTTGATACTGGAATACAGTTCCCTGTTCACTGTGAGCAAGGCAAAAGAGATGTATCTCCCGTGCATCCGCCCTCACGCCTTCTCCTCCCTCCCAGAAACATGATAGGGTCCCCCTTGTCCTCACATCACCCTAACAGCCTCCGCATTCAAAGGATCATCCTCCACCATTTCCGCCAACTCCAGCATGATGCCACCGCCAAACACATCTTCTCTTCACCCCCACTGTCGGCATTCCGTAGGGATCATTCCCTCCGGGACACCCTGGTCCACTCCTCCATCACCCCCTACACCTCAACCCCCTCCTGTGGCACCACCCCATGCCCACGCAAAAGATGTAACACCTGCCCCTTCACTTCCTCTCTCCTCACCGTCCAAGGGCCCAAACACTCCTTTCAAGTGAAGCAGCATTTCACTTGCATTTCCCCCAACTTAGTCTACTGCATTCGTTGCTCCCAATGTGGTCTCCTCTACATTGGAGAGACCAAATGTAAACTGGGCGACCGCTTTGCAGAACACCTGCAGTCTGTCCATAAGAATGACCCAAACCTCCCTGTCGCTTGCCATTTTAACACTCCACCCTGCTCTCTTGCCCACATGTCTGTCCTTGGCTTACTGCATTGTTCCAGTGAAGCCCAACGCAAACTGGAGGAACATCACCTCATCTTCTGACTAGGCACCTTACAGCCTTCCGGACTGAATATTGAATTCAACAACTTTAGGTCTTGAGCTCTCTCCTCCATCCCCACCCCCTTTCTGTTTCTTCCCCCTTCCTTTTGTTTTTTCCAAAAAATTATATAGATTTTTCTTTTCCCACCTATTTCCATTATTTTTAAATATTTTTAAATCTTTTATGCTCCCCCCACCCCCACTAGAGCTGTACCTTGAGTGCCCTACCATCCATTCTTAATTAGCACATTTAGATAATATCACCAACTTCAACACCTATGTGTTCTTTTGTTCTGTTGTCTGTGACATCTTTTGATGATCTGCTTCTATCACTGCTTGTTTGTCCATACAACCACACCACACCCCTCCACTTCTCTCCCCCCACCCAAACAACCGCCCCCCCCCACACACCTTAAAGCAGCTTATATTTCACCCCTTTCTTGGATTCACTCAAGATCTGTTGAAGGGTCATGAGGACTCGAAACGTCAACTCTTTTCTTCTCCACCGATGCTGCCAGACCTGCTGAGTTTTTCCAGGTAATTCTGTTTTTGTTTTCCCTGTTCACTGTGTCTACACTAGGGTGCAATCCACTGTTGACTGACTCAATACTGGGGTTCAGTTCACTGTTCGTTGACTCAATGATGGGGTTCAGTCCCCTATTCACTGACTCGATATTGGGGCACAATCCCCAGTTTGCTGTGACTCTACTGAGGTACAGTGACCTGTTCACTGACTCTATACTGGGGTACAGTTCCCTGTTCACTGACTCTATACTGGGGTAGAGTGACAAGTTCACTGACTGTATATGGGGGTACAGTTCCCAGTTCAATGACTCTATAGTGGGGTACAGTTCCCTGTTCACTGATTCTACACTGTGGTACTGTGCCCTGTTCACTGACTCTATACTGGGGTACAGTGCCCAGTTCACTGACTCTATACTGGGGTACAGTGCCCTGTTCACTGACTCTATACTGGGGTACAGTGCCCTGTTCACTGACTCTATACTGGGCTACAGTGCCCTGTTCACTGACTCTATACTGGGGTACACTGCCCTGTTCACTGACTCTATTCTGGGGTACAGTGCCCTGTTCACTGACTCTATACTGGGGTACAGTGCCATGTTCACTGACACTATAATGGAGTACAGTCCCCTGTTCACTGACTCTATACTGGGGTACAGTGCCCTGTTCACTGTCTCTCTACTGGGGTAGAGTGCCCTGTACACGGATTCTATACTGGGGTACAGTGCCATGTTCACTGACACTATAATGGAGTACAGTGCCCTGTTCACTGACTCTATTCTGGGGTACAGTGCCCTGTTCACTGATTCTATACTGGGGTACAGTGCCATGTTCACTGACACTATAATGGAGTACAGTGCCCTGTTCACTGACTCTATACTGGGGTACAGTGCCCTGTTCACTGTCTCTCTACTGGGGTAGAGTGCCCTGTACACGGATTCTATACTGGGGTACAGTTCCATGTTCACTAACTCTATACAGGTGTACAGTGCCCTGTTCAATGACTCTATACTGGGGTACATTTCGATGTTCACTGACTCTATATTGGGGTACAGTGCCCTCGGCACTGACACTATGCAGGGGTAGAGTGGCCTGTTCACTAACTCTATACTGGTGTACAGTGCCCTGTTCAATGACTCTATACTGGGGTACAGTTCGCTGTTCACTGATTCTATATTGGGGTACAGTGCCCTCGGCACTGACAATATGCTGGGGTAGAGTGGCCTGTTCACTGACTCTATACTGGGGTACAGCGCCCTGTTCACTGACTCTATACTGGGGTACAGCGCCCTGTTCACTGACTCTATACTGGGGTACAGTGCACTGTTCACTGACTCTATACTGGGGTACAGTGCCCTGTTCACTGACTCTATACTGGGGTACAGTGCTCTGTTCACTGACTCTATACTGGGGTACAGTGCCCTGTTCACTGACTCTATACTGGGGTACAGTGCCCTGTTCACTGACTCTATACTGGGGTACAGTGCCCTGTTCACTGACTCTATACTGGGGTACAGTGCACTGTTCACTGACTCTATACTGGGGTACAGTTCCCCGGGCACTCACTCTATAGTGGGGTACAGTGGCCTGTACACTGACTGTCTGCTGGGGAACAGTGCCCTCACTACTGGGGTAGAGTGCACTGTTCAATGACTATATACTGGGGTACAGTTCGATGTTCACTGACTCTATATTGGGGTACAGTGCCCTCGACACTGACACTATGCTGGGGTAGAGTGCCCTGTTCAATGACTCTATACTGGGGTACAGTTCGATGTTCACTGACTCTATATTTGGGTACAGTGCCCTCGACACTTACAGTATGCTGGGGTACAGTGCCCTGTTTACTGACCCTATACTGGGGTACAGTGCCCTGTTCACTGACTCTTTACTGGGGTACAGTGCCCTGTTCACTGACTCTATAGTGGGGTACAGTGCCTTGGCACTGTCTCTATACTGGGGTACAGTGCCCTGTTCACAAACTCTATACTGGGGTACAGTGCCCTGTTCACTGACTCTATACTGGGGTAGAGTGCCCTGTTCACTGACTCTATACTGGGGTACAGTACCATGTTCACTAACTCTATACTGGTGTACAGTGCCCTGTTCAATGACTCTATACTGGGGTACAGTTCGCTGTTCACTGACTCTATATGGGGGAACAATGCCATCGGCACTGACAATATACTGGGGTAGAGTGGCATGTTCACTGAATCTATACTGGCATACAGCGCCCTGTTCACTGACTCTCTGCTGGGGAACAGTGCCCTGTTCACTGACTCTATACTGGGGTACAGTTCCCTGGCCACTGACTCTATAGTGGGGTACAGTGCCCTGTTCACTCACTCTATACTAGGGTACATTTCCCTGTTCACTGACTCTATACTGGGGTACAGTGCCCTGTTCAATGACTCTATACTGGGGTACATTTCCCTGTTCACTGACTCTATGCTGGGGTACAGTACCCTGTTCACTGACACTAAACTGGGGTACAGTGCCCTGTTCACTGACTCTATACTGGGGTACATTTCCCTGTTCACTGACTCTGTGCGGGGGTACAGTGCCCTGTTCACTGACTCTATAGTGGGGTACAGTTCCCTGGGCACTGACTCTATAGTGGGGTACAGTGCCCTGTTTACTGACAATATAATGGGGTATTGTGCCCTGTTCACTGACTCTATAATGGGGTGCAGTGCCCTGGGCATTGACTCTATATTGGGGTGCAGTGCCTGTTCACTGACTCTATACTGAGATACATTTCCCTGTTCACTGACTCTATAATGGCGTACTGAGGCCTGTTCACTGACTCTACAGTGGGGTACAGTTCCCTGTTCACTGACTCTATACTGGGGTACAGTGCCCTGTTCACTGACTCTATACTGGGGTACAGTTCCTTGTTCACTGACTCTATAATGGGGTACAGTGCCCTGTTCACTGACTCTATAATGATGTATAGTGCCCTGTTCACTGACTCTATACTGGGGTACAGTGCCTTGTTCACTGACTCTATAATGATGTATAGTGCCCTGTTCACTGACTCTATACTGGGGTACATTGGCCTATTCACTGACTCTATAGTGTGGTACAGTTCCCTGGGCACTGACTCTATATTGGGGTACAGTGCCCTGTTCACTGACCCTATACTGGGATACAGTGCCCTCTTCACTGACTCAATACTGGGGTACAGTGCCCTGTTCACTGACTCTAAACTGGAGTACAATGCCCTGTGAACTGACTCTTTACTGGGAGACAGTGCCCTGCTCACTGACTCTATTCTGGAATACATTTTCCTCTTAACTGACTCTATATTGGGATACAGTTCCCTGTTCACTGACTCTATAGTGGGGTACAGTGCCCTGTTCATTTACTGTATACTGGGGTACAGTTCCTTGTTCACTGACTCTATACTGGGGTACAGTTCCTTGTTCACTGACTCTATACTGGTGTACAGTTCCCTGTTCAATGACTCTATACTTGGGTACAGTTCCTTGTTCACTGACTCTATACTGGTGTACAGTGCCCTGTTCAATGACTCTATAGTGGGGTACAGTTCCCTGGGCACTGACTCTATATTGGGGTACAGTGCCCTCGGCACTGACACTATACTGGGGTAGAGTAGCATGTTCACTGACTCTATACTGGTGTACAGTGCCCTGTTCAATGACTCTATAGTGGGGTATAGTTCCCTGGGCACTGACTCTATATTGGGGTACAGTGCCCTCGGCACTGACACTATACTGGGGTAGAGTAGCCTGTTCACTGACTCTATACTGGTGTACAGTGCCCTGTTCAATGACTCTATAGTGGGGTACAGTTCCCTGGGCACTGACTCTATATTGGGGTACAATGCCCTCGGCACTGACACTATACTGGGGTAGAGTAGCCTGTTCACTGACTCTACTGTGCTACAGTACCCTGTTGACGGACTCTATACTGGGGTACAGTGCCCTATTGACTGACTCTAAACTGGGGTACAGTGCCCTGTTCACTGATTCTATACTGGGGTACATTTCCCTGTTCACTGAATCTATAATGGGGTACAGGGCCCTGTTCACTGACTCTATACTGGGGTACAGTTCCCTGGGCACTGACTCTATATTGGGGACAGTGCATTGTTCACTGACTCTATACTGGGGTACAGTGCCCTGTTCACTGACTCTATACTGGGGTACAGTGCCCTGTTCATTGTGTGTATATTGGTGTACAGTTCCCTGTTCACTGACTCGATACTGGGGTCCAGTGACCTGTTCACTGACTCTATACTGGGGTACAGTGCCCTGTTCACTGTCTCTATATGGGATAGAGTGCCCTGTTCACTGATTCTATACTGCGGGGCAGTGCCCTGTTCACTGACTCTATACTGGGGTACATTTCCCTGGTCACTGACTCAATACTGGGGTACAGTGCCCTGGGCACTGACTCTATAATGGGGTACAGTGCCCCGTTCACTGACTCTATACTGGGGTACAGTGGCCTGTTCACTGACTCTATAGTGGGGTACAGTTCCCTGTACATTGACTGTACACTGTGGTACACTGCCCTGTTTACTGACTCTATAATGGGGTACAGTGCCCTGTTCACTGTCTCTATACTGGGGCACCGTGGCCTGTTCACTGACTCTATAGTGGGGTACAGTTCCCTGTACATTGACTCTATACTGGGGTACACTGCCCTGTTTACTGACTCTATAATGGGGTACAGTTTCCTCCTCACTGTCTCTATACTGGGGCACAGTGCCCTGGGCACTGACTCTATACTGGGGTACAGTGGCCTGTTCACTGACTCTATAGTGGGGTACAGTTCCCTGGGCACTGGCTCTGTTTTGGGGTACAGTGCCCTGTTCACTGACTCTATACTGGGGTACAGTTCCTTGTTCACTGCTCCATAATGGGGTACAGTGCCCTGTTCACTGACTCTATAATGATGTATAGTGCCCTGTTCACTGACTCTATACTGGGGTACAGTGCCCTGTTCAATGACTCTATACTGGGGTACATTTCCCTGTTCACTGACTCTATGCTGGGGTACAGTACCCTGTTCACTGACACTAAACTGGGGTACAGTGCCCTGTTCACTGACTCTATACTGGGGTGCATTTCCCTGTTCACTGACTCTGTGCGGGGGTACAGTGCCCTGTTCACTGACTCTATAGTGGGGTACAGTTCCCTGGGCACTGACTCTATAGTGGGATACAGTGCCCTGTTTACTGACAATATAATGGGGTATTGTGCCCTGTTCACTGACACTATAATGGGGTGCAGTGCCCTGGGCATTGACTCTTTATTGGGGTGCAGTGCCTGTTCACTGACTCTATACTGAGATACATTTCCCTGTTCACTGACTCTATAATGGCGTACTGAGGCCTGTTCACTGACTCTACAGTGGGGTACAGTTCCCTGTTCACTGACTCTATACTGGGGTACAGTGCCCTGTTCACTGACTCTATACTGGGGTACAGTTCCTTGTTCACTGACTCTATAATGGGGTACAGTGCCCTGTTCACTGACTCTATAATGATGTATAGTGCCCTGTTCACTGACTCTATACTGGGGTACAGTGCCTTGTTCACTGACTCTATAATGATGTATAGTGCCCTGTTCACTGACTCTATACTGGGGTACATTGGCCTATTCACTGACTCTATAGTGTGGTACAGTTCCCTGGGCACTGACTCTATATTGGGGTACAGTGCCCTGTTCACTGACCCTATACTGGGATACAGTGCCCTCTTCACTGACTCAATACTGGGGTACAGTGCCCTGTTCACTGACTCTAAACTGGAGTACAATGCCCTGTGAACTGACTCTTTACTGGGAGACAGTACCCTGCTCACTGACTCTATTCTGGAATACATTTTCCTCTTAACTGACTCTATATTGGGATACAGTTCCCTGTTCACTGACTCTATAGTGGGGTACAGTGCCCTGTTCATTTACTGTATACTGGGGTACAGTTCCTTGTTCACTGACTCTATACTGGGGTACAGTGTCCTGTTCACTGACTCTATACTGGGGTACAGTTCCTTGTTCACTGACTCTATACTGGTGTACAGTTCCCTGTTCAATGACTCTATACTTGGGTACAGTTCCTTGTTCATTGACTCTATACTGGTGTACAGTGCCCTGTTCAATGACTCTATAGTGGGGTACAGTTCCCTGGGCACTGACTCTATATTGGGGTACAGTGCCCTCGGCACTGACACTATACTGGGGTAGAGTAGCCTGTTCACTGACTCTATACTGGTGTACAGTGCCCTGTTCAATGACTCTATAGTGGGGTACAGTTCCCTGGGCACTGACTCTATATTGGGGTACAGTGCCCTCGGCACTGACACTATACTGGGGTAGAGTAGCCTGTTCACTGACTCTATACTGGTGTACAGTGCCCTGTTCAATGACTCTATAGTGGGGTACAGTTCCCTGGGCACTGACTCTATATTGGGGTACAGTGCCCTCGGCACTGACACTATACTGGGGTAGAGTAGCCTGTTCACTGACTCTATAATGTGCTACAGTACCCTGTTGACGGACTCTATACTGGGGTACAGTGCCCTATTGACTGACTCTAAACTGGGGTACAGTGCCCTGTTCACTGATTCTATACTGGGGTACATTTCCCTGTTCACTGAATCTATAATGGGGTACAGGGCCCTGTTCACTGACTCTATACTGGGGTACAGTTCCCTGGGCACTGACTCTATATTGGGGACAGTGCATTGTTCACTGACTCTATACTGGGGTACAGTGCCCTGGGCACTGACTCTATATTGGGGACAGTGCATTGTTCACTGACTCTATACTGGGGTACAGTGCCCTGTTCACTGACTCTATACTGGGGTACAGTGCCCTGTTCATTGTGTGTATATTGGTGTACAGTTCCCTGTTCACTGACTCGATACTGGGGTCCAGTGACCTGTTCACTGACTCTATACTGGGGTACAGTGCCCTGTTCACTGTCTCTATATGGGATAGAGTGCCCTGTTCACTGATTCTATACTGCGGGGCAGTGCCCTGTTCACTGACTCTATACTGGGGTACATTTCCCTGGTCACTGACTCAATACTGGGGTACAGTGCCCTGGGCACTGACTCTATACTGGGGAGCAGTGCCCTGTTCACTTACTCTATACAGGGGTACAGTGCCCTGTTCACTGACTCTCGACTGGGGAACAGTGCCCTGTTCACTGACTCTATACTGGGGAACAGTGCCCTGTTGACTGACTCTATACTGGGGTAGAGTGCCCTGTTGACTGACTCTATACTGGGGTACAGTGCCCTGGGCACTGACTCTATTCTGGGGTAGAGTGCCCTCTTCACTGACTCTATACTGGGGTACAGTTCCATGTTCACTGACTCTATACTGGTTTACAGTGCCCTGTTCACTGACTCTATACTGGGGTACAGTTCGCTGTTCACTGACTCTATATTGGGGTACAGTGCCCTCGCCACTGACACTATACTGGGTTAGAGTGGCCTGTTCACTGACTCTATACTGGGGTACAGCGCCCTGTTCACTGACACTATACTGGGTTAAGTTCCCCGTTCACTGACTCTATACTGGGGTACACTGCCCTGTTCACTGACTCTAAACTGGGGTACAGTGCCCTTTTCACTGACTCTATACTGGGGAACTGTGCCCTGTTCACTGACGATATACTGGGGTACAGTGCCCTATACCCTGACTCTATACTGTGCTACAGTGCCCTGATGACTGACTCTATACTGGGGTACAGTGCCCTGTTCAATGATTCTATACTGGGGTACATTTCCCTGTTCACTGACTCTATAATGGGGTACAGGGCCCTGGGCACTGACTCTATACTGGGGTACAGTGGCCTGTTCACTGACTCTATAGAGGGGTACAGTTCCCTGGGCACTGACTCTATATTGGGGTACAGTGCCCTCGGCACTGACTCTATACAGGGGTACTGTGTCCTGTTCACTGTGTCGAAATTGGGGTACATTTCCCTGTTCACTGACTCTATACTGGGGTACTGTGCCCTGTTCACTGTCTCTATACTCGATTGAGTGCCCTGTTCACTGATTCCATACTGTGGGGCAGTGCCCTGTTCACTGACTCTATAATGGGGTACAGGGCCCTGGGCACTGACTCTATACTGGGGTACATTTCCCTGTTCACTGACTCTATACAGGGGTACAGTGCCCCGTTCACTGACTCTATACTGGGGTACAGTGCCCTGCTCACTGACTCTATACTGGAGTACAGTTCCCTGTTCACTGACTCTATAGTGGGGTACAGTTCCCTGTACATTGACTCTATACTGGGGTACACTGCCCTCTTTACTGACACTTTACTGGGGAACAGTGCCCTGTTCACTGTCTCTATAATGGGGTACAGTGCCCAGTTCACTGTCTCTACACTGGGGTACAGAGCCCTGTTCACTGTCTCTACACTGGGGTACAGTGCCCTGTTCACTGTCTCTACACTGGGGTACAGTGCCGTGGGCACTGACTCTATATTGGAGTTCATTGGCCTGTTCACTGACTCTATAGAGGGCTACAGTTCCCTGGGCATTGGCTCTGTTTTGGGGTACAGTGCCCTGTTCACTGACTCTATACTGGGGTACAGTGCCCTGTTCACTGACACTATACTGGGGTACAGTGCCCTGCTCACTGACTCTATTCTAGGGTAGAGTGCCCTGTTCACTGAATCTAGAGTGGGGTACTGTTCCATGTTCAATAACTCTATGCTGGGGTACAGTTTGCTGTTTACTGACTCTATATAGGGGTACAGTGACCTCGGCACTGACACTATACTGGGTACAGCGCCCTGTTCACTGATTCTGTACACGGGTACAGTGCCCTGTTCACTGACTCTATACTGGTGTGCAGTGACCTATTCACTGACTCTATGCTGGGGTACAGCGCCCTGTTAACTGACTCTATACTGGTGTACAGTGCCCTGTTCACTGACTCTATACTGGGGTACTGTGCCCTGTTCACTGACGCTATACTGGGGTACAGTTCCCTGGGCACTGACTCTATACTGGTGTACAGTGCCCTGTTCACTGACGCTATACTGGGGTACAGATCCCTGTTCACTGACTCTATGCTGGGGTATAGTGCCCTGTTTACTGACTCTATAATGGGGTATAGTGTCCTGTTCACTGAATCCATATTGGGGTACAGTGCCCTGGGCACTGACTCTATATTTGGGGTACAGTGCCCTGTTCACTGACTCTATAATGGGGTACAGTGCCCTGTTCACTGACCCTATACAGGGGTACACTGCCCTGTTCAATGACTCTATATTGAGGTACAGTACCCTGTTCACTGACTCTATACTGGGGTACAGTGCCCTGTTCACTGACTCTATACTGGGGTACAGTGCCCTGTTCACTGACTCTATACTGGGGTACAGTGCCCTGTTCACTGACTCTATGCTGGGGTATAGTGCCCTGTTTACTGACTCTATAATGGGGTATAGTGTCCTGTTCACTGAATCTATACTGGGGTACAGTGCCCTGGGCACTGACTCTATAATGGGGTACAGTGCCCTGGGCACTGACTCTATACTGGGGTACAGTGGCCTGTTCACTGACTCTATAATCGGGTACAGTGCCCTGTTCACTGACCCTATACAGGGGTACAGTGCCCTGTTCACTGACTCTATACTGGGGTACAGTGCCCTGTTCACTGACTCTATACTGGGGTACAGTACCCTGTTCACTGACTCTATGCTGGGGTATAGTGCCCTGTTTACTGACTCTATAATGGGGTATAGTGTCCTGTTCACTGAATCTATACTGGCTACAGTGCCCTGGGCCCTGACTCGATACTGGGGTACAGTGGCCTGTTCACTGACTCTATCATGTGGTACAGTTCCCTGGGCACTGACTCTATACTGGGGTACAGTGCCCTGGGCACTGACTCTATACTGGGGTACAGTGGCCTGTTCACTGATTCTATACTGGGGTACATTTCCCTGTTCACTGAATCTATAATGGGGTACAGGGCCCTGTTCACTGACTCTATACTGGGGTACAGTTCCCTGGGCACTGACTCTATATTGGGGACAGTGCATTGTTCACTGACTCTATACTGGGGTACAGTGCCCTGGGCACTGACTCTATATTGGGGACAGTGCATTGTTCACTGACTCTATACTGGGGTACAGTGCCCTGTTCACTGACTCTATACTGGGGTACAGTGCCCTGTTCATTGTGTGTATATTGGTGTACAGTTCCCTGTTCACTGACTCTATACTGGGGTCCAGTGACCTGTTCACTGACTCTATACTGGGGTACAGTGCCCTGTTCACTGTCTCTATATGGGATAGAGTGCCCTGTTCACTGATTCTATACTGCGGGGCAGTGCCCTGTTCACTGACTCTATACTGGGGTACATTTCCCTGGTCACTGACTCAATACTGGGGTACAGTGCCCTGGGCACTGACTCTATACTGGGGAGCAGTGCCCTGTTCACTGACTCTATACAGGGGTACAGTGCCCTGTTCACTGACTCTCGACTGGGGAACAGTGCCCTGTTCACTGACTCTATACTGGGGAACAGTGCCCTGTTGACTGACTCTATACTGGGGTACAGTGCCCTGGGCACTGACTCTATTCTGGGGTAGAGTGCCCTCTTCACTGACTCTATACTGGGGTACAGTTCCATGTTCACTGACTCTATACTGGTTTACAGTGCCCTGTTCACTGACTCTATACTGGGGTACAGTTCGCTGTTCACTGACTCTATATTGGGGTACAGTGCCCTCGCCACTGACACTATACTGGGTTAGAGTGGCCTGTTCACTGACTCTATACTGGGGTACAGCGCCCTGTTCACTGACTCTATACTGGGTTAAGTTCCCCGTTCACTGACTCTATACTGGGGTACACTGCCCTGTTCACTGACTCTAAACTGGGGTACAGTGCCCTTTTCACTGACTCTATACTGGGGAACTGTGCCCTGTTCACTGACGATATACTGGGGTACAGTGCCCTATACCCTGACTCTATACTGTGCTACAGTGCCCTGATGACTGACTCTATACTGGGGTACAGTGCCCTGTTCAATGATTCTATACTGGGGTACATTTCCCTGTTCACTGACTCTATAATGGGGTACAGGGCCCTGGGCACTGACTCTATACTGGGGTACAGTGGCCTGTTCACTGACTCTATAGAGGGGTACAGTTCCCTGGGCACTGACTCTATATTGGGGTACAGTGCCCTCGGCACTGACTCTATACAGGGGTACTGTGTCCTGTTCACTGTGTCGAAATTGGGGTACATTTCCCTGTTCACTGACTCTATACTGGGGTACTGTGCCCTGTTCACTGTCTCTATACTCGATTGAGTGCCCTGTTCACTGATTCCATACTGTGGGGCAGTGCCCTGTTCACTGACTCTATAATGGGGTACAGGGCCCTGGGCACTGACTCTATACTGGGGTACATTTCCCTGTTCACTGACTCTATACAGGGGTACAGTGCCCCGTTCACTGACTCTATACTGGGGTACAGTGCCCTGCTCACTGACTCTATACTGGAGTACAGTTCCCTGTTCACTGACTCTATAGTGGGGTACAGTTCCCTGTACATTGACTCTATACTGGGGTACACTGCCCTCTTTACTGACACTTTACTGGGGAACAGTGCCCTGTTCACTGTCTCTATAATGGGGTACAGTGCCCAGTTCACTGTCTCTACACTGGGGTACAGAGCCCTGTTCACTGTCTCTACACTGGGGTACAGTGCCCTGTTCACTGTCTCTACACTGGGGTACAGTGCCGTGGGCACTGACTCTATATTGGAGTTCATTGGCCTGTTCACTGACTCTATAGAGGGCTACAGTTCCCTGGGCATTGGCTCTGTTTTGGGGTACAGTGCCCTGTTCACTGACTCTATACTGGGGTACAGTGCCCTGTTCACTGACACTATACTGGGGTACAGTGCCCTGCTCACTGACTCTATTCTAGGGTAGAGTGCCCTGTTCACTGAATCTAGAGTGGGGTACTGTTCCATGTTCAATAACTCTATGCTGGGGTACAGTTCGCTGTTTACTGACTCTATATAGGGGTACAGTGACCTCGGCACTGACACTATACTGGGTTCAGCGCCCTGTTCACTGATTCTGTACTCGGGTACAGTGCCCTGTTCACTGACTCTATACTGGTGTGCAGTGACCTATTCACTGACTCTATGCTGGGGTACAGCGCCCTGTTAACTGACTCTATACTGGTGTACAGTGCCCTGTTCACTGACTCTATACTGGGGTACTGTGCCCTGTTCACTGACGCTATACTGGGGTACAGTTCCCTGGGCACTGACTCTATACTGGTGTACAGTGCCCTGTTCACTGACGCTATACTGGGGTACAGATCCCTGTTCACTGACTCTATGCTGGGGTATAGTGCCCTGTTTACTGACTCTATAATGGGGTATAGTGTCCTGTTCACTGAATCCATATTGGGGTACAGTGCCCTGGGCACTGACTCTATATTTGGGGTACAGTGCCCTGTTCACTGACTCTATAATGGGGTACAGTGCCCTGTTCACTGACCCTATACAGGGGTACACTGCCCTGTCCAATGACTCTATATTGAGGTACAGTACCCTGTTCACTGACTCTATACTGGGGTACAGTGCCCTGTTCACTGACTCTATACTGGGGTACAGTGCCCTGTTCACTGACTCTATACTGGGGTACAGTGCCCTGTTCACTGACTCTATGCTGGGGTATAGTGCCCTGTTTACTGACTCTATAATGGGGTATAGTGTCCTGTTCACTGAATCTATACTGGGGTACAGTGCCCTGGGCACTGACTCTATAATGGGGTACAGTGCCCTGGGCACTGACTCTATACTGGGGTACAGTGGCCTGTTCACTGACTCTATAATCGGGTACAGTGCCCTGTTCACTGACCCTATACAGGGGTACAGTGCCCTGTTCACTGACTCTTTACTGGGGTACAGTGCCCTGTTCACTGACTCTATACTGGGGTACAGTACCCTGTTCACTGACTCTATGCTGGGGTATAGTGCCCTGTTTACTGACTCTATAATGGGGTATAGTGTCCTGTTCACTGAATCTATACTGGCTACAGTGCCCTGGGCCCTGACTCGATACTGGGGTACAGTGGCCTGTTCACTGACTCTATCATGTGGTACAGTTCCCTGGGCACTGACTCTATACTGGGGTACAGTGCCCTGGGCACTGACTCTATACTGGGGTACAGTGGCCTGTTCACTGACTCTATCGTGTGGTACAGTTCCCTGGGCACTAACTCTATATCTGGGGTACGGTGCCCTGTTCACTGACTCTATAATGGGGTACAGTGCCCTGTTCACTGACCCTATACAGGGGTACAGTGCCCTGTTCACTGACTCTTTACTGGGGTACAGTGCCCTGTTCACTGACACTATACTGGGGTACAGTGCCCTCGGCACTGATTCTATACTGGGGTTGTGTGCACTGTTCACTGATTCTATACCGGTATGCAGAGCCTGTTCACTGACTCTATACTGAGGTACATTTCCCTGTTCACTGACTCTATAATGGGGTACTGAGGCCTGTTCACTGACTCTATACTGGGGTACAGTGCCCTGGGCACTGACTCTATACTGGGGTACAGTGCCTTGTTCACTGACTCTATACTGGGGTACAGTTCCCTGTTCACTGACTCTATACTGGGGTACAGTTCCCTGTTCACTGACTCTATACTGGGGTACAGTGCCCTGGGCACTGACTCTATATTGGGGTACAGTGCCTTGTTCACTGACTCTATACTGGGGTACAGTGCCTTATTCACTGACTCTATAATGGAGTACAGTGCCCTGTTCACTGATTCTATACTGCGGGGCAGTGCCCTGTTCACTGACTCTATACTGGGGTACAGTGCCCTGTTCACTGATTCTATACTGGGGTGCATTTCCCTGTTCACTGACTCTATAATGGGGTACAGGGCCCTGTTCACTGACTCTATACTGGGGTACAGTGCCCTGGGCACTGACTCTATACTGGGGTACAGTGGCCTGTTCACTGACTCTATAGAGGGGTACAGTTCCCTGGGCACTGACTCTATATTGGAGTACAGTGCCCTGTTCACTGACTCTATACTGGGGTACAGTGCCCTCGGCACTGACTCTATACAGGGGTACAGTGGCCTGTTCACTGTGTCTATATTGGGGGACATTTCCCTGTTCATTGACTCTATACTGGGATTTAGTGCCCTGTTCACTGATTCCATACTGCGGGGCAGTGCCCTGTTCACTGACTCTATACTGGGGTACATTTCCCTGGTCACTCACTCTATACTGGGGTACAGTGACCTGGGCACTGACTCTATAATGGGGTACAGTGCCCTGTTCACTGACTCTATACTGGGGTACAGTGCCCTGTTCACTGACTCTATACTGGGGTACAGTGGCCTGTTCACTGACTCTATAGTGGGGTACTGTTCCCTGTACATTGACTCTATACTGGGGTACACTGCCCTGTTTACTGACTCTATAATGGGGTACAGTGCCCTGTTCACTGTCTCTATAATGGTGTACAGTTCCCTGGGCATTGTCTCTGTTTTGGGGTACAATGCACAATTCACTGACTCTATACTGGGGTACAGTGCCCTGTTCACTGACTCTATACTGGGGTACTGTGCCCTGTTCACTGACTCTATACTGGGGTACAGTGCCCTGTTCACTGACTCTATTCTAGGGTAGAGTGCCCTCTTCACTGAATCTATAGTGGGGTACTGTTCCATGTTCAATAAATCTATGCTGGGGTACAGTTCGCTGTTTACTGACTCTATATAGGGGTACAGTGACCTCGGCACTGACACTATACTGGGTACAGCGCACTGTTCACTGATTCTGTACTCGGGTACAGTGCCCTGTTCACTGACTCTATACTGGTGTGCAGTGACCTATTCACTGACTCTATGCTGGGGTACAGTGCCCTGTTAACTGACTCTATACTGGGGTACAGTGCCCTGTTCACTGACTCTGTACTGGGGTACATTTCCCTGGGCACTGACTCTATACAGGGGTACAGTGCCCTGTTCAGTGACTCTATACTGGGGTACAGTTCCCTGTTCACTGACTCTATAGTGGGGTACAGTGCCCTGTTCACTGACTCTATACTGGGGTACAGTTCCCTGTTCACTGACTCTATACTGGGGTACAGTGCCGTGTTCACTGACTCTACAGTGGGGTACATTTCCCTGTTCACTGACTCTATACTGGGGTACAGTGCCCTGTTCACTGACTCTCGGCTGGGGAACAGTACCCTGTTCACTGACTCTATACTGAGGTACAGCGCCCTGTTCACTGACTCTACAGTGGGGTACATTTCCCTGTTCACTGACTCTATACTGGGGTACAGTGCCCTGTTCACTGACTCTATAGTGGGGTACAGTGCCCTGTTCACTGAATCTCTGCTGGGGAACAGTGCCCTGTTCACTGACTCTATACTGGTGTACAGTGCCCTTTTCATTGACTCTATACTGGTGTACAGTGCCCTGTTCAATGACTATATAGTGGGGTAAAGTGCCCTGTTCACTGACTCTATAGTGGGGTACAATGCCCTGTTCACTGACTCTCTGCCGGGGAACAGTGCCCTGTTCTCTGACTCTATCCTGGGGACAGTGGCCTGTTCACTGACTCTATAGTGGGGTACAGTTCCCTGTTCACTGACTCTATACTGGGGTACAGTTCCCTGTTCACTGACTCTATACTGGGGTACAGTGCCCTGTTCACTGACTCTATACTGGGGTACAGTTCCCTGAGCACTGACTCTATACTGGGGAACAGTGCCCTTTTCACTGACTCTATAATGGGGTACAATGCCCTGGGCACTGACTCTATACTGAAGTACAGCACCCTGGGCACTGACACTATACTGGGGTACAGTGGCCTGTTCACTGACTCTATAGTGGGGTACAGTTCCCTGGGCACTGACTCTATATTGGGGACAGTGCATTGTTCACTGACTCTATACTGGCGTACAGTGGCCTGTTCACTTACTCTATACTCGGGTACAGTGCCCTGTTCACTGACTCTATACTGGGGTATATTTCCCTGTTCACTGACTCTATACTGGGGTACAGTGCCCTGTTTACTGACTTTATACTGCTGTTCAGTGCCCTGTTCACTGACTCTATTCTGGGGTACAATGCCCTGTTCACTGACGCTATACTGGGGTACAGTTCCCTGTTCACTGACTCCATACTGGGGTACAGTACCCTGGGCACTGACTCTATATTGGGGACAGTGCATTGTTCACTGACTCTATACTGGGTACAGTGCCCTGTTCACTAACACTATACTGGGGTACAGTGCCCTGTTCACTGACGCTATACTGGGGTATATTTCCCTGTTCACTGACTCTATACTGGGGTACAGTGCCCTGTCACTGACTCTATACTGGGGTATATTTCCCTGTTCACTGACTCTATACTGGGGTACAGTGCCCTGTTCACTGACTCTATACTGGGGTACAGTGCCCTGTTCACTGATTCTATACTGGGGTGCATTTCCCTGTTCACTGACTCTATAATGGGGTACAGGGCCCTGTTCACTGACTCTATACTGGGGTACAGTGCCCTGGGCACTGACTCTATACTGGGGTACAGTGGCCTGTTCACTGACTCTATAGAGGGGTACAGTTCCCTGGGCACTGACTCTATATTGGAGTACAGTGCCCTGTTCACTGACTCTATACTGGGGTACAGTGCCCTCGGCACTGACTCTATACAGGGGTACAGTGGCCTGTTCACTGTGTCTATATTGGGGACATTTCCCTGTTCATTGACTCTATACTGGGATTTAGTGCCCTGTTCACTGATTCCATACTGCGGGGCAGTGCCCTGTTCACTGACTCTATACTGGGGTACATTTCCCTGGTCACTCACTCTATACTGGGGTACAGTGACCTGGGCACTGACTCTATAATGGGGTACAGTGCCCTGTTCACTGACTCTATACTGGGGTACAGTGCCCTGTTCACTGACTCTATACTGGGGTACAGTGGCCTGTTCACTGACTCTATAGTGGGGTACTGTTCCCTGTACATTGACTCTATACTGGGGTACACTGCCCTGTTTACTGACTCTATAATGGGGTACAGTGCCCTGTTCACTGTCTCTATAATGGTGTACAGTTCCCTGGGCATTGTCTCTGTTTTGGGGTACAATGCACAATTCACTGACTCTATACTGGGGTACAGTGCCCTGGGCTCTAACTCTATACTCGGGTACAGTGCCCTGTTCACTGACTCTATACTGGGGTACTGTGCCCTGTTCACTGACTCTATACTGGGGTACAGTGCCCTGTTCACTGACTCTATTCTAGGGTAGAGTGCCCTCTTCACTGAATCTATAGTGGGGTACTGTTCCATGTTCAATACTTCTATGCTGGGGTACAGTTCGCTGTTTACTGACTCTATATAGGGGTACAGTGACCTCGGCACTGACACTATACTGGGTACAGCGCACTGTTCACTGATTCTGTACTCGGGTACAGTGCCCTGTTCACTGACTCTATACTGGTGTGCAGTGACCTATTCACTGACTCTATGCTGGGGTACAGTGCCCTGTTAACTGACTCTATACTGGGGTACAGTGCCCTGTTCACTGACTCTGTACTGGGGTACATTTCCCTGGGCACTGACTCTATACAGGGGTACAGTGCCCTGTTCAGTGACTCTATACTGGGGTACAGTTCCCTGTTCACTGACTCTATAGTGGGGTACAGTGCCCTGTTCACTGACTCTATACTGGGGTACAGTTCCCTGTTCACTGACTCTATACTGGGGTACAGTGCCGTGTTCACTGACTCTACAGTGGGGTACATTTCCCTGTTCACTGACTCTATACTGGGGTACAGTGCCCTGTTCACTGACTCTCGGCTGGGGAACAGTACCCTGTTCACTGACTCTATACTGAGGTACAGCGCCCTGTTCACTGACTCTACAGTGGGGTACATTTCCCTGTTCACTGACTCTATACTGGGGTACAGTGCCCTGTTCACTGACTCTATAGTGGGGTACAGTGCCCTGTTCACTGAATCTCTGCTGGGGAACAGTGCCCTGTTCACTGACTCTATACTGGTGTACAGTGCCCTGTTCAATGACTATATAGTGGGGTAAAGTGCCCTGTTCACTGACTCTATAGTGGGGTACAATGCCCTGTTCACTGACTCTCTGCCGGGGAACAGTGCCCTGTTCACTGACTCTATACTGGGGTACAGTGCCCTGTTCTCTGACTCTATCCTGGGGACAGTGGCCTGTTCACTGACTCTATAGTGGGGTACAGTTCCCTGTTCACTGACTCTATACTGGGGTACAGTTCCCTGTTCACTGACTCTATACTGGGGTACAGTGCCCTGTTCACTGACTCTATACTGGGGTACAGTTCCCTGAGCACTGACTCTATACTGGGGAACAGTGCCCTTTTCACTGACTCTATAATGGGGTACAATGCCCTGGGCACTGACTCTATACTGAAGTACAGCACCCTGGGCACTGACACTATACTGGGGTACAGTGGCCTGTTCACTGACTCTATAGTGGGGTACAGTTCCCTGGGCACTGACTCTATATTGGGGACAGTGCATTGTTCACTGACTCTATACTGGCGTACAGTGGCCTGTTCACTTACTCTATACTCGGGTACAGTGCCCTGTTCACTGACTCTATACTGGGGTATATTTCCCTGTTCACTGACTCTATACTGGGGTACAGTGCCCTGTTTACTGACTTTATACTGCTGTTCAGTGCCCTGTTCACTGACTCTATTCTGGGGTACAATGCCCTGTTCACTGACGCTATACTGGGGTACAGTTCCCTGTTCACTGACTCCATACTGGGGTACAGTACCCTGGGCACTGACTCTATATTGGGGACAGTGCATTGTTCACTGACTCTATACTGGGTACAGTGCCCTGTTCACTAACACTATACTGGGGTACAGTGCCCTGTTCACTGACGCTATACTGGGGTATATTTCCCTGTTCACTGACTCTATACTGGGGTACAGTGCCCTGTCACTGACTCTATACTGGGGTATATTTCCCTGTTCACTGACTCTATACTGGGGTACAGTGCCCTGTTCACTGACTCTATACTGGGGTACAGTGGCCTGTTCATTGACTCTATAGTGGGGTACAGTTCCCTGGGCACTGACTCTATACTGGGGTACAGTGCCCTGTTTACTGACTCTATAATGGGGTATTGTGCCCTGTTCACTGACTCTATACTGGGGTACAGTGCCCTGGGCATTGACGCTATACTGGGGTACAGTGGCCTGTTCACTGACTCTATAGTGTGGTACTGTTCCCTGGGCACTGACTCTATATTGGTGTACAGTTCCCTGGGCACTGACTCTATATTGGGGTACAGTGCCCTGTTCGCTGACTCTATAGTGGGGAACAGTGCCCTGTTCACTGATTCTATACTGGGGTACAGTGCCCTGTTCATTGACTCTATACTCGGGTACAGTGCCCTGTTCAATGACTATATACTGGAGTACAGTGCCCTGTTCACTGACTCTATAGTGGGGTACAGTGCCCTGTTCACTGACTCTCTGCCGGGGAACAGTGCCCTGTTCACTGACTCTATACTGGGGTACAGTGCCCTGTTCACTGACTCTATACTGGGCTACAGTGCCCAGGGCTCTGACTCTATAATGGGGTACAGTGCTTTGTTCACTGACTCTATACTGGGGTACAGTGCCTTGTTCACTGACTCTATACTGATGTACAGTTCTCTGTTCACTGACTCTATATTGGGGTACAGTTCCCTGGGCAATGTCACTATACTGGGGTAGTGTGCCATTTTCACTGACTCTTTACTGGGGTACAGTTCCCTGGTCACTGACTCTAGACTGGGGTACAGTGCCCTGTTCACTGACTCTATACTGTGGTACCGTGCCCTGTTCACTGACTCTATATTGGGTTACGGTGCCCTGTTTACTGACTCTATAGTGGGATACAGTTCCCTGGGCACTGTCTCTTTACTGGGGTACACTGCCCTGTTCACTGAATTTATACTGGTGTACAGTGCCCTGTTCACTGACTCTATAGTGGGGTACAGTTCCCTGGGCACTGACTCTATACTGGGGTACAGTGCCCTGTTCACTGACTCTATAAGGGGGTACAGTGCCCTGTTCACTGACTCTATACTGGGGTACAGTTCCCTGGGCACTGACTCTATACTGGGGAACAGTGCCCTATTTACTGACTCTATAATGTGGTACGGTGCCCTGTTCACTGACCCTATACTGGGGTACAGCACTCTGGGCACTGACACTATACTGGGGTACAGTGGCCTGTTCACTGACTCTATAGTGGGGTACAGTTCCCTGGGCACTGACTCTATATTGGGGACAGTGCATTGTTCACTGACTCTATACTGGGGTACATTGCCCTGTTCACTGACGCTATACTGGGGTATATTTCCCTGTTCGCTGACTCTATACTGGGGTACAGTGCCCTGTTCACTGACTCTATACTGGGGTACAGTTCCCTGGGCACTGACTCTATATTGGGGACATTGCATTGTTCACTGACTCTATACTGGGGTACAGTGCCCTGTTTACCTACTCTATACTGGGGTACAGTGCCCTGTTCACTGACGCTATACTGCGGTATATTTCCCTGTTCACTGACTCTATACTGGGGTACAGTGCCCTGTTCACTGACTCTATAGTTGCGTACAGTGGCCTCTTCACTGACTCTATACTGGGGTACAGTGCCCTTTTCACTGACTCTATACTGTGGTACCATTCCCTGTTCACTGACTCTATACTGGGATACAGTGCCCTGTTCACTGTCTCTATAGTGGGGTACAGTGGCCTCTTCACTGACTCTATACTGGGGTAGAGTGCCTTGTTCACTGACTCTATACTGGGGTACAGTGCCCTGTTCACTGACTCTATAGTGGGGTACAGTGGCCTCTTCACTGACTCTTTACTGGGGTACAGTGCCCTTTTCACTGACTCTATATTGTGGTACCGTGCCCTGTTCACTGACTCTATATTAGGTTACAGTGCCCTGTTTACTGACTCTATAGTGGGGTACAGTTCCCTGGGCACTGTCTCTTTACTGGGGTACAGTGCTCTGTTCACTGAATTTATACTGGTGCACAGTGCCCTGTTCACTGACTCTGTAGTGGGTACAGTTCCCTGGGCACTGACTCTATACTGGGGTACAGTGCCCTGTTCACTGACTCTATACTGGGGTACAGTTCCCTGGGCACTGACTCTATCCTGGGGAACAGTGCCCTGTTCACTGACTCTATAGTGGGGTACATTGCCCTGTTCACTGACTCTATACTGGGGTACAGTTCCCTGTTCACTGTCTCTATATTGGGGTACATTGCCCTCGGCACTTACTCTATACAGGCGTATAGTACCCCGTTCACTGACTCTATATTGGGGTACAGTTCCCTGTTCACTGACTCTATACTGGGGTACAGTGCCCTGTTCACTGACTCTATATTGGGGTACAGTGCCCTTTTCACTGACTCTATACTGTGGTACCATTCCCTGTTCACTGACTCTATACTGGGATACAGTGCCCTGTTCACTGACTCTATAGTGGGGTACAGTGGCCTCTTCACTGACTCTATAGTGGGGTACAGTGGCCTCTTCACTGACTCTATACTGGGGTAGAGTGCCTTGTTCACTGACTCTATACTGGGGTACAGTGCCCTGTTCACTGACTCTATAGTGGGGTACAGTGGCCTCTTCACTGACTCTATACTGGGGTACAGTGCCCTTTTCACTGACTCTATATTGTGGTACCGTGCCCTGTTCACTGACTCTATATTAGGTTACAGTGCCCTGTTTACTGACTCTATAGTGGGGTACAGTTCCCTGGGCACTGTTTCTTTACTGGGGTACAGTGCTCTGTTCACTGAATTTATACTGGTGCACAGTGCCCTGTTCACTGACTCTATAGTGGGGTACAGTTCCCTGGGCACTGACTCTATACTGGGGTACAGTGCCCTGTTCACTGACTCTATACTGGGGTACAGTTCCCTGTTCACTGACTCTATACTGGGGTACAGTTCCCTGGGCACTGACTCTATCCTGGGGAACAGTGCCCTGTTCACTGACTCTATAGTGGGGTACATTGCCCTGTTCACTGACTCTATACTGGGGTACAGTTCCCTGTTCACTGTCTCTATATTGGGGTACATTGCCCTCGGCACTTACTCTATACAGGCGTATAGTACCCCGTTCACTGACTCTATATTGGGGTACAGTTCCCTGTTCACTGACTCTATACTGGGGTACAGTGCCCTGTTCACTGACTCTATACTGGGGTACAGTGCCTTGTTCACTGACTCTATACTGATGTACAGTTCCCTGTTCACTGACTCTATATTGGGGTACAGTTCCCTGGGCACTCTCACTATACTGGGGTAGTGTGCCCTTTTCACTGACTCTTTACTGGGGTACAGTTCCATGGTCACTGACTCTATACTGGGGTACCGTGCCCTGTTCACTGACTCTATATTGGGTTACAGTGCCCTGTTTACTGACTCTATAGTGGGGTACAGTTCCCTGGGCACTGTCTCTTTACTGGGGTACAGTGCCCTGTTCGCTGAATTTATACTGGTGTACAGAGCCCTGTTCACTGACTCTATAGTGGGGTACAGTTCCCTGGGCACTGACTCTATACTGGGGTACAGTGCCCTGTTCACTGACTCTATACTGGGGTACAGTGCCCTGTTCACTGACTCTATACTGGGGTACAGTTCCCTGGGCACTGACTGTATACTGGGGAACAGTGCCCTATTTACTGACTCTATAATGTGGTACGGTGCCCTGTTCACTGACCCTATACTGGGGTACAGCACTCTGGGCACTGACACTATACTGGGGTACAGTGGCCTGTTCACTGACTCTATAGTGGGGTACAGTTCCCTGGGCACTGACTCTATATTGGGGACAGTGCATTGTTCACTGACTCTATACTGGCGTACAGTGCCCTGTTCACTGTCTCTCTACCGGGGTTTATTTCCCTGTTCACTGACTCTATACTGGGGTACATTGCCCTGTTCACTGACGCTATACTGGGGTATATTTCCCTGTTCGCTGACTCTATACTGGGGTACAGTGCCCTGTTCACTGACTCTATACTGGGGTACAGTTCCCTGGGCACTGACTCTATATTGGGGACATTGCATTGTTCACTGACTCTATACTGGGGTACAGTGCCCTGTTTACTTACTCTTTACTGGGGTACAGTGCCCTGTTTACTGACGCTATACTGCGGTATATTTCCCTGTTCACTGACTCTATACTGGGGTACAGTGCCCTGTTCACTGACTCTATACTGGGGTACAGTTCCCTGGGCACTCACTCTATATTGGGGACAGTGCATTGTTCACTGTGCCCTGTTCACTAACACTATACTGGGGTACAGTGCCCTGTTCACTGACGCTCTACTGGGGTATATTTCCCTGTTCACTGACTCTATACTGGGGTACAGTGCCCTGTTCACTGACTCTATACTGGGGTACATTTCCCTGGGCATTGGCTCTATACTGGGATACAGTGCCCTGTTCACTTACTCTATACTGGGGTACAGTGCCCTGTTCACTGACTCTATAGTGGGGTACAGTTCCCTGGGCTCTGACTCTATACTGGGGTACAGTGTCCTGTTTACTGACTCTATAATGGGGCATAGTGACCTGTTCACTGACTCTATACTGGGGTACATTTCCCTGTTCACTGACTCTATTTTGGGGTACAGTGCCCTGTTAACAGACTCTATACTGGCGTACAGTGCCCTGGGCTCTGACTCTATACTGGGGTACACTGCCCTGTTCACTGACTCTATACTGGGGTACAGTGCCCTGTTCACTGACTCTATACTGGGGTACAGTTCCCTGTTCACTGACTCTATACTGGGGTACAGTGCCCTGTTCACTGACTCTATACTGGGGTACAGTGCCCTGGGCTCTAACTCTATACTCGGGTACAGTGCCCTGTTCACTGACTCTATACTGGGGTACAGTTCCCTGTTCACTGACTCTATACTGGGGTACAGTGCCCTGTTCACTGACTCTATACTGGGGTACAGTGCCCTGGACTCTGACTCTATACTGGGCTACAGTGCCCTGTTCACTGACTCTATACTGGGGTACAGTGCCCTGGGCTCTGACTCTATACTGGGCTACAGTGCCCTGTTCACTGACTCTATACTGGGGTACAGTGCCCTGTTCATTGACTCTATACTGGGGTACATTTCCCTGTTCACTGACTCTATACTGGGGTACAGTTCCCTGTTCACTGACTCTATACTTGGGTACTGTGCCTTGTTCACTGACTCTATACTGGGGTACAGTGCCTTGTTCACTGACTCTATACTGGAGTACAGTGCCCTGTTCACTGACTCTATACTGGGGTACATTTCCCTGTTCAATGACTCTATAGTGGGGTACATTGCCCTGTTCACTGACTCTATTCTGGGGTACAGTTCCCTCTTCACTGACTCTATATTGGGTACAGTGCCCTGGGCACTGACTCTATACTGGGGTACAGTGGCCTGTTCACTGACTCTATCGTGTGGTACAGTTCCCTGGGCACTAACTCTATATCTGGGGTACGGTGCCCTGTTCACTGACTCTATAATGGGGTACAGTGCCCTGTTCACTGACCCTATACAGGGGTACAGTGCCCTGTTCACTGACTCTTTACTGGGGTACAGTGCCCTGTTCACTGACACTATACTGGGGTACAGTGCCCTCGGCACTGATTCTATACTGGGGTTGTGTGCACTGTTCACTGATTCTATACCGGTATGCAGAGCCTGTTCACTGACTCTATACTGAGGTACATTTCCCTGTTCACTGACTCTATAATGGGGTACTGAGGCCTGTTCACTGACTCTATACTGGGGTACAGTGCCCTGGGCACTGACTCTATACTGGGGTACAGTGCCTTGTTCACTGACTCTATACTGGGGTACAGTTCCCTGTTCACTGACTCTATACTGGGGTACAGTTCCCTGTTCACTGACTCTATACTGGGGTACAGTGCCCTGGGCACTGACTCTATATTGGGGTACAGTGCCTTGTTCACTGACTCTATACTGTGGTACCATTCCCTGTTCACTGACTCTATACTGGGATACAGTGCCCTGTTCACTGTCTCTATAGTGGGGTACAGTGGCCTCTTCACTGACTCTATACTGGGGTAGAGTGCCTTGTTCACTGACTCTATACTGGGGTACAGTGCCCTGTTCACTGACTCTATAGTGGGGTACAGTGGCCTCTTCACTGACTCTTTACTGGGGTACAGTGCCCTTTTCACTGACTCTATATTGTGGTACCGTGCCCTGTTCACTGACTCTATATTAGGTTACAGTGCCCTGTTTACTGACTCTATAGTGGGGTACAGTTCCCTGGGCACTGTCTCTTTACTGGGGTACAGTGCTCTGTTCACTGAATTTATACTGGTGCACAGTGCCCTGTTCACTGACTCTGTAGTGGGTACAGTTCCCTGGGCACTGACTCTATACTGGGGTACAGTGCCCTGTTCACTGACTCTATACTGGGGTACAGTTCCCTGGGCACTGACTCTATCCTGGGGAACAGTGCCCTGTTCACTGACTCTATAGTGGGGTACATTGCCCTGTTCACTGACTCTATACTGGGGTACAGTTCCCTGTTCACTGTCTCTATATTGGGGTACATTGCCCTCGGCACTTACTCTATACAGGCGTATAGTACCCCGTTCACTGACTCTATATTGGGGTACAGTTCCCTGTTCACTGACTCTATACTGGGGTACAGTGCCCTGTTCACTGACTCTATATTGGGGTACAGTGCCCTTTTCACTGACTCTATACTGTGGTACCATTCCCTGTTCACTGACTCTATACTGGGATACAGTGCCCTGTTCACTGACTCTATAGTGGGGTACAGTGGCCTCTTCACTGACTCTATAGTGGGGTACAGTGGCCTCTTCACTGACTCTATACTGGGGTAGAGTGCCTTGTTCACTGACTCTATACTGGGGTACAGTGCCCTGTTCACTGACTCTATAGTGGGGTACAGTGGCCTCTTCACTGACTCTATACTGGGGTACAGTGCCCTTTTCACTGACTCTATATTGTGGTACCGTGCCCTGTTCACTGACTCTATATTAGGTTACAGTGCCCTGTTTACTGACTCTATAGTGGGGTACAGTTCCCTGGGCACTGTTTCTTTACTGGGGTACAGTGCTCTGTTCACTGAATTTATACTGGTGCACAGTGCCCTGTTCACTGACTCTATAGTGGGGTACAGTTCCCTGGGCACTGACTCTATACTGGGGTACAGTGCCCTGTTCACTGACTCTATACTGGGGTACAGTTCCCTGTTCACTGACTCTATACTGGGGTACAGTTCCCTGGGCACTGACTCTATCCTGGGGAACAGTGCCCTGTTCACTGACTCTATAGTGGGGTACATTGCCCTGTTCACTGACTCTATACTGGGGTACAGTTCCCTGTTCACTGTCTCTATATTGGGGTACATTGCCCTCGGCACTTACTCTATACAGGCGTATAGTACCCCGTTCACTGACTCTATATTGGGGTACAGTTCCCTGTTCACTGACTCTATACTGGGGTACAGTGCCCTGTTCACTGACTCTATACTGGGGTACAGTGCCTTGTTCACTGACTCTATACTGATGTACAGTTCCCTGTTCACTGACTCTATATTGGGGTACAGTTCCCTGGGCACTCTCACTATACTGGGGTAGTGTGCCCTTTTCACTGACTCTTTACTGGGGTACAGTTCCATGGTCACTGACTCTATACTGGGGTACCGTGCCCTGTTCACTGACTCTATATTGGGTTACAGTGCCCTGTTTACTGACTCTATAGTGGGGTACAGTTCCCTGGGCACTGTCTCTTTACTGGGGTACAGTGCCCTGTTCGCTGAATTTATACTGGTGTACAGAGCCCTGTTCACTGACTCTATAGTGGGGTACAGTTCCCTGGGCACTGACTCTATACTGGGGTACAGTGCCCTGTTCACTGACTCTATACTGGGGTACAGTGCCCTGTTCACTGACTCTATACTGGGGTACAGTTCCCTGGGCACTGACTGTATACTGGGGAACAGTGCCCTATTTACTGACTCTATAATGTGGTACGGTGCCCTGTTCACTGACCCTATACTGGGGTACAGCACTCTGGGCACTGACACTATACTGGGGTACAGTGGCCTGTTCACTGACTCTATAGTGGGGTACAGTTCCCTGGGCACTGACTCTATATTGGGGACAGTGCATTGTTCACTGACTCTATACTGGCGTACAGTGCCCTGTTCACTGTCTCTCTACCGGGGTTTATTTCCCTGTTCACTGACTCTATACTGGGGTACATTGCCCTGTTCACTGACGCTATACTGGGGTATATTTCCCTGTTCGCTGACTCTATACTGGGGTACAGTGCCCTGTTCACTGACTCTATACTGGGGTACAGTTCCCTGGGCACTGACTCTATATTGGGGACATTGCATTGTTCACTGACTCTATACTGGGGTACAGTGCCCTGTTTACTTACTCTTTACTGGGGTACAGTGCCCTGTTTACTGACGCTATACTGCGGTATATTTCCCTGTTCACTGACTCTATACTGGGGTACAGTGCCCTGTTCACTGACTCTATACTGGGGTACAGTTCCCTGGGCACTCACTCTATATTGGGGACAGTGCATTGTTCACTGTGCCCTGTTCACTAACACTATACTGGGGTACAGTGCCCTGTTCACTGACGCTCTACTGGGGTATATTTCCCTGTTCACTGACTCTATACTGGGGTACAGTGCCCTGTTCACTGACTCTATACTGGGGTACATTTCCCTGGGCATTGGCTCTATACTGGGATACAGTGCCCTGTTCACTTACTCTATACTGGGGTACAGTGCCCTGTTCACTGACTCTATAGTGGGGTACAGTTCCCTGGGCTCTGACTCTATACTGGGGTACAGTGTCCTGTTTACTGACTCTATAATGGGGCATAGTGACCTGTTCACTGACTCTATACTGGGGTACATTTCCCTGTTCACTGACTCTATTTTGGGGTACAGTGCCCTGTTAACAGACTCTATACTGGCGTACAGTGCCCTGGGCTCTGACTCTATACTGGGGTACACTGCCCTGTTCACTGACTCTATACTGGGGTACAGTGCCCTGTTCACTGACTCTATACTGGGGTACAGTTCCCTGTTCACTGACTCTATACTGGGGTACAGTGCCCTGTTCACTGACTCTATACTGGGGTACAGTGCCCTGGGCTCTAACTCTATACTCGGGTACAGTGCCCTGTTCACTGACTCTATACTGGGGTACAGTTCCCTGTTCACTGACTCTATACTGGGGTACAGTGCCCTGTTCACTGACTCTATACTGGGGTACAGTGCCCTGGACTCTGACTCTATACTGGGCTACAGTGCCCTGTTCACTGACTCTATACTGGGGTACAGTGCCCTGGGCTCTGACTCTATACTGGGCTACAGTGCCCTGTTCACTGACTCTATACTGGGGTACAGTGCCCTGTTCATTGACTCTATACTGGGGTACATTTCCCTGTTCACTGACTCTATACTGGGGTACAGTTCCCTGTTCACTGACTCTATACTTGGGTACTGTGCCTTGTTCACTGACTCTATACTGGGGTACAGTGCCTTGTTCACTGACTCTATACTGGAGTACAGTGCCCTGTTCACTGACTCTATACTGGGGTACATTTCCCTGTTCAATGACTCTATAGTGGGGTACATTGCCCTGTTCACTGACTCTATTCTGGGGTACAGTTCCCTCTTCACTGACTCTATATTGGGTACAGTGCCCTGGGCACTGACTCTATACTGGGGTACAGTGGCCTGTTCACTGACTCTATCGTGTGGTACAGTTCCCTGGGCACTAACTCTATATCTGGGGTACGGTGCCCTGTTCACTGACTCTATAATGGGGTACAGTGCCCTGTTCACTGACCCTATACAGGGGTACAGTGCCCTGTTCACTGACTCTTTACTGGGGTACAGTGCCCTGTTCACTGACACTATACTGGGGTACAGTGCCCTCGGCACTGATTCTATACTGGGGTTGTGTGCACTGTTCACTGATTCTATACCGGTATGCAGAGCCTGTTCACTGACTCTATACTGAGGTACATTTCCCTGTTCACTGACTCTATAATGGGGTACTGAGGCCTGTTCACTGACTCTATACTGGGGTACAGTGCCCTGGGCACTGACTCTATACTGGGGTACAGTGCCTTGTTCACTGACTCTATACTGGGGTACAGTTCCCTGTTCACTGACTCTATACTGGGGTACAGTTCCCTGTTCACTGACTCTATACTGGGGTACAGTGCCCTGGGCACTGACTCTATATTGGGGTACAGTGCCTTGTTCACTGACTCTATACTGGGGTACAGTGCCTTATTCACTGACTCTATAATGGAGTACAGTGCCCTGTTCACTGATTCTATACTGCGGGGCAGTGCCCTGTTCACTGACTCTATACTGGGGTACAGTGCCCTGTTCACTGATTCTATACTGGGGTACATTTCCCTGTTCACTGACTCTATAATGGGGTACAGGGCCCTGTTCACTGACTCTATACTGGGGTACAGTGCCCTGGGCACTGACTCTATACTGGGGTACAGTGGCCTGTTCACTGACTCTATAGAGGGGTACAGTTCCCTGGGCACTGACTCTATATTGGAGTACAGTGCCCTGTTCACTGACTCTATACTGGGGTACAGTGCCCTCGGCACTGACTCTATACAGGGGTACAGTGGCCTGTTCACTGTGTCTATATTGGGGACATTTCCCTGTTCATTGACTCTATACTGGGATTTAGTGCCCTGTTCACTGATTCCATACTGCGGGGCAGTGCCCTGTTCACTGACTCTATACTGGGGTACATTTCCCTGGTCACTCACTCTATACTGGGGTACAGTGACCTGGGCACTGACTCTATAATGGGGTACAGTGCCCTGTTCACTGACTCTATACTGGGGTACAGTGCCCTGTTCACTGACTCTATACTGGGGTACAGTGGCCTGTTCACTGACTCTATAGTGGGGTACTGTTCCCTGTACATTGACTCTATACTGGGGTACACTGCCCTGTTTACTGACTCTATAATGGGGTACAGTGCCCTGTTCACTGTCTCTATAATGGTGTACAGTTCCCTGGGCATTGTCTCTGTTTTGGGGTACAATGCACAATTCACTGACTCTATACTGGGGTACAGTGCCCTGTTCACTGACTCTATACTGGGGTACTGTGCCCTGTTCACTGACTCTATACTGGGGTACAGTGCCCTGTTCACTGACTCTATTCTAGGGTAGAGTGCCCTCTTCACTGAATCTATAGTGGGGTACTGTTCCATGTTCAATAAATCTATGCTGGCTTACAGTTCGCTGTTTATTGACTCTATATAGGGGTACAGTGACCTCGGCACTGACACTATACTGGGTACAGCGCCCTGTTCACTGATTCTGTACTCGGGTACAGTGCCCTGTTCACTGACTCTATACTGGTGTGCAGTGACCTATTCACTGACTCTATGCTGGGGTACAGTGCCCTGTTAACTGACTCTATACTGGGGTACAGTGCCCTGTTCACTGACTCTGTACTGGGGTACATTTCCCTGGGCACTGACTCTATACAGGGGTACAGTGCCCTGTTCAGTGACTCTATACTGGGGTACAGTTCCCTGTTCACTGACTCTATACTGGGGTACAGTTCCCTGTTCACTGACTCTATAGTGGGGTACAGTGCCCTGTTCACTGACTCTATACTGGGGTACAGTTCCCTGTTCACTGACTCTATACTGGGGTACAGTGCCGTGTTCACTGACTCTACAGTGGGGTACATTTCCCTGTTCACTGACTCTATACTGGGGTACAGTGCCCTGTTCACTGACTCTCGGCTGGGGAACAGTACCCTGTTCACTGACTCTATACTGAGGTACAGCGCCCTGTTCACTGACTCTACAGTGGGGTACATTTCCCTGTTCACTGACTCTATACTGGGGTACAGTGCCCTGTTCACTGACTCTATACTGGGGTACAGTGCCCTGTTCACTGACTCTATAGTGGGGTACAGTGCCCTGTTCACTGAATCTCTGCTGGGGAACAGTGCCCTGTTCACTGACTCTATACTGGTGTACAGTGCCCTTTTCATTGACTCTATACTGGTGTACAGTGCCCTGTTCAATGACTATATAGTGGGGTAAAGTGCCCTGTTCACTGACTCTATAGTGGGGTACAATGCCCTGTTCACTGACTCTCTGCCGGGGAACAGTGCCCTGTTCACTGACTCTATACTGGGGTACAGTGCCCTGTTCTCTGACTCTATCCTGGGGACAGTGGCCTGTTCACTGACTCTATAGTGGGGTACAGTTCCCTGTTCACTGACTCTATACTGGGGTACAGTTCCCTGTTCACTGACTCTATACTGGGGTACAGTGCCCTGTTCACTGACTCTATACTGGGGAACAGTGCCCTTTTCACTGACTCTATAATGGGGTACAATGCCCTGGGCACTGACTCTATACTGAAGTACAGCACCCTGGGCACTGACACTATACTGGGGTACAGTGGCCTGTTCACTGACTCTATAGTGGGGTACAGTTCCCTGGGCACTGACTCTATATTGGGGACAGTGCATTGTTCACTGACTCTATACTGGCGTACAGTGGCCTGTTCACTTACTCTATACTCGGGTACAGTGCCCTGTTCACTGACTCTATACTGGGGTATATTTCCCTGTTCACTGACTCTATACTGGGGTACAGTGCCCTGTTTACTGACTTTATACTGCTGTTCAGTGCCCTGTTCACTGACTCTATTCTGGGGTACAATGCCCTGTTCACTGACGCTATACTGGGGTACAGTTCCCTGTTCACTGACTCCATACTGGGGTACAGTACCCTGGGCACTGACTCTATATTGGGGACAGTGCATTGTTCACTGACTCTATACTGGGTACAGTGCCCTGTTCACTAACACTATACTGGGGTACAGTGCCCTGTTCACTGACGCTATACTGGGGTATATTTCCCTGTTCACTGACTCTATACTGGGGTACAGTGGCCTGTTCATTGACTCTATAGTGGGGTACAGTTCCCTGGGCACTGACTCTATACTGGGGTACAGTGCCCTGTTTACTGACTCTATAATGGGGTATTGTGCCCTGTTCACTGACTCTATACTGGGGTACAGTGCCCTGGGCATTGACGCTATACTGGGGTACAGTGGCCTGTTCACTGACTCTATAGTGTGGTACTGTTCCCTGGGCACTGACTCTATATTGGTGTACAGTTCCCTGGGCACTGACTCTATATTGGGGTACAGTGCCCTGTTCGCTGACTCTATAGTGGGGAACAGTGCCCTGTTCACTGATTCTATACTGGGGTACAGTGCCCTGTTCATTGACTCTATACTCGGGTACAGTGCCCTGTTCAATGACTATATACTGGAGTACAGTGCCCTGTTCACTGACTCTATAGTGGGGTACAGTGCCCTGTTCACTGACTCTCTGCCGGGGAACAGTGCCCTGTTCACTGACTCTATACTGGGGTACAGTGCCCTGTTCACTGACTCTATACTGGGCTACAGTGCCCAGGGCTCTGACTCTATAATGGGGTACAGTGCTTTGTTCACTGACTCTATACTGGGGTACAGTGCCTTGTTCACTGACTCTATACTGATGTACAGTTCTCTGTTCACTGACGCTATATTGGGGTACAGTTCCCTGGGCAATGTCACTATACTGGGGTAGTGTGCCATTTTCACTGACTCTTTACTGGGGTACAGTTCCCTGGTCACTGACTCTAGACTGGGGTACAGTGCCCTGTTCACTGACTCTATACTGTGGTACCGTGCCCTGTTCACTGACTCTATATTGGGTTACGGTGCCCTGTTTACTGACTCTATAGTGGGATACAGTTCCCTGGGCACTGTCTCTTTACTGGGGTACACTGCCCTGTTCACTGAATTTATACTGGTGTACAGTGCCCTGTTCACTGACTCTATAGTGGGGTACAGTTCCCTGGGCACTGACTCTATACTGGGGTACAGTGCCCTGTTCACTGACTCTATAAGGGGGTACAGTGCCCTGTTCACTGACTCTATACTGGGGTACAGTTCCCTGGGCACTGACTCTATACTGGGGAACAGTGCCCTATTTACTGACTCTATAATGTGGTACGGTGCCCTGTTCACTGACCCTATACTGGGGTACAGCACTCTGGGCACTGACAATATACTGGGGTACAGTGGCCTGTTCACTGACTCTATAGTGGGGTACAGTTCCCTGGGCACTGACTCTATATTGGGGACAGTGCATTGTTCACTGACTCTATACTGGGGTACATTGCCCTGTTCACTGACGCTATACTGGGGTATATTTCCCTGTTCGCTGACTCTATACTGGGGTACAGTGCCCTGTTCACTGACTCTATACTGGGGTACAGTTCCCTGGGCACTGACTCTATATTGGGGACATTGCATTGTTCACTGACTCTATACTGGGGTACAGTGCCCTGTTTACCTACTCTATACTGGGGTACAGTGCCCTGTTCACTGACGCTATACTGCGGTATATTTCCCTGTTCACTGACTCTATACTGGGGTACAGTGCCCTGTTCACTGACTCTATAGTTGCGTACAGTGGCCTCTTCACTGACTCTATACTGGGGTACAGTGCCCTTTTCACTGACTCTATAGTGGGGTACAGTGGCCTCTTCACTGACTCTATACTGGGGTAGAGTGCCTTGTTCACTGACTCTATACTGGGGTACAGTGCCCTGTTCACTGACTCTATAGTGGGGTACAGTGGCTCTTCACTGACTCTTTACTGGGGTACAGTGCCCTTTTCACTGACTCTATATTGTGGTACCGTGCCCTGTTCACTGACTCTATATTAGGTTACAGTGCCCTGTTTACTGACTCTATAGTGGGGTACAGTTCCCTGGGCACTGTCTCTTTACTGGGGTACAGTGCTCTGTTCACTGAATTTATACTGGTGCACAGTGCCCTGTTCACTGACTCTATAGTGGGTACAGTTCCCTGGGCACTGACTCTATACTGGGGTACAGTGCCCTGTTCACTGACTCTATACTGGGGTACAGTTCCCTGTTCACTGACTCTATACTGGGGTACAGTTCCCTGGGCACTGACTCTATCCTGGGGAACAGTGCCCTGTTCACTGACTCTATAGTGGGGTACATTGCCCTGTTCACTGACTCTATACTGGGGTACAGTTCCCTGTTCACTGTCTCTATATTGGGGTACATTGCCCTCGGCACTTACTCTATACAGGCGTATAGTACCCCGTTCACTGACTCTATATTGGGGTACAGTTCCCTGTTCACTGACTCTATACTGGGGTACAGTGCCCTGTTCACTGACTCTATATTGGGGTACAGTGCCCTTTTCACTGACTCTATACTGTGGTACCATTCCCTGTTCACTGACTCTATACTGGGATACAGTGCCCTGTTCACTGACTCTATAGTGGGGTACAGTGGCCTCTTCACTGACTCTATAGTGGGGTACAGTGGCCTCTTCACTGACTCTATACTGGGGTAGAGTGCCTTGTTCACTGACTCTATACTGGGGTACAGTGCCCTGTTCACTGACTCTATAGTGGGGTACAGTGGCCTCTTCACTGACTCTATACTGGGGTACAGTGCCCTTTTCACTGACTCTATATTGTGGTACCGTGCCCTGTTCACTGACTCTATATTAGGTTACAGTGCCCTGTTTACTGACTCTATAGTGGGGTACAGTTCCCTGGGCACTGTTTCTTTACTGGGGTACAGTGCTCTGTTCACTGAATTTATACTGGTGCACAGTGCCCTGTTCACTGACTCTATAGTGGGGTACAGTTCCCTGGGCACTGACTCTATACTGGGGTACAGTGCCCTGTTCACTGACTCTATACTGGGGTACAGTTCCCTGTTCACTGACTCTATACTGGGGTACAGTTCCCTGGGCACTGACTCTATCCTGGGGAACAGTGCCCTGTTCACTGACTCTATAGTGGGGTACATTGCCCTGTTCACTGACTCTATACTGGGGTACAGTTCCCTGTTCACTGTCTCTATATTGGGGTACATTGCCCTCGGCACTTACTCTATACAGGCGTATAGTACCCCGTTCACTGACTCTATATTGGGGTACAGTTCCCTGTTCACTGACTCTATACTGGGGTACAGTGCCCTGTTCACTGACTCTATACTGGGGTACAGTGCCTTGTTCACTGACTCTATACTGATGTACAGTTCCCTGTTCACTGACTCTATATTGGGGTACAGTTCCCTGGGCACTCTCACTATACTGGGGTAGTGTGCCCTTTTCACTGACTCTTTACTGGGGTACAGTTCCATGGTCACTGACTCTATACTGGGGTACCGTGCCCTGTTCACTGACTCTATATTGGGTTACAGTGCCCTGTTTACTGACTCTATAGTGGGGTACAGTTCCCTGGGCACTGTCTCTTTACTGGGGTACAGTGCCCTGTTCGCTGAATTTATACTGGTGTACAGAGCCCTGTTCACTGACTCTATAGTGGGGTACAGTTCCCTGGGCACTGACTCTATACTGGGGTACAGTGCCCTGTTCACTGACTCTATACTGGGGTACAGTGCCCTGTTCACTCTTTCTATACTGGGGTACAGTTCCCTGGGCACTGACTGTATACTGGGGAACAGTGCCCTATTTACTGACTCTATAATGTGGTACGGTGCCCTGTTCACTGACCCTATACTGGGGTACAGCACTCTGGGCACTGACACTATACTGGGGTACAGTGGCCTGTTCACTGACTCTATAGTGGGGTACAGTTCCCTGGGCACTGACTCTATATTGGGGACAGTGCATTGTTCACTGACTCTATACTGGCGTACAGTGCCCTGTTCACTGTCTCTCTACCGGGGTTTATTTCCCTGTTCACTGACTCTATACTGGGGTACATTGCCCTGTTCACTGACGCTATACTGGGGTATATTTCCCTGTTCGCTGACTCTATACTGGGGTACAGTGCCCTGTTCACTGACTCTATACTGGGGTACAGTTCCCTGGGCACTGACTCTATATTGGGGACATTGCATTGTTCACTGACTCTATACTGGGGTACAGTGCCCTGTTTACTTACTCTTTACTGGGGTACAGTGCCCTGTTTACTGACGCTATACTGCGGTATATTTCCCTGTTCACTGACTCTATACTGGGGTACAGTGCCCTGTTCACTGACTCTATACTGGGGTACAGTTCCCTGGGCACTCACTCTATATTGGGGACAGTGCATTGTTCACTGTGCCCTGTTCACTAACACTATACTGGGGTACAGTGCCCTGTTCACTGACGCTCTACTGGGGTATATTTCCCTGTTCACTGACTCTATACTGGGGTACAGTGCCCTGTTCACTGACTCTATACTGGGGTACATTTCCCTGGGCATTGGCTCTATACTGGGATACAGTGCCCTGTTCACTTACTCTATACTGGGGTACAGTGCCCTGTTCACTGACTCTATAGTGGGGTACAGTTCCCTGGGCTCTGACTCTATACTGGGGTACAGTGTCCTGTTTACTGACTCTATAATGGGGCATAGTGACCTGTTCACTGACTCTATACTGGGGTACATTTCCCTGTTCACTGACTCTATTTTGGGGTACAGTGCCCTGTTAACAGACTCTATACTGGCGTACAGTGCCCTGGGCTCTGACTCTATACTGGGGTACACTGCCCTGTTCACTGACTCTATACTGGGGTACAGTGCCCTGTTCACTGACTCTATACTGGGGTACAGTTCCCTGTTCACTGACTCTATACTGGGGTACAGTGCCCTGTTCACTGACTCTATACTGGGGTACAGTGCCCTGGGCTCTAACTCTATACTCGGGTACAGTGCCCTGTTCACTGACTCTATACTGGGGTACAGTTCCCTGTTCACTGACTCTATACTGGGGTACAGTGCCCTGTTCACTGACTCTATACTGGGGTACAGTGCCCTGGACTCTGACTCTATACTGGGCTACAGTGCCCTGTTCACTGACTCTATACTGGGGTACAGTGCCCTGGGTTCTGACTCTATACTGGGCTACAGTGCCCTGTTCACTGACTCTATACTGGGGTACAGTGCCCTGTTCATTGACTCTATACTGGGGTACATTTCCCTGTTCACTGACTCTATACTGGGGTACAGTTCCCTGTTCACTGACTCTATACTTGGGTACTGTGCCTTGTTCACTGACTCTATACTGGGGTACAGTGCCTTGTTCACTGACTCTATACTGGAGTACAGTGCCCTGTTCACTGACTCTATACTGGGGTACATTGCCCTGTTCACTGACTCTATTCTGGGGTACAGTTCCCTCTTCACTGACTCTATATTGGGTACAGTGCCCTGGGCACTGACTCTATACTTGGGTACTGTGCCCTGTTCACTGACTCTATACTGGGGTACAGTGCCTTGTTCACTGACTCTATACTGGGGTACAGTGCCCTGTTCACTGACTCTATACTGGGGTACAATGCCTTGTTCACTGACTCTATACTGATGTACAGTTCCCTGTTCACTGACTCTATTGGGGTACAGTTCCCTGGGCACTGTCTCTTTACTGGGGTACAGTGCCCTGTTCACTGAATTTATACTGGAGTACAGTGCCCTGTTCACTGACTCTATACTGGGGTACAGTGCCCTGTTCACTGACTCTATAGTGGGGTACAGTTCCCTGGGCACTGACTCTATACTGAGGTACAGTGCCCTGTTCACTGACTCTATACTGGGGTACAGTGCCCTGTTCACTGACTCCATACTGGGGTACGGTGCCCTCTTCACTGACTCTATAGTGGGGTACATTTCCCTGTGCACTGTCTCTATACTGGGGTACAGTGCCCTGTTCACTGACTATACTGGGGTACAGTGCCCTCTTCACTGACTCTATACTGGGGTAGGGTGCCCTTTTCACTGACTCTATACTGGGGTACAGTTTCCTGTTCACTGACTCTATACTGGGGTACAGTGCCCTTTTTTCTGACTCTATACTGCTGTACAGTGCCCTGTTCACTGACTCTATACTTGGGTACATTGCCCTGTTCACTGACTCTATACTGGGGTACAGTTCCCTGTTCACTGTCTCTATATTGGGGTACATTGCCCTCGGCACTTACTCTATACAGGCGTATAGTACCCCGTTCACTGACTCTATATTGGGGTACAGTTCCCTCTTCACTGACTCTATATTGGGTACAGTGTCCTGGGCACTGACTCTATACTTGGGTACAGTGCCCTATTGAATGACTCTATACTGGGGTACAGTTCCCTGTTCACTGACACTATACTGGGGTACAGTGCCCTGTTCACTGACTCTATACTGGGGTACAGTGCCTTGTTCACTGACTCTATACTGATGTACAGTTCTCTGTTCACTGACTCTATATTGGGGTACAGTTCCCTGGGCAATGTCACTATACTGGGGTAGTGTGCCATTTTCACTGACTCTTTACTGGGGTACAGTTCCCTGTTCACTGACACTATACTGGGGTACAGTGCCCTGTTCACTGACTCTATACTGGGGTACAGTGCCTTGTTCACTGACTCTATACTGATGTACAGTTCTCTGTTCACTGACTCTATATTGGGGTACAGTTCCCTGGGCAATGTCACTATACTGGGGTAGTGTGCCATTTTCACTGACTCTTTACTGGGGTACAGTTCCCTGGTCACTGACTCTATACTGGGGTACAGTGCCCTGTTCACTGACTCTATACTGTGGTACCGTGCCCTGTTCACTGACTCTATATTGGGTTACAGTGCCCTGTTTACTGACTCTATAGTGGGATACAGTTCCCTGGGCCCTGTCTCTTTACTGGGGTACACTGCCCTGTTCACTGAATTTATACTGGTGTACAGTGCCCTGTTCACTGACTCTATAGTGGGGTACAGTTCCCTGGGCACTGACTCTATACTGGGGTACAGTGCCCTGTTCACTGACTCTATACGGGGGTACAGTGCCCTGTTCACTGACTCTATACTGGGGTACAGATCCCTGGGCACTGACTCTATACTGGGGAACAGTGCCCTATTTACTGACTCTATAATGTGGTACGGTGCCCTGTTCACTGACCCTATACTGGGGTACAGCACTCTGGGCACTGACACTATACTGGGGTACAGTGGCCTGTTCACTGACTCTATAGTGGGGTACAGTTCCCTGGGCACTGACTCTATATTGGGGACAGTGCATTGTTCACTGACTCTATACTGGGGTACATTGCCCTGTTCACTGACGCTATACTGGGGTATATTTCCCTGTTCGCTGACTCTATACTGGGGTACAGTGCCCTGTTCACTGACTCTATACTGGGGTACAGTTCCCTGGGCACTGACTCTATATTGGGGACATTGCATTGTTCACTGACTCTATACTGGGGTACAGTGCCCTGTTTACCTACTCTATACTGGGGTACAGTGCCCTGTTCACTGACGCTATACTGCGGTATATTTCCCTGTTCACTGACTCTATACTGGGGTACAGTGCCCTGTTCACTGACTCTATAGTTGTGTACAGTGGCCTCTTCACTGACTCTATACTGGGGTACAGTGCCCTTTTCACTGACTCTATACTGTGGTACCATTCCCTGTTCACTGACTCTATACTGGGATACAGTGCCCTGTTCACTGACTCTATAGTGGGGTACAGTGGCCTCTTCACTGACTCTATACTGGGGTAGAGTGCCTTGTTCACTGACTCTATACTGGGGTACAGTGCCCTGTTCACTGACTCTATAGTGGGGTACAGTGGCCTCTTCACTGACTCTATACTGGGGTACAGTGCCCTTTTCACTGACTCTATATTGTGGTACCGTGCCCTGTTCACTGACTCTATATTAGGTTACAGTGCCCTGTTTACTGACTCTATAGTGGGGTACAGTTCCCTGGGCACTGTTTCTTTACTGGGGTACAGTGCTCTGTTCACTGAATTTATACTGGTGCACAGTGCCCTGTTCACTGACTCTATAGTGGGTACATTTCCCTGGGCACTGACTCTATACTGGGGTACAGTGCCCTGTTCACTGACTCTATACTAGGGTACAGTTCCCTGTTCACTGACTCTATACTGGGGTACAGTTCCCTGGGCACTGACTCTATCCTGGGGAACAGTGCCCTGTTCACTGACTCTATAGTGGGGTACATTGCCCTGTTCACTGACTCTATACTGGGGTACAGTTCCCTGTTCACTGTCTCTATATTGGGGTACATTGCCCTCGGCACTTACTCTATACAGGCGTATAGTACCCCGTTCACTGACTCTATATTGGGGTACAGTTCCCTGTTCACTGACTCTATACTGGGGTACAGTGCCCTGTTCACTGACTCTATACTGGGGTACAGTGCCCTTTTCACTGACTCTATACTGTGGTACCATTCCCTGTTCACTGACTCTATACTGGGATACAGTGCCCTGTTCACTGACTCTATAGTGGGGTACAGTGGCCTCTTCACTGACTCTATAGTGGGGTACAGTGGCCTCTTCACTGACTCTATACTGGGGTAGAGTGCCTTGTTCACTGACTCTATACTGGGGTACAGTGCCCTGTTCACTGACTCTATAGTGGGGTACAGTGGCCTCTTCACTGACTCTATACTGGGGTACAGTGCCCTTTTCACTGACTCTATATTGTGGTACCGTGCCCTGTTCACTGACTCTATATTAGGTTACAGTGCCCTGTTTACTGACTCTATAGTGGGGTACAGTTCCCTGGGCACTGTCTCTTTACTGGGGTACAGTGCTCTGTTCGCTGAATTTATACTGGTGCACAGTGCCCTGTTCACTGACTCTATAGTGGGGTACAGTTCCCTGGGCACTGACTCTATACTGGGGTACAGTGCCCTGTTCACTGACTCTATACTGGGGTACAGTTCCCTGTTCACTGACTCTATACTGGGGTACAGTTCCCTGGGCACTGACTCTATCCTGGGGAACAGTGCCCTGTTCACTGACTCTATAGTGGGGTACATTGCCCTGTTCACTGACTCTATACTGGGGTACTGTTCCCTGTTCACTGTCTCTATATTGGGGTACATTGCCCTCGGCACTTACTCTATACAGGCGTATAGTACCCCGTTCACTGACTCTATATTGGGGTACAGTTCCCTGTTCACTGACTCTATACTGGGGTACAGTGCCCTGTTCACTGACTCTATACTGGGGTACAGTGCCTTGTTCACTGACTCTATACTGATGTACAGTTCCCTGTTCACTGACTCTATATTGGGGTACAGTTCCCTGGGCACTCTCACTATACTGGGGTAGTGTGCCCTTTTCACTGACTCTTTACTGGGGTACAGTTCCATGGTCACTGACTCTATACTGGGGTACCGTGCCCTGTTCACTGACTCTATATTGGGTTACAGTGCCCTGTTTACTGACTCTATAGTGGGGTACAGTTCCCTGGGCACTGTCTCTTTACTGGGGTACAGTGCCCTGTTCGCTGAATTTATACTGGTGTACAGAGCCCTGTTCACTGACTCTATAGTGGGGTACAGTTCCCTGGGCACTGACTCTATACTGGGGTACAGTGCCCTGTTCACTGACTCTATACTGGGGTACAGTGCCCTGTTCACTCTTTCTATACTGGGGTACAGTTCCCTGGGCACTGACTGTATACTGGGGAACAGTGCCCTATTTACTGACTCTATAATGTGGTACGGTGCCCTGTTCACTGACCCTATACTGGGGTACAGCACTCTGGGCACTGACACTATACTGGGGTACAGTGGCCTGTTCACTGACTCTATAGTGGGGTACAGTTCCCTGGGCACTGACTCTATATTGGGGACAGTGCATTGTTCACTGACTCTATCCTGGCGTACAGTGCCCTGTTCACTGTCTCTCTACAGGGGTTTATTTCCCTGTTCACTGACTCTATACTGGGGTACATTGCCCTGTTCACTGACGCTATACTGGGGTATATTTCCCTGTTCGCTGACTCTATATTGGGGTACAGTTCCCTGGGCAATGTCACTATACTGGGGTAGTGTGCCATTTTCACTGACTCTTTACTGGGGTACAGTTCCCTGTTCACTGACACTATACTGGGGTACAGTGCCCTGTTCACTGACTCTATACTGGGGTACAGTGCCTTGTTCACTGACTCTATACTGATGTACAGTTCTCTGTTCACTGACTCTATATTGGGGTACAGTTCCCTGGGCAATGTCACTATACTGGGGTAGTGTGCCATTTTCACTGACTCTTTACTGGGGTACAGTTCCCTGGTCACTGACTCTATACTGGGGTACAGTGCCCTGTTCACTGACTCTATACTGTGGTACCGTGCCCTGTTCACTGACTCTATATTGGGTTACAGTGCCCTGTTTACTGACTCTATAGTGGGATACAGTTCCCTGGGCCCTGTCTCTTTACTGGGGTACACTGCCCTGTTCACTGAATTTATACTGGTGTACAGTGCCCTGTTCACTGACTCTATAGTGGGGTACAGTTCCCTGGGCACTGACTCTATACTGGGGTACAGTGCCCTGTTCACTGACTCTATACGGGGGTACAGTGCCCTGTTCACTGACTCTATACTGGGGTACAGATCCCTGGGCACTGACTCTATACTGGGGAACAGTGCCCTATTTACTGACTCTATAATGTGGTACGGTGCCCTGTTCACTGACCCTATACTGGGGTACAGCACTCTGGGCACTGACACTATACTGGGGTACAGTGGCCTGTTCACTGACTCTATAGTGGGGTACAGTTCCCTGGGCACTGACTCTATATTGGGGACAGTGCATTGTTCACTGACTCTATACTGGGGTACATTGCCCTGTTCACTGACGCTATACTGGGGTATATTTCCCTGTTCGCTGACTCTATACTGGGGTACAGTGCCCTGTTCACTGACTCTATACTGGGGTACAGTTCCCTGGGCACTGACTCTATATTGGGGACATTGCATTGTTCACTGACTCTATACTGGGGTACAGTGCCCTGTTTACCTACTCTATACTGGGGTACAGTGCCCTGTTCACTGACGCTATACTGCGGTATATTTCCCTGTTCACTGACTCTATACTGGGGTACAGTGCCCTGTTCACTGACTCTATAGTTGTGTACAGTGGCCTCTTCACTGACTCTATACTGGGGTACAGTGCCCTTTTCACTGACTCTATACTGTGGTACCATTCCCTGTTCACTGACTCTATACTGGGATACAGTGCCCTGTTCACTGACTCTATAGTGGGGTACAGTGGCCTCTTCACTGACTCTATACTGGGGTAGAGTGCCTTGTTCACTGACTCTATACTGGGGTACAGTGCCCTGTTCACTGACTCTATAGTGGGGTACAGTGGCCTCTTCACTGACTCTATACTGGGGTACAGTGCCCTTTTCACTGACTCTATATTGTGGTACCGTGCCCTGTTCACTGACTCTATATTAGGTTACAGTGCCCTGTTTACTGACTCTATAGTGGGGTACAGTTCCCTGGGCACTGTTTCTTTACTGGGGTACAGTGCTCTGTTCACTGAATTTATACTGGTGCACAGTGCCCTGTTCACTGACTCTATAGTGGGTACATTTCCCTGGGCACTGACTCTATACTGGGGTACAGTGCCCTGTTCACTGACTCTATACTAGGGTACAGTTCCCTGTTCACTGACTCTATACTGGGGTACAGTTCCCTGGGCACTGACTCTATCCTGGGGAACAGTGCCCTGTTCACTGACTCTATAGTGGGGTACATTGCCCTGTTCACTGACTCTATACTGGGGTACAGTTCCCTGTTCACTGTCTCTATATTGGGGTACATTGCCCTCGGCACTTACTCTATACAGGCGTATAGTACCCCGTTCACTGACTCTATATTGGGGTACAGTTCCCTGTTCACTGACTCTATACTGGGGTACAGTGCCCTGTTCACTGACTCTATACTGGGGTACAGTGCCCTTTTCACTGACTCTATACTGTGGTACCATTCCCTGTTCACTGACTCTATACTGGGATACAGTGCCCTGTTCACTGACTCTATAGTGGGGTACAGTGGCCTCTTCACTGACTCTATAGTGGGGTACAGTGGCCTCTTCACTGACTCTATACTGGGGTAGAGTGCCTTGTTCACTGACTCTATACTGGGGTACAGTGCCCTGTTCACTGACTCTATAGTGGGGTACAGTGGCCTCTTCACTGACTCTATACTGGGGTACAGTGCCCTTTTCACTGACTCTATATTGTGGTACCGTGCCCTGTTCACTGACTCTATATTAGGTTACAGTGCCCTGTTTACTGACTCTATAGTGGGGTACAGTTCCCTGGGCACTGTCTCTTTACTGGGGTACAGTGCTCTGTTCGCTGAATTTATACTGGTGCACAGTGCCCTGTTCACTGACTCTATAGTGGGGTACAGTTCCCTGGGCACTGACTCTATACTGGGGTACAGTGCCCTGTTCACTGACTCTATACTGGGGTACAGTTCCCTGTTCACTGACTCTATACTGGGGTACAGTTCCCTGGGCACTGACTCTATCCTGGGGAACAGTGCCCTGTTCACTGACTCTATAGTGGGGTACATTGCCCTGTTCACTGACTCTATACTGGGGTACTGTTCCCTGTTCACTGTCTCTATATTGGGGTACATTGCCCTCGGCACTTACTCTATACAGGCGTATAGTACCCCGTTCACTGACTCTATATTGGGGTACAGTTCCCTGTTCACTGACTCTATACTGGGGTACAGTGCCCTGTTCACTGACTCTATACTGGGGTACAGTGCCTTGTTCACTGACTCTATACTGATGTACAGTTCCCTGTTCACTGACTCTATATTGGGGTACAGTTCCCTGGGCACTCTCACTATACTGGGGTAGTGTGCCCTTTTCACTGACTCTTTACTGGGGTACAGTTCCATGGTCACTGACTCTATACTGGGGTACCGTGCCCTGTTCACTGACTCTATATTGGGTTACAGTGCCCTGTTTACTGACTCTATAGTGGGGTACAGTTCCCTGGGCACTGTCTCTTTACTGGGGTACTGTGCCCTGTTCGCTGAATTTATACTGGTGTACAGAGCCCTGTTCACTGACTCTATAGTGGGGTACAGTTCCCTGGGCACTGACTCTATACTGGGGTACAGTGCCCTGTTCACTGACTCTATACTGGGGTACAGTGCCCTGTTCACTCTTTCTATACTGGGGTACAGTTCCCTGGGCACTGACTGTATACTGGGGAACAGTGCCCTATTTACTGACTCTATAATGTGGTACGGTGCCCTGTTCACTGACCCTATACTGGGGTACAGCACTCTGGGCACTGACACTATACTGGGGTACAGTGGCCTGTTCACTGACTCTATAGTGGGGTACAGTTCCCTGGGCACTGACTCTATATTGGGGACAGTGCATTGTTCACTGACTCTATACTGGCGTACAGTGCCCTGTTCACTGTCTCTCTACAGGGGTTTATTTCCCTGTTCACTGACTCTATACTGGGGTACATTGCCCTGTTCACTGACGCTATACTGGGGTATATTTCCCTGTTCGCTGACTCTATACTGGGGTACAGTGCCCTGTTCACTGACTCTATACTGGGGTACAGTTCCCTGGGCACTGCCTCTATATTGGGGACATTGCATTGTTCACTGACTCTATACTGGGGTACAGTGCCCTGTTTACTTACTCTTTACTGGGGTACAGTGCCCTGTTTACTGACGCTATACTGCGGTATATTTCCCTGTTCACTGACTCTATACTGGGGTACAGTGCCCTGTTCACTGACTCTATACTGGGGTACAGTTCCCTGGGCACTCACTCTATATTGGGGACAGTGCATTGTTCACTGTGCCCTGTTCACTAACACTATACTGGGGTACAGTGCCCTGTTCACTGACGCTCTACTGGGGTATATTTCCCTGTTCACTGACTCTATACTGGGGTACAGTGCCCTGTTCACTGACTCTATACTGGGGTACATTTCCCTGGGCATTGGCTCTATACTGGGATACAGTGCCCTGTTCACTGACTCTATACTGGGGTACAGTGCCCTGTTCACTGACTCTATAGTGGGGTACAGTTCCCTGGGCTCTGACTCTATACTGGGGTACAGTGTCCTGTTTACTGACTCTATAATGGGGCATAGTGACCTGTTCACTGACTCTATACTGGGGTACATTTCCCTGTTCACTGACTCTATTTTGGGGTACAGTGCCCTGTTAACAGACTCTATACTGGGGTACAGTGCCCTGGGCTCTGACTCTATACTGGGGTACACTGCCCTGTTCACTGACTCTATACTGGGGTACAGTGCCCTGTTCACTGACTCTATACTGGGGTACAGTTCCCTGTTCACTGACTCTATACTGGGGTACAGTGCCCTGTTCACTGACTCTATACTGGGGTACAGTGCCCTGTTCACTGACTCTATACTGGGCTACAGTGCCCTGTTCACTGACTCTATACTGGGGTACAGTGCCCTGTTCACTGACTCTATTGGGGTACAGTTACCTTGCCACTGTCTCTATACTGGGGTACAGTGCCCTTTTCACTGACTCTATTTTGGGGTACAGTGCCCTGTTCACTGACTCTATACTGGGTACATTTCCCTGTTCACTGACTCTATACTGGGGTACAGTTCCCTGTTCACTGACTCTATACTTGGGTACTGTGCCTTGTTCACTGACTCTATACTGGGGTACAGTGCCTTGTTCACTGACTCTATACTGGAGTACAGTGCCCTGTTCACTGACTCTATACTGGGGTACATTTCCCTGTTCAATGACTCTATAGTGGGGTACATTGCCCTGTTCACTGACTCTATTCTGGGGTACAGTTCCCTCTTCACTGACTCTATATTGGGTACAGTGCCCTGGGCACTGACTCTATACTTGGGTACTGTGCCCTGTTCACTGACTCTATACTGGGGTACAGTGCCTTGTTCACTGACTCTATACTGGGGTACAGTGCCTTGTTCACTGACTCTATACTTGGGTACTGTGCCCTGTTCACTGACTCTATACTGGGGTACAGTGCCTTGTTCACTGACTCTATACTGGGGTACAGTGCCCTGTTCACTGACTCTATACTGGGGTACAATGCCTTGTTCACTGACTCTATACTGATGTACAGTTCCCTGTTCACTGACTCTATTGGGGTACAGTTACCTTGGCACTTTCTCTATACTGGGGTACAGTGCCCTTTTCACTGACTCTATACTGGGGTACCGTTCCCGGGCACTGACTCTATACTGGGGTACAGTGCCCTTTTCACTGACTCTATACTGTGGTACCGTGCCCTGTTCACTGACTCTATACTGGGTTACTGTGCCCTGTTTACTGACTCTATAGTGGGGTACAGTTCCCTGGGCACTGTCTCTTTACTGGGGTACAGTGCCCTGTTCACTGAATTTATACTGGAGTACAGTGCCCTGTTCACTGACTCTATAGTGGGGTACAGTTCCCTGGGCACTGACTCTATACTGAGGTACAGTGCCCTGTTCACTGACTCTATACTGGGGTACAGTGCCCTGTTCACTGACTCCATACTGGGGTACGGTGCCCTCTTCACTGACTCTATAGTGGGGTACATTTCCCTGGGCACTGTCTCTATACTGGGGTACAGTGCCCTGTTCACTGACTATACTGGGGTACAGTGCCCTCTTCACTGACTCTATACTGGGGTAGGGTGCCCTTTTCACTGACTCTATACTGGGGTACAGTTTCCTGTTCACTGACTCTATACTGGGGTACAGTGCCCTGTTTTCTGACTCTATACTGCTGTACAGTGCCCTGTTCACTGACTCTGTACTGGGGTACATTGCCCTCTTCACTGCCTCTATAGTGGGGTACAGTTCCCTGGGCACTGACTCTCTACTGGGGTACAGTCCCCTTTTCACTGACTCTATAATTGGGTTCATGCCCTGTTCACTGACTCTATACTGGGGTACAGTGCTCTGTTCACTGACTCTATACTGATGTACAGTGCCCTGTTCACTGACTTGCTACTTGTTTTTTTTAATTTAATCACAGGATTTGGGCTTCTCTGGCTGGGCTAGCATTTATTGCCCATCCCTTGTTGCCCTTGAGAAGGTGCTGGGGAGCTGCCATCTTGGGCCACTGCTGTCCATGTGCTGTAGGTACACCCACAGTGCTGTTAGGGTGGGATTTCCATGATTTTGACCCAGTGACAGTGAAGGAACAGCGATGTATTTCCAAATCAGGATGGTGAGTGTCTTGGTGAGTAACTTCCTGTTGGCGGTGTTCCCATCTATCTGCTGCCCTTGTCCTTCTAGATGTTAGTGGTTGTGGGTTTGGAAGGTGCTATTTGAAGGAACATTGGTGAATCCCTGCAGTGCTTCTTGTAGATGGTACACACTGTCATTGCTGTGTGTCAGTGGTGGAGTGAGTGGATGTTTGTGGATTGGGTGCCAATCAAGTGGGCTGCTTTGTCCTGGATGGTGTCAAGCTTCTTGAGTGTTGTGGGAGCTGCACTTATCCAGGCAAGTGGGGAGTATTCCATCACACTCCTGACTTGTGCTTTGTAGATGGTGGACAGGCTTTGGGGAGTCAGGAGGTGAGTTACTCACTGCAGGATTCCCAACCTCTGACCTGCTCTTGTAGCCACAGTATTTATGTGGCTGGTCCAGTTCAGTTTCTGGTTAATGGTAACCCCCAGGATGTTGAAAGTGGGGGATTCAGTGATGGTAATGCCATTGAACATCAAAGAGCAATGGTTGGATTCACTCCTGTAAGCGATGGTCATTGCCTGGCACTTGCGTGGTGTGAATGTTACTTGCCATTTGTCAGCCCAAGCCTGGACATTGTCCAGGTCTTGTTGCATTTGGACATGGATTGCTTCAGTATCTGAGGAGTCACAATTGGTGCTGAACATTGTGCAATCATCAGCGAACAACCCCACTCTGACCTTATGATGGAAGGAAGGTCATATGGGGTACAGTGTCTTGGACACTGACTTGATACTGAGGTACAGTGCCCTGGGTACTGATGACCCTAAATGTCCAAAAATGTAATTCTTCACGTATGAGTCTCAAGTCTCAATATTGGTTGGATCTTCACCCAGGTATGGCATCACAGTGTTGTCTTGTCCCACTCCTCTCCTTGACCTCCTTTTCCTGCACCAATCCCCGAAAGATGTGCTGTTGGATGAATCCTGAATGCTCATTCCACTGCCCAGCCCAGGTCTAATTCAACCGTTGGCATCTCCTAACTCAGCACTGAAAGTGAACATGCAGGTGCAGCAGGCAATTAGGAAGGTTAATGCAATTTATCACAAGTGGATTTGAGTACAGGAGTAGTGAAGTCTTGCTTCAATTGTATAGAAGCTTGGTTAGACCATGCCTGGAATACTGTGTGGAGTTTTGGTTCCCTTACCTCGCAAAGGATATTATGGCCATAGAGGGAGTGCAGCGAAGGTTCACCAGACTTGTTCTGGGGATGGTGGGACTGTCTTATGAAGAGAGATTAGGGAAACTGGGTCTGTATTCTCTAGAGTTTTGAAGAATGAGAGGTGATCTCATTGAAACCTACAAAATGCTTTAAGGAAAAGACAGGGTAGATGGAGGTAAGATGTATCCCCTGGCTGGGGAGTCTAGAACCAAGGGACACAATTTCAAAATAAGGGGGAAGCCGCTTAGGACCAAGATGAGGAGAAATTTCTTTACTCAGAGGTTGTGAATCTTTGGAATTCTCTACCCGAGAGGGCTGTGGAAGCTCAGTTATTGAGTATGTTTAAGGTCAAGATTGATAGATTTCTGATTAACAACAATGTAAAGGGTTATGGGGATGGTGTGGGTAAAAGGCTTTGAAGTGTCCGACCAGGCATGACCATGTTGAATGGTGGAGCAGGCTCGACGGGCTGAATGGCCTTCTCCTGTTCCTCTGTTCCTATCAGCCTAGCACCTCCCTGGGAGGGCAGGAATAGGCCATTCAGCCCCTTGAGCCTGTTCCACCATTCAACAAAAACAACATGTTCTTGCGTTATATTGCACTTTGAACATATAAAAACATTCACAAAAACCTTATCAAACCATATCTGATACCGAGCCACATACAGAGGTATTATCACAACTGAGCAAAAAGCTTGGTCTGAGCAGCTGGTGACATGAAGTGTCTTAAAGGAGGAAAATGAGGTAAACAGACTGAGAGAGGTTTAAGGAGGGAATTCCAGGAGATTGGGGCCCAAGCGGCTGAAAAGCCAGCAGGAGGACAGAATTAGGGCGCAGGTATCTCATAGGATTGTGGGGCTGGAGGAGATTACAGAGATAGCGAGGGGTGAGGACATGAAGGGATTTGAAAACAAGGTTCAGAATTTTAAAATTGAAGTGTGGCCTCATTCCATTGGACCACGTGTGATCGACATTTTTAAACTCAGCTTCCCCGAATTGGTTCTCTAACACTTAATGCCCTTTTTCAACAAAATTCATCAGGGGCCTGGACATTGCGTTCACCAAACCATTACAACCGTTACAATATACAAAACTGGCCCAAAAAAAACACGTAACAAAGATTGAGCAAGGAGCTTAAAAGAATTATGAGCCTTATTGATGGGGCTCATATCAGGCTTTGCAAACTGGCGACAGTTTAAATTTCAATAATCCAATTGAACAGAATTTTAGCACTATCCTTTATTTCATTACCTTAATGATAGAATTGTACTTTTGGACTCCAGCACTGAAGAGCAACCTCAAAATGACCCTGGCGTTGATTCAAGATGTTCACATTTCCTTGGTTAACGTGGAGAGCACAATTTGGCTCAATCAAGGGCAGTAAGTATTTTCAAAGCCGACTTCGAGAACCCTGTGATTTATGGATGTGAGTCAGGTATTTAATTAATGGAAGGTGCCCCCCTGGAGTGATAGGCCTCTGGGTGAAAGAGCGAGCGGCAACTTGAGGCCCTTTTAGTTCTGGGTCCAAGAATCCAGGCTGATAGCATCAAAATGGCTGCTCCCTCCCAGTTGTATTTCCCTGGTTTCTGTCCAGAAAAGGCTGATTCGACCCAAACGGACCATGCAGTGTTTATGTTCCACATTATTCTCCCCTCTTCAACTCAGCCCATCAACATATCATTCTATTTTGGTCTCCCTTGTATGTTTTTCTAGTTTCTCTATCTATACTATTCATCTCAACTACTCCCTGTGGGTCTTTTTTTATGCATTCACGGGATGTGGGCGTCGCTGGCTGGGCCCAGCATTTATTGCCCATCCCTAGTTGCCCCTTGAGAAGGTGGTGGTGAGCTGCCTTCTTGAGCCGCTGCAGTCCCTGTGGTGTTAGGGAGAGAATTCCAGGGTTTTGACCCAGCGACAGTGAAGGAACAGTCTCACCACTCTCTGGGAAAAGTAAGTCCCTGTTGGATTAATTAATGACTATTTTATGCCTATAGACTCTGGTTTTGGTTTCCATCCACAAGTGGAATCATCTTCTCCATGTCTTTCCCATTGAATCCCGCCATAATTTTAAAGACCTCTCTCAGATCGGCCTTCTCTCTCCCAGAGAAAAGGTGTCCAGGATGTTCATTCTTTCCTGATCACTTCTTCAGTAGACGGCAGGACTCAGGGTCACATCTTATAGCCAGCAGCCAGTTCAGTGGCTGCCATTGGGGTCACCATCCATATAAAGGGCAGCAGCCCGCTGACCACTCAGACCACTCACGGCAGCTCAGCAGCGCCAGCGGGGGTGCTGGCCACTGCTGGGACTGCACCTGCAAGTCGGGGTTGCGTTGATGACCATGCGTCTCTCAAAGAGAGATAAGTGAGGTCTGGGGGGCCGGGGAGTGGGGGTTTAGGTGGGGTTGGGGGGTGGGGGGGGGGGGGGTGATCAGCCAGCGAAGGTCAGGGGCCACTGAGAGCAGGCGATGCCATTGAGACAGAGGAAGCCTTGCCATCAGCGGGGGCCCCTTTGTAGAGGGCCAGGCAGTCTCTCCACATGCTGGAGCAACCCTCTCCCACCTCGCCCAGCCCCCGGCCCCCTGCATGCCCAACACCGTTAAAATGCCAACAGGGTCAAGAAGAGACCCTTCTTGGCTACTCAAGTGACCCACTTGGTCTCTGGATGGTGGAGCCCTCTGCTTTCTGCTGCATCCCATCACTGGCAAAATGGCAAATCAGTGAGAAGACATCATCATAGGTCTGAAATGATCTGCTCTCCTTTATTCTTGACTGGCACGTTGATGCTAATACTTGATGTTGCATAACTTAAAATTGTCAGAAAGCAGAAGTTCTTTTTTAAAATTGCAAACATAAAGTTCGAGATTAAGATCATCAGATGTTAAGTTACAATCCAAGCGCAATATGAGAGAAGCAGATTTGTTGCTGACATACAGCAGGTTGTAGCTGGAGGACGGAGATGCAGTGAGATGATGGCCAGTTCCTGCAGATTCAATAAACAATCTTCAAGTTCACCCAAGTTTATATGCCAAAAGCAGGAGACCAACTAACTAACGCTTTCAGTCAGGTCTCAAGAGCTTCATGTTAAAAGTCAATGAAGCATTATGTGGAGTGCCGTGCACTATCATTCATGCGCCATTTTGCCAATCTACCCACCTCCTATTTGTCCCCAAAGTGCTGGTAACATTCAGCTCACATGAGAGTGTGTGTGAGTTTGTGTGTGATGAGAGTATTTGTGTTTGTGTATGATGAGAGTGAGAGTGTGTGTGAGTGAGTGTGTGTGTGTGTTTGTCTATAATGAGTGAGAGTGTCTGTGATGAGAGTGAGAGTGAGAGTGTGTGTGAGTGAGTGTGTGTGTGTGTGTGTGTGTGTGTGTCTATAATGAGTGAGAGTGTCTGTGATGAGAGTGAGCGTGTGTATGTGTGTGAGTGTGTGTGTGCGTCTGAATGTGTATGTTTATGTATGCGTTTGTCAGAGTGTTTGTGTGTGTGTGGTGAGATTGAGTGAGCATGTTTGTGGGTGTGTGAAATTGTGTTTGTGTGAGTGTGTATGACAGACTGTGTGTGTGTGAGTGCATATGTGGTGAGAGTGTGTGAGTGAGTATGACTGCGTGTGTGTGTGAATGTGTATGTTCGTGTCTGTATGTGTGAAAATGTTTTTGTGAACATATATGTTTGTGTCTGTGTGTATGTGAGATTGTGTGTGTGGAAGTATATGTTTGTGTGTGTGTGTGTGTGAATGTGTATGTCAGGAAAGATATGGTGAGACAGTATAAAATAAAAGGAGAGTCTCTAAAGGAGCTGCAGGAACAGAGGGACCTCGGTGTTTACATATATAGGTCATTGAGAACACGTTGAGAGACCAGTTAATAAAGCATATAGTATCTTAGGCTTATTAATAGTGGCCTTGAGTACAAGAGTAAGGAGGTCATATTGAACTTGTATAAGATACTAGTCAGGCCTCAGCTGGAGTACTGGGTACCATACTTGAGGGAGGATGTGAAGAGAGAGTCCAGAGGAGATTCACAAGAATGATTCCCGGGATGAAGAACTGTCACTATGAGGATAGATTGGAGAGGTTGGGACTGTTTTCCTTGGAGAAAAAAAAGGCTGAGAGGAAACTTGATAGAGGTATTCAAAATCCTGAGGTGTATGGACAGGGTAAAGAGTGAGAAACTGTTCCCACGCAAGAGAACATCAGAAACTAGAGGACACTGAGTCAAAATAATTGGCCAAAGGAGTAAAAATTTTTTCACAGGCAGAGGAGTGGGACTAGGTGGAATGCTCCTTCAGAGAGCCAGTGCAGACTCAATGGGCCAAATGGCCTCCTTCTGCACTGTAAAGTTACTGTGATACTGTGATACTTGTGAATGTGTGTGTGTGTGTGTGAAGGTGTTTATCGGAGTGTGCGTGTGTGAAGGTGTTTATGGGAGTGTGTGTGTGTGTGTGTGTGTGTGTGAAGGTGTTTATCGGAGTGTGCGTGTGTGAAGGTGTTTATGGGAGTGTGTGTGTGAAGGTGTTTATGGGAGTGTGTGTGTGTGTGAAGGTGTTTATGGGAGTGTGTGTGTGTGTGTGTGTGTGTGTATGTGTGCGTGTGTGTGTGAAGGTGTTTATGGGAGTGTGTGTATGTGTGTGTGAAGGTGTTTACGGGAGTGTGTGTGTGTGTGTGTATGTGTGCGTGTGTGTGTATGTGAAGGTGTTTATGGGAGTGTGTGTATGTGTGTGTGAAGGTGTTTACGGGAGTGTGTGTATATGTGTGTGTGAAGGTGTTTATGGGAGTGTGTGTGTGAAGGTGTTTATGGGAGTGTGTGTATGTGTGTGTGAAGGTGTTTACGGGAGTGTGTGTGTGTGTGTGTGTGAAGGTGTGTATGGGAGTGTGTGTGTGTGTGTGAAGGTGTTTACGGGAGTGTGTTTGTGTGTGTGTGTGTGTGTGTGTGTGTGTGAAGGTGTTTATGGGAATGTGTGTGTGTGTGTGTGTGTGTGTGTGTGTGTGTGTGTGAAGGTGTTTATGGGAGTGTGTGTGTGTGTGTGTGAAGGTGTTTATGGGAGTGTGTGTATGTGTGTGTGAAGGTGTTTACGGGAGTGTGTGTGTGTGTGTGTGTGTGTGAAGGTGTGTATGGGAGTGTGTGTGTGTGTGTGAAGGTGTTTACGGGAGTGTGTTTGTGTGTGTGTGTGTGTGTGTGTGTGTGTGTGTGTGAAGGTGTTTATGGGAATGTGTGTGTGTGTGTGTGTGTGTGTGAAGGTGTTTATGGGAGTGTGTGTATGTGTGTGTGCAGGTGTTTACGGGAGTGTGTGTGTGTGTGTGTGTATGTGTGTGTGCAGGTGTTTATGGGAATGTGTGTGTGTGTATGTGTGTGTGCAGGTGTTTACGGGAGTGTGTGTGTGTGTGTATGTGTGTGTGCAGGTGTTTATGGGAATGTGTGTGTGTGTATGTGTGTGTGCAGGTGTTTACGGGAGTGTGTGTGTGTGTGTATGTGTGTGTGCAGGTGTTTATGGGAATGTGTGTGTGTGTATGTGTGTGTGCAGGTGTTTACGGGAATGTGTGTGTGTGTATGTGTGTGTGCAGGTGTTTACGGGAGTGTGTGTGTGTGTGTATGTGTGTGTGCAGGTGTTTATGGGAATGTGTGTGTGTGTATGTGTGTGTGCAGGTGTTTACGGGAGTGTGTGTATGTGTGTGTGCAGGTGTTTACGGGAGTGTTTGTATGTGTGTGTGCAGGTGTTTACGGGAGTGTTTGTATGTGTGTGTGCAGGTGTTTACGGGAGTGTGTGTATGTGTGTGTGCAGGTGTTTACGGGAGTGTGTGTATGTGTGTGTGCAGGTGTTTACGGGAGTGTGTGTGTATCTGTATGGTTTCTTCTCTTGTAGAGTTGTATTGTGTTGATAACTGGAGAAATTCTGGCTGAAACCCGGGGGCAGTCTTGCTTTCATTGACCGTTCCTGGAATGAATGCTTTTACGATTCTGTGAGCTTCAGTCTCTCCATTAATCAGACCATGAATCACACTCCATCAATTAACATTTAATCATTTATCAAAAAAAAAATGCCTTCATCCCAAAAGAGAAAGTGGCGATAAGAATGTTTCTTTGTTTTTATCTCCCTGGTATGAAATGAGTCAGTGAGAAATCCTTTCCCTTTTATTTCCTCCTAGGCTGATCCTGTTGTTTTTTTTTTTCACAGTCTCTCGATAACTAATTTTTTTACTTTGTTTTTGCTGCGCATTTGTTCAACCCTCCCACACATTATACAACTACACTGGATCAAATCTACAAATACTCAGCCTGGGAGTAGAGGGATATCAGAGCATAGGGAGGCCATTCAGCTCCACTGAGCCTGTTCTGCCATTTAATCTACCTAATCCGTATCTTTTACCCACCTTTTCTCCATTTCCCATGATACCCTTATCCAACAAAAATCTATCGATCTCAGCCTATTGTTGTGGTGTGTAGGTTGTGACTGGCAAAGGAATGATTGTTGAGGCATAGGTATGTCTGATCAATAACTGCTTTATTGGAATTATACTGATATACAAGACTGAGCCATGAACATTCTGCTATTCGACTCTTGGTCGTGTGTGTCTCACACCATCATACAGACGGCACTGCTTCTACAGTCCCAAGCGTTAAGCCTTTTAGCCCTGATCGCTGTAATATTACATCTTCCCCCAAGTCCTGGCCCACCATATATGTTACATTTATGCTCACATACAACCCCATCACCCCACAAAGATCTGACCTCATAGATTCAATTAGTCAGGAGGCTTCACAGCTCTCCTTGTTTGTGTTCTTTTCTAACTTGGAAGATCAGTCGCCTCTCTTTGAACTTTATTTCTTGGACCTGGTGGGTCTTCGGCGAGAGTTGCAGTGTCTGGTGCATTGTCAGTCTGTGACTCAATAACTGGTTCTTCCAAATGTATGATGGATGGTTCTCTTTGATGAATAAGGATAAGATTTCTCCTGTTCTTTCTTATCTTACATTCTGAAGTCTGGACTAAATAGGATCACTGCTGGTTGTCATCCCTGTGGATATAATTACTCCGTCTCTGACTTGGTCCTCTTATCTGGACCGAGATTTGATTCCTTTCTTTTTCTCTTGCTGTTATGCTTCTCTCAGCCAGTCGTTTCTCTCTCTTGATAGAATTTTTTGGGGTTTACCCCTCGCTTTCATTTCATATGTTCCCTATCCTTGTCTGCTGAGTTCACCCTGGTTCTTTTTGATGGTTTTGTCTGTCTTTATTTACTTCTGCAGTGCTGACTCTTTGTAGCCTCTCGTTCATGAACTCTTAGTTAACCCTGGACTGCTGCCATTGGAAATAATCGTTTAGGTAGGTCAGGAAGCTGTGAGGGAGCCTCCTGATCAACATCTTGGTTACCCCGAAATCCCAGTAGCCCTGGTGTAGCTGTAAGGTCAACGTCTTCCATCGTGGAGGAGGTAGACATTGCCTGGTTTGGTTCTGTCTCTAGTTCTGGACTTGTTTGACTGTCAACATCATTGGCTACCGCTTTTGGTGGATGGATAGGCGCTGATGCACTTACAAAGGATGACAATGTATCCTATCGCTCGAGTTTCATCTTCCAACTGCTCAGCAGAACCACAAATGATGAAGGATCATGGTCATCCTCAAGTACTTGTTCACTTACTTAGTTCATTATCTCTTCAGTGAGAAAAAGTCTACCCTCTCCCTCCCGGACATCTTCTTGGCAAATGACTGGATTATCGGCCTCTGTGAAGAGCGTCAAAAAAGCAGCATTGAAGTCCCAATTCAGATCTTCAGTGCAATTGGACAGTTTGAGGGGTTCAGGTTTTGTATCATCAATGACTGCCTGTAGATTGACATCCTCTGCTGTCTTGGTGAGGTTGAGGTCTACGTAGGCATTTCAGCTTAAAAGAGAGAATCCCTGATTGCTAAGGACATATGATGTTTCCAGTATCTGTTTTCTCTTGTATTGGACTATGTAAAAGGGTTTCAGTTGGCTTCAGACATTGTGTTCTGAACATATGAACGTACGAATTAAGAACAGGAGTAAGGCCACTCGGCCCCTCGAGCCTGCTGCGCCATTCAATAAGGTCATGGCTGATCTGACTGTAACCTCAACCCCACATTCCTGCCGACCCCCCGATAACCTTTCACCCCCTTGTTAATCAACAATCTATCCAGCTCTGCCTTAAAAATATTCAAATGGGCGGAATATTGCCCTCGGATGGTGCGCGGGTCCCACCGGCTCGGCGGCGGGCAGACAGCTGACCCCCCGCCACCGAAACCAGGCCCGCCGCCATTTTGAGTGGGCGGGCCAATTAAGGCCCCGCCCAGCGGCCTGCCCGACAGGAAGCGCTGTGCATTTCCTGTGCGGGGGTGGGGGAGGGAATCCCCAGCTGTCCAAGAGCGCACTGCTCCCTGAGGCAAAGTCCTGTCTCAGGGAGATTACTGACAGTCCGGAAAACTTTAAAAATGCAAAAAATAAACAAATTGTTAACACGTCCCCCTCTCATGTGACAATGTTAATAAAAAAAACGCATAAACTTTATAACTTTTTTAGAAAAGGGACATGAAATTTCATCCCGCCAGTGTTTGAGGTTTCACGTATTATCAGGAGCCCGCCGGGGTCAGCGGGCAGACGGCTGATTTCGCTGTCCGCCCGCCTTCCTAAAAATTTAAAGGGACCACCGGGGATTCCTCCCGACATCATCCCGCGTCAGTTTCCCGTCGGCGAGCGAGCCCCGCCCCCAAATCGCTGAGGGGAAAATCCTGGCCAAAGACTCGGCTTCCACCGCCTTTTGAGGAAGAGACTTCCAAAGACTCAGAACCCTCTGAGAGAGAATAAATTCTCCTCATCTCTGTCTTAAATGAGCGACCCATTATTTTTAAGCCGTGATTCCTAGTTCCAGATTCTCCCACAAGAGGAAACATCCACCCTGTCAAGACACCTCAGGATCTTAAAGATTTCAATCAAGTCGCCTCTTACTCTCCTAAATTCCAGTGGATACAAGCCTAACCTGGCCAACCTTTCCTCACAAGACAACCCACCCATTCCTGGTATTGGTGTACCGAGCCTTCTCTGAACTGCTTCTCACACGTTTACATCTTTCCTTAAATAAAGAGACCAGGACTGCACACAACAGTCATGGTTCCTTGTTGGGTAAGACTCGCTCCTTTAAGCAATTTGAAATTAGTACATGCTCATTGACACAAATATCCACTTTCCCCAATGTGTTTCTGGGGTCTTTGATCTCACCCGGGAAACATTGCTGTTCCTCTTCTTGTTGGGATTCCACAATTTCATTGGTGGCCTTGGTGTGCGAAGGCTTTCTCGGTATATCCCCTGTGTATCGGATGTTTTAGTTCTGTACGTCTTCCCAAAGTGTCGAAAGCTTTTGCCGTGAAGGCATTCTACAGTGCTTGCAGGACCCTGCTCGTGTCACAGGGGCTTTTGGGGGCCACAGCGCAGGTATGGGTTTAATGGTGTCTTTAAGTTTTGCTCCATATGCTGTCTTCTTCCCTGGGTTTCTTTTCTTTAATAAGTCGTACCGTCACGGTGGGGGGGGCGGGGGGGTGGTGGGGGGGTGGGGGTGGGGGGGTGGGGTGGTGGGGGGGGTTGTGGTTCTGAACAATGGTTTTCCTTCTCCTCTGAGGATGGCCCAATCTGTTTCTGGACCTCTGTTTGCCTCACCAACCATATTGCTTTCTCCAGGGTTAAGTCTTCTTTGAATTGCAGTAAGTCTGATAGTGTGTCATCTGTAACTCTGACTACAATGCAGTCTTGAATTAGTTCTGTGTTAAATTCACCGTATTCATAACCTTCAGCTAATTGATATAGATCATTGATAAATGTATCTCCTGGTTCATCTGGTTTCTGGACCTTTATGTTGAATTTTGCCCTTTCTAGAATCTTGTTCCTTCAAATTTGTCTGATGTTTCATTAATGGCCCCTGTCTTGCTATAACATCATCCACAATTGCCCCAATAGATTACAATAGTGTATTGACTTGTCCAGCTTCTGACTTATTGTCCAATCCTGAAGCAATTCGGAATCGTAAAAATCTTTTCCTCCGTAGTGCCCAGTTCTGTGTTTGATTGGTCCTTCCATATGCCAAAATCTCTCAAGTAATAGGGGACATGGTGGTGTAGTGGTGATGTCACTAGTGCCTAGGCTATGCTCTGGGGACATGGGTTCAAAACTCAATTAATAAATTCAATTAATAAAATCTTGATTTGAAAACTAGTCTCAGTAATAGTAACCATGAAACTATTAACAGTTGTTGTAAAAACCCATCTGGTTCACTAATATCCTTTAGGGAAGGAAATCTGCTGTCCTTACCTGGTCTGGCCTACATGTGACTCCAGACCCACAGCCATGTGGTTGACTCTTAACTGCTCCTCTGAAATGGCCAAGCAAGACACTAGGTTTAAGGACAATTAGAGATGGGCAACAAAATGCATTGAAAGAAGAATTTTCTTTTAAAATGAATTTGGAATCCATAGCTGCTCTAAGCTTTTAGGAGGTTTGTCATAATTTTTAAACCTCTTTTGCAGTAATGCAGTATTTCCACGTTGATCAGTCTTTCACTGACAACCACTGTGGATGCTGACCTTTTTTGGTATTCATTCCTTAAACTTCGCTGAGTTTTTAAACCATTTGCTGGAAGTTACCGTTAAGCCCTGGTCCCTGGTTTCCTCCTGATGGGGGAATGGTGCCTATGCAGCTCTTTACTTTCTTTCTCGATTTGCTACCTCACGGTCACCGTGTGTAACGGTGCCGACCTTGGACCCGGACTGCGCGGTGAATCGAAAGCCACACACGCTAAGAGTGGAAATACAAACAAAAAAACTGCGGATGCTGGAAATCCAAAACAAAAACAGAAACAGAAATACCTGGAAAAACTCAGCAGGTCTGGCAGCATCGGCGGAGAAGAGTACAGTTGATGCTTCGAGTCCTCATGACCCTCTGGCAGCATCTGCGGAGAAGAGTACAGTTGATGTTTCGAGTCCTCATGACCCTGAAGGGTCATGAGGACTCGAAACATCAACTGTACTCTTCTCCGCAGATACTGCCAGACCTGCTGAGTTTTACACTAAGAGTGGAAGCTGCCCAATGCTGTCTGCTTATTGCGCCATTAAACTGAAGATATTTATTCTTTTTCAAAGGTTGCTCACTCTTTCCCAACTGTCGCCACGTTGACTGACTCTGCTGATGGACCGTCACGTGCTGCGGTGCAGCCCATACTAAGTTGATCAGTTCATTTCCCACCTCTCTCGGCCTCCATGCCAACTATGGAGCTCTGTTGGAGAGTTTCAACTGTCTTGCTTCAGTTTAGGCTTCAGTTTAGGCCCGTTTTTTTTCTGAGTCAGATTTGCAAACTTGTTTAAAGTCGACTCTTGGAGGTTTCCGGGTCCTTCACAGCCGCCCCCATTGTGGCCACCATGTTGTGCGTTGGTTGTGACTGCCTCAGGAACGATTGCTGAGATATAGGTGTGTCTGAGCTGTAATTGGATTATTGAATAAACATAATTATAAACTGTGGTGCCAGACTAGGTGTTACTCAGTCTAAGCCATGAGCAGTTCTCCCTCACACCTCCTGCCATGTGTCTCTTACATCAGTATGTGGGCAGTACAGTTTCCCCAGTCCCACACATTAGCCCTTTCAAGCCTGGTCACCCTAATACAACAATTGTTCCCCATTTACAGCCCTTTGTGCAGGAGTAGTGAGGAGACAGGTCTAGATTTCCACAGTTTCTTGTGTGAAGAATGATTATTGCCCCCACTCAAAATCGCATCTACAAATAACCTTTAAATAAAATTCTAGTCCATTTTCTGTCAGAATGGTGCCATTATTACAAAGTGCCTGTTTTCCAAAATGCATGTTGCAAGCTCTTTTCTCCTGTTCCTACTTCATTTTAACCAGCACATTGCCATCTCTCCAACCCCAGCTCCCCCTTTCATGTCCAACCTGCTCATGCTGTCTCTCAGATGCAAAGCAATGCGATTTTCACTAACCGTTGAAGAAGACAGAGAGATTTCTATCGTACTATTCCTGACCTCAGGACATCCCAAAGCGCTTTAGGGCTAATTGAGTACTTTTGAACAGGAGCCACCATTGTATTGTAGGAAGCGTGAGAGCCAATTTGTGCACAGCAAGCTCCCACAAGCAGCAACGTGATAATTTGTTTTTTTAGTTGCTGACTGAGAGATAAATATTGGCCCCAGACACCCAGGAGAACTCCTGTGCTCACCTTTGAAATAGTGGCAGTGGGATCTTTGACACATCCACTTGAGAGGGCAGTTGGTTTGATGTCCCACATGAAAGTCGGCACCTCTGACAAGTGCAGTATTCCCTCACTACTGCACTGCAGCATCAACCTAGATTTTTGTGCTCAAGTCTCTGGGACTTAACCCAATTTCTTATGATCTTAGCCTAGAGGTAAGAATGCAACCCACTGGGTTGCAACTGACATTCCAGGCCATAGAGATATCTTCCCCCACTGTCTCAGTAGTTAACGTGGTCACTTCAAGTGTGGGGTCAGGCTCAGGTCAATGTAACACCAGGTGAAGAAGGCTGAAACCATTAGAATCCATTCCATCCTTTCCATTAACTACAACTTCAAAATGACCAGGTCACACGCTCCCAGTTGCTCTTATTGGGGCTTCACTGTGCACAGGAAAACCATCAAGTTAGCCCACACTGTGAAAAGTGCATGAAGTGCCTCACCAAGGCTCCTTCGACAGCACCTTCCAAACCAATGACCAAACTACCATCTAGAATTGCAAGAGCAACAGATAGGTGGGAACACCACCACCTGGAAGTTCCCCTCCAAGTCACTCACCACCCTGACTTGGAAATATATCGGCCGTTCCTTCACTGTCACTGGGTCAAAATCCTGGAACTCCCTCCCTAACAGCACTGTGGGTGTATCTCCACCACAGGGACTGCAGCGGTTCAAGAAGGCAGCTCACCCACCACCTTCTCAAGGGCAATTAAGGATGGGCAATAAATGCTGGCCCAGCCAGTGAAGTCCACATCCTATGAATGAATAAAAAAGAACAATGTTTCTAAGTAATGCTGCATACAATTTTAATGACATAGCATTTCCAGCACAGAAACAGGCCATATAGTCTAACTGGTCCATGCTGGTCTATATTCTCCCACCACCCCCCACCCCCCCAGCTCCTCATCTCATCCTATCAACATATCCTTCTATTCCTTTCTCTCTCATGTGTTTAGCTAGTTTCCCCTAAAATGCATCTATACTATTTGTCTCATCTGTGGTAGCAAGTTCTACATTTACACAACTCTCTGGGTGAAGAGGTTTTCCCTGAATTCCCTGTCGGATTTACCAGTGAGTGCCTTATATCTATTTCCATTTTTTTTCTTGTTTCAGTCTTCTCCACAAGTGGATAGATTTACCCTAACAAACCTCGCCGTGATCTTAAAGACATCAACCAGGCCTTTCTCGAGAGAAGAACTGCAGCCTCTTCAATCTTTTCCGGTAGGTTGGTTATATTATCAGATATCTGATCCTATCAGTTCTGAACGGAAGGTTTTAGGAAATCACATAAAAGTGGAGACAGATGGAGGATCATCCAAAAGGCTGTACTGGTCTGGAACTCGGCAGAGTCTGGACCTCAAACCCAGGATCCTGGTTTGTAAGGTTCAGCTCCTTGATGCTTGGATCAGACCATGGAATCATGCAGCGCAGGGGTGGCCATTCAGCCTACTGTACCCGTGCCAGCTCTTGGAAAGGATTATCTCACTCCGCCTGACCTTTCCCCTCATCCCTGCAAATTTTCCTTTCCAGGTTTATGTCCAATTCCCTTCTGAAAGTTAGGCCCTCCACCTTCCTTTCAGGCGGCACATTCCAGGTTATAATAACTCACGTGTAAAAACATACTCCTCATCCCCCACCCTGACTTTCTTGCCAATCACCTTTATTCTGTGTCCGCTGGTTAACGACCCTCCTGCCGCTGGAAATAATTTCTTCTTATTTATTCTGTCAAGACCATTTGTGATTTTGAACACCTCTATCATATCTCCGCTTAGTCTTCCCTGCTCTGTGGGGAACAATCCCAGTTTGTCCAGTCCCTGACATGCTATTATTTTTAAATGCACTATATTAAACAAGGTCAGCTCCTTTACAATAAAACCCTGCTCAATTTCTGAATTACAAATTATATATCCATCATGCCAGTATTAAAGGGAGTGAATTATGAGACAGGGCTAAAAGTTAGGGACTGAAATTGCTCTGTAAATTACAAGAATGAAACCTGCCTGTTACATTTATTACTGTTATATTTATTACTGCCATCACAACTTGTGATGAAGGAATGAAGGTGCTCCTTCCATGTTACTGCTATTCATTCACTGAGAACTCAGGGAAGTTTAGATGACCACAGGTAGGACCAGAGAATGCAAGGAGTGTTGAATTAGCATGCTATGGATAAACTCAGCAAAGTGTCTCCTTTGATCAGAAGCGTGGATTAAAAGATCGACAGACAGAGACTTACACGCCCAGTACCCAGTGATTCCAATTGTTTCTAGTCTGGATAAATCTGTCGGGCTGATTTCCGTGCCTTGCTCTCCGATCCTAATCCCAGTTTCATCCTAACAGTGTTTACTCTTCTCTTTAAGTGTCCTGTGTCACAACTGATTCATAAACAATTTATATTCCAAATCTCAAGACAAAGGCAGCCAGGGAAGGCTATCTGACCTATCTTTATTCATTCAGAATGGTCTTAAAGTTCCCAGTGCTGCCCCTTCATGAACTAGAAAGTCAGTTAGTCAAGGATGATATTGCAGTCAATCTTTACTCAATCTATCATTTAGTTAGAGTGAATCATTTACAAGCATACACCTCCTAACTCAACTACACTTCATTGTCAGTCGGTCTCTCTTTGTATGTGCTCAAGCACAATGCCAATTAATGTCCTCCACCTGCACTTAACTAAACACAATTGATAAGCAATTAACAGCCGCCCACTCCATTGCAGAATCCAACAGCGTTTAGTCGAATGTTAAAGATCCCACGACACTTCTGGGTTTTGACAGGGTAAAGAAAAATAAACTGTTTCCACTGACAGGAGTTTCAGTAATCAGAGGACACAGATTTAATGTAATCTGCAAAATAGACCAGAGAGAATATGAGGAGAATTCTTTTTACACAGCGAGTAGTTATGTCTAAAAGTGTGGTGGAAAGAGATTCAATAGGAACTTTCCAAAGAGAATTAGATAAATGCTTAAAAACGTAAAACAGGGCTACAGGGGAATGAACAGGGCAATGGGACTAATTGGATAGCTCTTTCAAAGAGACAGCACAGGCATGATGGACTGAATGGCCTGTGTTCTATGAGTCTATGATAGATAAAAGAACAGGGAAGTTCTCTAAGAGTCTTGGTCAAAATTTGTCTCTCAAACAACAATACCAAAAACCAGATAAGCTGCATACTCATCACGTCGCATCTTGTCCATCGAGCTGTATGTTAAATGGTCAGTCGCTGACCAGCTCTCAACCCATCCAACCCTGGAAAAAAATACCAATAATTCATTTAGCACAAAGTGCTGGGGTGTTCTGGAGGATACAGTTAATGTCAGTCCTGTCTTCAGTGTAAAATTAGGAGGGCTGAGCAAATCGCAACCCTGAGTTTTGTGACTGGACAGTGTAAAGAAGCAGTAAGAAATTAGCCTAGTGAAGCCAGTCTCTCCTTAATGTTTGAGAAGGATTCCGGAGAAGATGAATTAGGTCCGGGAGTTAACCACAACTTATAATATTCTGAGAATTCCTAACCAGACTTAGACCTTCAAGCAATGGATTACAAAATATCATTAGAGGTAAATTGATTTATGCTGAAAGAGCCCAGTCCTATCTATATAAAGAGCAACTATTTCAGCGGTTTTGGAAAAAGTTACAAAGCAATGATATTATTAACCATTTTAGGTGATTTCTGTCGCAGTTACAATGGGGAGCGTTTTAAAACCCTGTTAATAACATTTTTAACCTCTGCACTTGGAATCATTGCTTCTGATATTAATTGGGGAAAAGGGAGGGCGTGGGGAGAATGGAGGTGGGGGGGGTGGGGGAGTGCGAGGGGAACTTCAGAGAGGCTTTGGATACTGAGGCAATGCCCAACTTAACTGTAAAATCCAGTAGCACTGTTTTCTTTCATTTCCTGCCCAACAATCAACCAAACTGGCTGATGGGTGATTCAGCGGCAGGAGGCTTTCGCCATCAGGAGATGATCACAGTGTGCTGCTTGGAGGTAGAGTGGGGAGAGAGGAGCTGCAGTCGGCAGACGAGGAGGCTGATGGTGAGCTTGAAAGGGTGTTGGGGGGGGGTACAGCCCTAGCGGGGAAACACTCCTCGCTCCACCCGGACCACAAGGGGTGCTGGAAAAGGCCCCCCCACCTGCTGAAGGCAGCAGCTCCCCCTCCCTTTATGCTGCTGCTGCTTGTAGCTGCTCCTACCAGGAGACCTGCTGCCAAGGTATGTCACGCTCCTCTGCCTCCTGCCATCCTCACACCTCCACTGGAGTTCGGCTGCAACTGCTCCGTCAGGTCCATTCTCCAACTACACCGAGGTTGACCCCTCTTCCCGCTGCCCTCCACTCTTGCCCTCTGGCAGAGGCCTCTGCAGCCTTTCCCATTCTGATCGAATGGCTGCGCTGCTGATATTTTCTTTTCCCAATGTCGCTCTGTAGAGCTCTTGCTCCTGCAATTTCAATTACTTCCTCGTTTTGTTTTATGGTCTGTAGATAAAAAATTTTTAGCAAATAGTTTTGGCATCCACATTACAAAGGCCTCTTATTTTCTTCCACAGATCTTTATTTATAATGAGGCAGACAGGAAAGAGGGCAGAATGTTGCTTCTCATGTTACAAGCTTGAGTTTTCTGGTTGTTGACATATCATTCACCTTCACGAAATTGCTTCTGGCTATCTCTATCCCTCTCCTTACTTTAAAATCGCGCCTGCTATCTTCTGTTATCACTTGTCCTAAATAAGCAAACTTATCTATTCTCCCATTGCGCCACCATCCACTTCAACCTTCACTCCAGTTCCTTCTAATGTATTCCTCCTGATTACTATCGTCTTTGCCTTTTTGTTATTCATACACAATCCCTATTCTAAACTTTGAGATTTTACCCGATCTATGATATATTTCGTCGGACCTCTTCTCATTCTGCAAGGAGCAGGCTGAATTTCACTGACTGGGCTTCTTCCAGCCCCAGGAAACATGGCCAGCACCTGCCAAATTTAAATTGCTCTTCCAATTGTGCCTGCTGGAGCCCAGTTGAAATATTTTAATGAAGCGCCCAACCTGTCCAGGGAACAGCCCTCACTTGCCTTACTCTCCATGGCAGTAAAATGGCGGTAGAAACCTCCCTATCCGGTCGAGGTTGCATATTATGTTTCTTTCTGGTTTACTGCTCGCTGTGCATTCCACAACCTCCTCCCCCAGTCGCTGTGGGTTTCATATTAAGCCATTGGAATCATACAGCACAGAAGACCATTCAGCCCATCATGCCTTTACTGATTTTCTGAAGGAGCTATCCTGCTCTTTCCCTATAACTCTACACTTTTTTTTTCTTTTTAAAATATTTTGCAATATGATGTTTGTAAGATTGTTATGCTTTGGTAGAGTGTCTTTAATTTGGGGCAAAATGAAGGATGAATGTGACCTGTTCTGAAATCTGCCTAAAAAAGGCCTGAGTGACTTGGTTGTTAAAGATTATAGCGAGGTCTGGGTTGTTTGCTGCAAAGAAGGTGTAAGGTATCCACACATGGAGCCAGTGGCAGCAGCATTCGTGTTTACTGTGATTAGACTGATAGTCTACAAAATCCCAGAAAGAGGTTGAGAATGTTGGGCTGTAAGCATTTATGCTTTAATTGGTCCATTTACTTCCAAGATAGAAGAGAGTTGGGGTATCAAGGATAGCAACTCAGCATTTATACCTGGATACATGATTCTCATTATCATGGGTTGGGTTTTGAGAGGGGAAGGGTTTTTAAGGTATCCTTGAAAATTCACAGGCACAGGCAGAATTCCAGGATCCAGGCGAGAGAGAGAGAGCAGCAAGAGACCACAAGCCTCTCTTGTCGACCGTGCAGGAGTGTGAGTGGGAGTCATGCTCAGGTTGAAAAGACCGAATTTGTAAGGACTTGAAACAAGCCTGGAAGATTCACCTAACTTGCACTAGGGGTAGAATCACCCTGAAAAACCCTCACTTTGAGAGGCAGTTCTGGAGTTAAAAGTTACCAGGCTGGGACAGGAAAGTAAACCCTCAGGAGCTAAGAATCACTTTGGACTTTGTCCAGGAAAATTGAATGGCTGCTTAAGAGGCTCTATAAAGCATACCTGCAAAGTGGGTTTTTCAGTTGTGTTAAAAGTAAAAAGGGAAGTTCTGTTCTGTAATTTAAAGTCTAAGTTGCCTACAACAACAATGTTTAGTTACTTGTGCTTTTCGTCTGTTTGTTACAGTAAATGTCTTAAAAAGTAAAATCTTGTTGTGTCACCCTTTCAGCTATCAACTTTTTAAAGCTATCGTTCTCCACAGGGATCGTAACAATTATTTATCTAATTCTTTTTTGAAAGTTATTATTGAATATACTTCCCATTCTAGATCACAACAACTCATGGCATTGAAAAACAACTCTTCGTCTCACCTCTGCTTCTATTTGATTTCATAGAATCGCAGAATAGGACAACATGGAAGGAGGCCATTCAGCCCATCAAGCCTGTGCCAGCTTTTTTGGAGAGAAATCGAGTTAGCCTCACTCCTCCCGCTCTGTTCCCCTTTATTGCTGCACTTTTTTCAGGTACTTATGCAAGTTCCTTGTGAAAGCTGCTGTTGAATCTGTATCCATCACTCTATCAGGCAGCTCATTCCAAAGATAAAAACAAAGAGAACTGCGGATGCTGGAAATCCAAAACAAAAACAGAATTACCTGGAAAAACTCAGCAGGTCTGGCAGCATCGGCGGAGAAGAAAAGAGTTGACGTTTCGAGTCTTCATGACCCTTCGACAGAACTTGCATCAAGTTCTGTCGAAGGGTCATGAAGACTCGAAACGTCAACTCTTTTCTTCTCCGCCGATGCTGCCAGACCTGCTGAGTTTTTCCAGGTAATTCTGTTTTTGTTTTGAGCTCATTCCAAATCCTAATCAGTCACTTTGTAAAAAAGCTTTCCCTGACTTTTTGCCACTGGTTCTTTTGCGGATCGCCTTAAAACTGTGTCCTCTAGTTATCAACCCTTCAGACATTGGAAATAGTTTCTCTTTATTTTTTTCTGTCTAAACCCCATGTGATTTTGAACGCCTCCATCATAACTCCCTTAGCCTTCTCTGCTCTGAGGGGAACAATCCCAGCTTCTCCAGCCGTTCCACATAATCTTTCATCCCTGGAACCATTCTAGTAAATCTCTTTGTTTTTCTTTATTCTTTCATGGGATGTGGATGTTGTTGGCAATGCCCATCCCTAATTGCCCTTGAACTGAGTAGCTTGCTAGAACATTTCAGTGGGCAGTGAAGAAGCAACCACATTGCGGTGGGTCTGGAGTGGTATGTAGACCGGACCGGGTAAGGATGGCAGATTTCCTTCCCTAAAGGACGTTATTGAACCAGCTGATTTTTTACAACAATCTTTGATTGTTATCATGGTCTCCATTACTGAGATGAGCTTTATATTCCAGATTTATTAACTGAATTAAAATTCCACCGGCTGCTTGGTTTTATCTGATAATGGTCCTGTCAAATACCTTGGGATATTTTACTACATTAAAGGTGCTATTTAAATGCAAGCTGTTGACTTTGTTGACCACAGTGCCATTATGCACGGTCCAGATTCGGGTCCACACAATCAAGTGACTCCTGCTGCAAGGTATGTGTGAGTGTGTACGTGTGAGTGTGTATGTGTGAGTGTGTATGTGTCAGTGTGTATGTGTGAGTATGTGTATGTGTGAGTGTGTATGTGTGAGTGTGTATGTGTGAGTATGTGTATGTGTGAGTGTGTATGTGTGAGTGTGTATGTGTGAGTATGTGTATGTGTGAGTGTGTATGTGTGAGTGTGTATGTGTGAGTGTGTACGTGTGAGTGTGTATGTGTGAGTTTGTACATGTGAGTATGTGTATGTGTGAGTGTGTATGTGTGAGTGTGTATGTGTGTGTGTACGTGTGAGTGTGTATGTGTGAGTGTGTATGTGTGAGTATGTGTATGTGTGAGTGTGTATGTGTGAGTGTGTATGTGTGAGTGTGTACGTGTGAGTATGTGTATGTGTGAGTGTGTATGTGTGAGTGTGTATGTGTGAGTGAGTACGTGTGAGTGTGTATGTGTGAGTGTGTATGTGTGAGTGTGTATGTGTGAGTGTGTACGTGTATGTGTATGTGTGAGTGTGTATGTGTGTGTGTATGTGTGAGTGTGTATGTGTGAGTGTGTACTTGTGAGTATGTGTATGTGTGAGTGTGTACGTGTGAGTGTGTATGTGTGAGTGTGTACGTGTGAGTGTGTACGTGTGAGTATGTGTATATGTGAGTATGTGTATGTGAGTGGGTGGGTCACCAAATAGTGCACCTGTAGGGCACCTCACATTCGAACAGTCCGCTGACTCTCACCATCCAGGCTCATGCATAAAGGTTCAACCACTGGGGCAAAATGTTAGCTCCTGCTGGAACCCATAGTGCACCAGGGAGACAGCCTTTTCAGGAGAGACTTTCGCAATGTATTTCACATGTAGTGGGAAATTAAATGGGTGTTAAAAGAGTGGGGGTGGTGGGGTGGGACCGAGAGAGGGGAACAGGGATAAAGGAGGTTGGAAGTGTTCAGTAATGATGGAGTTTTGCTTCTCTGTTGGTTCTGTGTGTTCCTTTACACCCTGCAGAGAAAACCTGACACTGTGGGCTCTCCTGATTTCAGTCTCACCAAATGCAATAGAGAAAGGTACTGAGCGATGAGGGAGACAAGTCAAAAATTGAGAACTTTCCCTTGCACCATTCCTCCTTGGGGTGGGGGAGGGGGGGGGGGTGGTGTGGCTGGGGTTAAAATTGCCCTCATGTGAATCGCTAACAGCTCCCATTGCAATTTTAAAAGTCTAATTCTGCATTTTTGTAGCACTTGTGATTGTTGCAGATTCAAACCGAATTTTCATTACTCTCATTTCCAGACCCCTAAACGTCAGCAAGATTCAAATACCTGATTGTGAAATGAATCTGATGAGACCCCCTGTTAAGCTTATTGATCAGGCAGAGTGGTGAAGACACAGAGATAGCAGGGCAGAATTAACCTGACAGCATGTGTAGAGTAGATGATTCGAGTTAATTGTAGCAGGCAATCCAAGCACTTAAGATTCCTGACACGTTATACGGTGTAGATATGACTGATAGTTAAACAAAAAAAAGATTGCATTGACGTAGCACCACTCATGGCACCATTGACCAGAAACTGAACTGGATCCCCATATAAATACTGTGGCTACAAGAGCAGGTTGGAGGCTGGGAATCCTGCGACGAGTAACTCACCTCCTGACTCCCCAAATTCTGTCCACCATCTACAAGGAGTGTGATGGAATACTCCCCACTTGCCTGGATGAGTGCAGCTCCAGCAACACCATCCAGGACAAAGCAGCCCACTTGACTGGTACCCCATCCACCACCTAAAACATTCACTCCCTCCACCACCATCGCACAGCAACAACAGTGTGTACCATCTACAAGATGCACCGGCAGCAATTCACCAAGGCTCCTTCAACAGCACCTTCCAAACCCATGACCTCTACCACTTGGAAGAATAAGGGTAGCAAATGCCTGGGAACAGCTGCAGGTTTCCCTCAAAGCCGCTCACCATCCTGACTTGGAACTATATCGCACTGTGTCAAAATCCTGGAACTCCCTCCCTAACAGCACCTTGGGTGTAGCTACACCACACGAACTGCAGCGGCTCAAGAAGGCAGCTCACCGCCACCTTCTCAAGGGCAACTGGCAATGAGCAATAAACGCTGGTCCAGCCGGCCACGCCCCCATCCCGTGAACAAATAATTTTAAAAAGCGCAATGGGTTGAAAGGCCTCCTTCTGCGCTGTATAATTCTACGATTCACATCATCAGAACTTTCCCAAACACCCAGACGATGAAGTACTTTTTTGAAAGCGCTGTCGTTGCTGTGAGATAGGAAATGCAGCGGTAAATTTGTGTACAAGAAGCTCCCAGAAAGAACAATGTGATCCTGAGCAGATGATCTGTTTTTTGTGATGTTGGTTGAGGGATAAATATTGTCCAGGATACCAAGGAGACCACCCATGCATTAAATTTTTTAATGTTTTTAAATCAGGTTACTCACAGGCAGAGGACTGGGCAGCCTGATTAAAAATGCTTATTTTTTTTTTGTGATAAACCCATTTTAATGCACAAATGCAACAAGGAATACCTTTTAATAGAAATCAGAAAGAAGCAGCAATTATCTTCTGTTACGCTGCCAAATTGTGCTGGCTCAGGCAAGTGTTTACAGTTGTAGGTCGGGGAAGCTGGGACTGTTTTTCCTTGGAGAAAAGGAGGTCGAGAGGAGATTTGATAGAGATGTTCAAAGTCGTGAAGGGTCTGGACAGAGTAGGTGGGGAGAAACTGTCCCCACCTGCGAAAGGATCGAGAACAAGAGGGCACAGGTTTAAAGTAATTCGTAAAAGAAGCAAAAGCGATGTGGGGAGAAACTTTTTTTACTGTGGTACTTGGATGTATAGCCACTCCCTCTCCTGCTGATCATTGGTCATGTGATGTAATGTGGGCGGGGCTCCGACCAGTGAGCTATGAGTGCGGGCAATCCGAGGCGGTGGGGGTTTTCTGGTGAGAGATCTGGTTGCGTGTGCGAGAGCGCTGGAAACGTCTCTGTAATAAAGTTTCACTGTTTACTGACGAAAGCGGGTCTGCTCCATAGAGTCATCACATTTGGCAACAAGGTTAAATCAATTTCAATGCTGCACCTCGCCCTGTTACTGTGAGGAAATCTAATTTTTAAAAAACTACTCACCAGCCAGGCAGCTGTTTGGAAGATTCGATCCATATGATGCTAATATTGAAGATTGGAGCCGGTATGTTGAGCGCCTAGGATTTTAATTTGAAGCAAATGAAATAACAGCTGAAGAAAAGCGGGAACCGATCCTCTTAAGTGTACGCGGCAGTAAAACACATAACTTGGTTCGTAACCTGACAGCCTCGAGTGCGCCCAATTCCAAGCCGTATAGCCAATTAGTGCACCTAGTGAAAACACACTTTCAGCTGATGTCATCCGTGATAATACAGCGCCTTAAATTCAGCTCAAGGGTTCGGGCCCCGGGAGAGTCCTTCACAGCCGATGTAGCAAACCTCAAGCCGTTAACAGAACACTGCGACTTTGGAGATGTTTTAAACGATATGCTGCGGGGCCGACTGGTACGTGGGGTCGTTGCCAGATAGTATTGTAAATACTCATGTTCCACAAGAATCATTGTTATCATTGAATTTCTTAGGTTCTTCGCCTGTGTGTGCGTGAAACAAATTGGAAATTGGATGAACAGAGATCCAATGGCGTCAAAAGTCAGAGACTTTGTTTTGCAAGGATGGCCAAACTCACCTGTATCTGAAGAATTGGGACCATCCCATGTCTGAAACATGGAATCAAGCTGTCAACACAGAATTGTGTTGTGGGGTTCAAGACTTGTGGTACCACCACAAGGCAGAGAGCCACTCTTGACAGAGCTCCACAGTGCGCATCCAGGCTTAGCGAAGATGCAAATGCTTGCACGAAGCTTTATACGGTGGCCAGGTATTAACAGTGACATTGAAAGCATGGTCAGGCACTGTATTCATCGTCAGCAACAACAGAAGTTGCCTGTTTCAGCTCCCCTGCATCCGTGGGAGTGTCCTGGCCGACCATGGGTTCGACTACATATTGATTGTGTAGGACCATTCTAATGTACCATGTTCTCATTAATTATAGATGCACATTCAAAATGGATGGACGTGTACAAAGTCAAATCGCCAACGTCATACATCACTGTTTCAGCATTCATGGCCTACCTGAAATTGTTGTTTCCGATAATGGTGCAGCCTTTACCAGCACCGAGATTCAGAAATGTATGGATCTGAATGGAATCCGTCGTATCAAGACAGCTCCTTGGCCTCCGTCATCGAATGGTCCAGCCGAGAGGCTGTACAAACTTTAAGTCTGGTATGAAAGTTATCGGAAGACGCTCTGGGATCTCACTTTCCCGGTTTCTCATTGTACAATACCACATTCGACTATGGGTTCAACACCTTTGGGGTTATTAATTAAACACCGTCTGCATACACGTTTGCACTTGGTGTTTCCAAATTTAGAGGGGAAGGTAGCACAGAACCAGAGTAATCAGAAAATTAACCATGACTAACACAATAAGGCTCACATATTCAGTGTAGGTGACAAGATATATGTGCGAAATTTTGGAAGCAGAACCTGCTGGGCTCCCAGAGCCATTGTTTCAGAGATTGGTCCATTACCTTTTCAAGTGCAAGTGGGCAGTAGAATCATCCGTAAGTACGTAGATCACATCAGTGCCAGAGAGACATTCCAACAATTCACTGATCAACCTGTGATTAATGTTGAACCGTCGACTTCTGAGGTGTGTGATCGACCTAGAACAGGCATTCCAGATGTTTCAGAAGAGTTGCTGACCAGCTCTGATGATGTGTCTCACAGTGCAGCTCAGATCCTATCGATCCTGTTGAGGAACCTCAAGCGGTAGAGCTACGGTCACTCTAACCGTATAATAAGGGCACCTCAGAGACTTGAGTTATGATCAGTTGAAATTGTATATTTATTTGCTCGATTGTCTAAATGTTTTTTTTCTCTATAAAGAGTAATCGGAAAAATGCTAAAGGGGGAGGAACTGTGGTAACTGGATATGTTGCCACTCCCTCTTGTCAATCACTGGTCATGTGATGTACTGGGGGGTGGGGGTCTCCGACCAGTGAGCTCTTAGCACCGGCAATCCATGGTTTTCCGGTGAGCGATCTGGTCAAGCATGAAAGTACTAAAAATGTCTCTGTAATAAAGTTTAATTATTTATTGACTAAACCGATCTGCTCCGTAGAGCCACATTTATGCAGCAAGTGGTTAGGACCTGGAATGCTCTGCCTGAGAGTGTGATGGAGGCAGGTTCAACTGAAGCATCAAAAGGGTTACGGGGAGAAGGCAGGGAATGGTACTCGGTGAGTTGCTCATTGGAGAGCCAGTGCAGATGGATGGGCCAAATGACCTCCTTCTGCACCATAACAATCCTGTGATTCTGTAATCAATTAGATAAGAGATGAATTTTATCTGAAACTCAGGGCACGATTTCAAGCATCTTTCAAGGAGGAAACTCTATCCCTTTATTTCCAACTTTCTACCCAATGTCTGGATGCAACCCAAGAGTCACACACACAGCCCTTGTCAATGTAACTTAGCAGCAGCCTGGCAGAATCTGTTATCCTGCTAAATGTATACGCACAAGCCATAGAAATAGATCATTTCCCACATCCTATGTGGCAGCTGCCTGAGGGAGATTACCTCAATTAGGTTGAGTTACGGGCTGCTGTTTTTATACAAGAATGATGTTGACTGTGCCCCATTTGACTTCTGCAGCTATCAGAGTTCATAGAATATTATAGCACAGAATGAGGCTATTGGGTCCATTATGCCTGTGCTAGCTCTCTGAAAGAGCCATTGACTCCCCTTGCCCTTCAAACACTGCCCTACATATTTTCAACCCCTTCAAGTATTGAAAGTTACGACTGAACCCACTTGCAGTGCCCTTTCAGATTCCATTCCTGATCACAACAACTCACCCCATAAAAATATTGCCTCCTCTCCCCCTTTGGTTCTTTTGCCGATTACTTTCTGGTCACTGACCCTCCTGCCAATGGAAACAGATTTTCCCTCTTTGTTCTATCCAAATCCTCATGATTTTGAACACCTCCATTAAATCTCCCTATAACCCTCTCTACTCTAAGCAGAACGATCCCAACTTCTCAACATCGGCAGAATTTCTTCATCCCTTCTGTCCTGCACCCTCTCCAAGATGTTGACAACCTTACGAAAGCGTGGTGCCCAAGAGTTCGACACAACACTCCATCCAGCTGAGGCCTAACCCGTGACTTATAAAAGTTTACCATCACTTCCTTCCTTCTGTAACCCATGGGCCAGATTTTCACCTCCCAATGGAGGTGGGAATTGTGTCGGGAAACCTGAAATTGCGAATTTTTTGGACGCAAAATCAAATTTTCCCTGCCTGTATGATTTTTGACTGTTATGGATGAGGGAGTGAGGGCTTTAATAAGCCTGTGGACTGTTTTGGGATTAGGCTATCAGCCCACCTGAACGGGCAGACAGGTCTTCATTTCAACACCTCATCCCTGAGGTGGTGCCTCTGATAGGTCAGCACTCCCTCAGTACTGTATAGGCGGTGTCAGCCCGGGTTATATGCTGTAGAACGCAAACGCACAGCCTTCTGCCTCAGAGGTGAAAATTCAATCCACTGAAGCCACAGCAAAGTGAGGTGCTGTTCCCATCTCTCAGTAATACCTCAAACTCTTTCACAGTGCTTTAAGGTGCAGTGAATACTATATGGGTAAATGTAGCGGTCATTTTCTACATACCAAGATGCCCCCAAATTGACAGCTGATGTGTAGCTGTGGTTGACTGGCTGATGCTCTTGGCTGTAGGCCAGATGGCTGTGGGTTCACGTTCTAGTCCAGAAACATGAGCATATAACCCAAGCCGTCACTTCCAGCACAATCATTGAGTGCTGCACTCAGACACTATCTGCTCTCTTAGGAGGATGTAAGCCATCTCATGGTGCTGTTGAAGGAAGAGCAAGGGGGTGTTCCCAGGGGCCAATATTTATCCCTCAACTATCAGGTCAACCATTAGCCATGATCTTATTAAATGGCGGAGCAGGCTCGAGGGGCTGAATGGCCTACTCCTGCCCCTTTAGTGATCAACGTCACTAAAACATGCAGCTTGGTTATTATGATGTTGCTTGTTTAGGGATCTAGTTGTACACAAATTGGCTGCCCTGTTTCCCTACATCATAAGAAAGTACTTCATTGGCTGTGAAGTGCTTTGGGGTGTCCTGCGGTCATGAAAGGGGCTATAAAAATGCAAGCCCTTTCTTACAGTTTATTTTCCAGTGTGGTTAACAGTGTGGTTAACAGTGTGGTTAACAGAGGCTCACAGTACCCAAACTTTTAAATTGTTTATCATGCACCTGAACCACGGGACAGATTGACAGAAATGTGTGTTTACACTTGTTTCAGATTCCTGGTAATCCAAGTTTAATGAAACAGTTTGAAAAGAAACAGAGCTTAACAACACTGAACATTCTTTGCTAATGGATTCCATGTGGTCTGAGGTACCATGGAACAGAGCTGTTTATAATTGGTACATTGTCGGACATTGACTGTCAAGGGACTTGTCCTTTGATTACACATTCAAACTGTAAAAAAACATTGACAATAAGGGAACATCGATAAATGCTCATATTTTAGGATGTCACCATCAACAGTGCAGTGCTCCCTCAGTACTGTACTGGGAGTGTCAGCCTGGATTGTTATTATTGTTTTATTATTATTGTCATGACTGACAAATCTGTTAGAATTCTTTGAGGAGGTAACGAGCAGGTTAGACAAAGGAGATGTTATCTACTTGGACTTCCAGAAGGCCTTTGACAAGGTGCCGCACAGGAGACTGCTCAGTAAGATAAGAGCCCACGGTGTTAGAGACAAGGTACTAGCATGGTTAGAAGATTGGCTGCCTGGCAGGAGGCAGAGAGTGGGGATAAGGAGGTCCTTCTCAGGATGGCGGCCGGTGACTAGTGGAGTTCCGCAGGGGTCAGTGTTGGGACCACAACTTTTCACTTCATACATTAATGAACTAGATGAAGGAACTGAGGACATCCTGGCTAAGTTTGCAGATGATACACAGATAGGTGGAGGGACAGGTAGTATTGAGGAGGCGGGGAGGCTGCAGAAGGATTTGGACAGGTTAGGAGAATGGGCAAAGAAGTGGCAGATGGAATACAACGTGGGGAAGTGTGAGGTCATGCACTTTGGTAGGAAGAATAGAGGCATAGACTATTTTCTAAATGGGGAGAGAATTCAGAAATCTGGAGTGCAAAGGGACTTGGGAGTCCTAGTCCAGGATTCTCTTAAGGTTAACTTGCAGGTTGAGTCGGTAGTTGGGAAGGCAAATGCAATTTTGGCATTTATTCCGAGAGGACTAGAATATAAAAGCAGGGATGTGCTGCTGAGACTTTATAAGGCTCTGGTCAGACCACATTTAGAATATTGTGAGCAATTTTGGGCCCCGTATCTCAGGAAGGATGTGCTGGCCCTGGAGAGGGTCCAGAGGAGGTTCACGAGAACGATCCCAGGAATGAAAGGCTTAACATATGAGGAACGTTTGAGGACTCTGGGTCTATACTCGATGGAGTTTAGAAGGATGAGGGGGGATCTGATTGAAACTTACAGAATACTGAAAGGCCTGGATAGAGTGGACGTGGGGAAGATGTTTCCATTAGTAGGAGAGACTAGGACCCGAGGGCACAGCCTCAGAGTAAAGGGAAGATTTTTTAGAACAGAGATGAGGAGAAACTTCTTTAGCCAGAGAGTGGTGAATCTATGTAATTCATTGCCACAGAAGTCTGTGGAGGCCGGGTCATTGAGTGTATTTAAGACCAAGATAGACAGGTTCTTGATTGGTAAGGGGGTCAAAGGTTATGGGGAGAAGGTGGGAGAATGGGGTTGAGAAACCTATCAGCCATGATTGAATGGCGGAGCAGACTCAACGGGCCGAATGGCCTAATTTCTGCTCCTGTGTCTTATGGTCTTATGGATTATATGCTGCCATCTCTGGAGTGGGGATCAAACTCACAATCTTCTGTCTCAGATCCCCCAAAGCTTGTCCATTTCTACAAGGCACAACTCAGGAGTGTGATGGAATACTCCCCACTTGGCTGGATAAGTGCAGCTCCAACAACACTCAAGAAGCTCGACACTGTCCAGGACAAAGCAGCTCACTTGATTGGCATCACATCCACAAACATTCACTCCCTCCACCACCGACGCACAGTAGCAGCAGTGTGTACCATCTACAAGATGCACTGAGGGAATTCACCAGGGCTCCTTCGACAGCACCTTCCAAATCCATGACCACTACCATCTAGAAGGACAAGGGCTACAGACACATGGGAACACCACCTGCAAGTTCCCCTCCAAGCCACATACCACCCTGACTTGGAAATATATCGCCGTTCCTTCACTGTTGCTGTGTCAAAATCCTGGAGATCCCTCCCTAACAGAACTGTGGGTGTAGTTACACCTCATGGACTGCAGAGGTTCTAGGACCACCTTCTCAACGACAATTAGAGATGGGCAGTAAATGCTGACCTAGCCAGTAATGCCCACATCCCATGAATGAATATTAAAAATGACTAGACTGGGAAGGTGTACCAGAAGCAGGAATGGGAACCATCAACAATGAGACAAATGCAGCAAGATCATAAGCACAAAGCACAAACAGCAATGTCATACTAACCAAATAACCTGTATTTTTACAGTTGTTGACAATACTGGCTGACACTCACAATAGATATTTAATTGCCCTGCTTTACTTCAAAATCATGGCTGGGGGATCTTTTATATCTAAACGAGAGGGCAGATGAAGACTTACTTCAACAGCTCATCTGAAAGATAGCACCTGTAATAGTGCAGCACTCCCTCAGTACTGCACTGGGAGTTGAGGATTATCAGATCAACCATGATCTCATTGAATAGCAGAGCAGACCTGATGAGCTGAATGGCCTACTTCTGCTGCTACGCCTTATGGCTTGGATTATTACATACTCAAGTCTCTGGAACTTCTGCCTGAGAGAATAGAATACTGAAAGGCCTGGATAGAGTGGATGTGGGGAAGACTAAGACCTGAGGTCACAGCCTCAGAGTAAAGGGAAGACCTTCTAGAACAAAGATGAGGAGAAACTTCTTTAGCCAGAGAGTGGTGAATCTATGGAATTCATTGCCACAGAAGGCTGTGGAGGCCAGGTCATTGAGTGTATTTCAGACCGAGATAGATAGGTTCTTGATGGGTAAGGGGATCAAAGGTTCCCGGGAGAATGGTGTTGAGAAACTTATCAGCCATGATTGAATGGCGGAGCAGACTCGATGGGCTGAATGGCCTAAGTTCTGCTCCTATGTCTTATGGTCTTATGGTCTTATGGAGACAAGAGCACCACACACTGAGCCACGGTAGGCAGACATGTGGGTAAGGGCACAATTGTTATTCAATGTTGGCTCGATGCGGGTGGGGAAAGGCTTTATCCTTGAACTGGAACCCACCAGAGAATTCACTGAAGGTCAACCAGACGATGTGGCAATATTAGACTGCCCGATCACCCCAGACAGCAGATCACCTCACTGAGCCGCAGCTGTGAACACCACAAGGGTGGAAGTAGCTAGTCAGACAGGGTAGAATCAGATTGCCCGGTCTCCCCACTCTCACCCCATGAATCAGGTGGACCCTCTAGAGTCACCCAGCAGACTGCACCTGCACATCGTGATTCCGTGTGGAACCTGAAACATTCTCATTTCTAATGAATGATAATTAATTCCTTAAATACTATCCAAATGGGCGACACAATCCATCTGACTAAACTGAGTGAAACAGGCAGGAATGTTCGCTCTCCATGTGTTTAACATACTTATCTTGCTTTTCATCATTGTTTTGAAATTCTCTACATTCCACCACCATCTTCACTCTTCTGCCTCCTGAATTATATGGTGCGGCATCAAGTGGACAGCACAGAAACAGAAACAGGCCATTTGGCCCAACAGTCTGTGCTGCTGTTTAGGATCTTCATGAGGCTTCTCCAACTTCACTTCATCTCAACACACAACCATTCTCTTCCCTTTACCCACATGTGTATATCCAGCTTTCCCTTAAATGCAACAACTACTCCCTGTGGTAGGGAGTTCCACATTCTCACAACATGCTGAGTCAAGGAATCTCTCCTGAATCCGTTACAGGGCTTATTAGTGATTACCTTATACTTGAAGCACTCAAGTCTGGACTTTGCGCATGGGGTAACATATATTCTCCATATTCACCCTCTCAAACTCTTTCATAACTTTAAAGACCTCTATCAGGCCGCCCACCCAGCCTCACTGTTTCTAGAGAAAAGAACGTGACCCTGTTGAATCTTTCCAGATAGTTATAACCTCTCAATTCTGGTATCATCTGAGTAAATCTATTCTGGCCTTTCTCCTGTGCATCCATATCCCACTTATTATTTGGAGGCCAGAAATATGCTTCAAGTGGTCAAACCAAAGTTTGATACAAGTTTCTTTGCTTTGTAAATTCATCACTCTAGTTCTGAACCCCAGTGTTGAGTTGCTATGTTACAGATTTGTATTGATGCTTGGAGTGAACCATGGTGAATCAGCGCACTCCTGCACACACACTGAAATTTCAAAGCTAGCAGCGGCTGACTAAAAACTCCTTAAACAGAGGGCAGCTGATGAACATCCATGACAGGAGAAGCAAATATTTGCATAGGATGTGGAACTTGGGGTGGAGATATGTGCAGCATTCCATCAGCCACGCATGGAGCCAGAAAGAAAAGGCACAGGGAAAATCCAAATCCCCTCAAAGGGTAAAATTGTAAATAACGAAATGAGCTCACCAGGAAAAATAATTAAACTTCTAGTGTTAAGAATAAAGCATTCTCATTTACTTTTAGAATGAACAATTAATAATTTCTAATCTTTCACATTGTACCCCATCCAACTCCCCACACTCTCACACACACACTGTAGCCCATCCAACTCCCCACCATCTCACACACACACTGTACCCCATCCAACTCCCCACCCTCACACACACACACACACTGTACCCCATCCAACTCCCCACCATCTCACACACACACTGTACCCCATCCAACTCCCCACCCTCACACACACACACACTGTACCCCATCCAACTCCCCACCCTCACACACACACACACTGTACCCCATCCAACTCCCCACCCTCACACACACACACACACTGTACCCCATCCAACTCCCCACCCTCTCACACACACTGTACCCCATCCAACTCCCCACCCTCACACACACACTGTCCCCATCCAACTCCCCACCCTCACACACACACATTGTACCCCATCCAACTCCCCACCCTCTCACACACACACTGTACCCCATCCAACTCCCCACACTCTCACACACACTGTACCCCATCCAACTCCCCACACTCTCACACACACTGTACCCCATCCAACTCCCCACCATCTCACACACACACTGTCCCCATCCAACTCCTCACCCTCACACACACACTGTCCCCATCCAACTCCCCGCCATCACACATATACACTGTCCCCATCCAACTCCCCACCCTCACACACACACATTGTACCCCATCCAACTCCCCACCCTCTCACACAAACACTGTACCCCATCCAAATCCCCACCCTCTCACACACACTGTCCCCATCCAACTCCCCACCCTCAAACACACACTGTACCCCATCCAACTCCCCACCCTCACACACACACTGTCCCCATCCAACTCCCCACCCTCACACACACACATTGTACCCCATCCAACTCCCCACCCTCTCACACACACACTGTACCCCATCCAACTCCCCACACTTTCACACACACTGTACCCCATCCAACTCCCCACCATCTCACACACACACTGTCCCCATCCAACTCCCCACCCTCACACACACACATTGTACCCCATCCAACTCCCCACCCTCACACACACACACTGTAGCCCATCCAACTCCCCACCCTCACACACACACTGTCCACATCCAACTCCCCACCATCACACACACACACTGTCCCCCATCAAACTCCCCACACTCTGTCATACACACTGTCCCCCATCCAACTCCCCACCATCTCACACACACACTGTACTCCATCCAACTCCCCACCCTCTCACACACACACTGTCCCCCATCCAACTCCCCACCATCTCACACACACAGTGTACCTCATCCAAATCCCCACCCTCTCACACACACTGTACCCCATCCAACTCCCCACCCCCTCACACACACACTGTACCCCATCCAACTCCACCTCCTCACACACACTGTACCCCATCCAACTCCCCACCCTCTCTCACACACTGTACCCCATCCAACTCCCCACGCTCTCACACATGCACTGTACCCCATCCAACTCCCCACCCTCACACACATAATGTACCCCATCCAACTCCCCACCCTCTCACACACACACTGTACCCCATCCAACTCCCCACCCTCTCACACACACTGTACCCCATCCAACTTCCCACCCTCGCACACACACTGTACCCAATCCAACTCCCCACCCTCTCACACACACTGTACCCCATCCAACTCCCCACCCTCTCACACACACTGTACCCCATCCAACTCCCCACCCTCTCACTCACACACTGTACCCCATCCAACTCCCCACCCTCACACACAATGTACCCCATCCAACTCCCCAACCTCTCACACACACTGTACCCAATCCAACTCCCCACCCTCTCACACACACTGTACCCCATCCAACTCCCCACCCTCTCACACACACTGTACCCCATCCAACTCCCCACCCTCTCACTCACACACTGTACCCCTTCCAATACCCCAACCTCACACACACTGTACCCCTATAAACTCCCCACCCACACACATATACTGTATCTCATTCAACTACCAACCTTCTCACACACACACTGTAACCCATCCAACTCTCCACCCTCACACACACTGTACCCCATCCAACTCCCCACCCTCTCACACACACTGTACCCCATCCAACTCCCCATCCTCTCACACACACACTGTACCCCATCCAACTCCCCACCCTCTCACTCACACACTGTACCCCTTCCAATACCCCAACCTCACACACACACTGTACCCCTATAAACTCCCCACCCACACACATATACTGTATCTCATTCAACTACCAACCTTCTCACACACACACTGTAACCCATCCAACTCTCCACCCTCACACACACACTGTACCCCATCCAACACCCCATCCTCTCACACACACACTGTACCCCATCCAACTCCCCACCCTCTCTCTCACACACACTCTGTACCCCATCCAACTCCCCACCCTCTCACTCACACACTGTACACCTTCCAATACCCCAACCTCACACACACACTGTACCCCTATAAACTCCCCACCCACACACATATCCTGTATCTCATTCAACTACCAACCTTCTCACACACACACTGTACCCCATCCAACTCTCCACCCTTACACACACACACACTGTCCCCCCTCCAACTCCGCACCCTCTCATACACACAGTGTACCTCATCCAAATCCCCACCCTCTCACACACACTGTACCCCATCCAACTCCCCACCCCCTCACACACACACTGTACCCCATCCAACTCCACCTCCTCACACACACTGTACCCCATCCAACTCCCCACCCTCTCTCACACACTGTACCCCATCCAACTCCCCACGCTCTCACACATGCACTGTACCCCATCCAACTCCCCACCCTCACACACATAATGTACCCCATCCAACTCCCCACCCTCTCACACACACACTGTACCCCATCCAACTCCCCACCCTCTCACACACACTGTACCCCATCCAACTTCCCACCCTCGCACACACACTGTACCCAATCCAACTCCCCACCCTCTCACACACACTGTACCCCATCCAACTCCCCACCCTCTCACACACACTGTACCCCATCCAACTCCCCACCCTCTCACTCACACACTGTACCCCATCCAACTCCCCACCCTCACACACAATGTACCCCATCCAACTCCCCAACCTCTCACACACACTGTACCCAATCCAACTCCCCACCCTCTCACACACACTGTACCCCATCCAACTCCCCACCCTCTCACACACACTGTACCCCATCCAACTCCCCACCCTCTCACTCACACACTGTACCCCTTCCAATACCCCAACCTCACACACACTGTACCCCTATAAACTCCCCACCCACACACATATACTGTATCTCATTCAACTACCAACCTTCTCACACACACACTGTAACCCATCCAACTCTCCACCCTCACACACACTGTACCCCATCCAACTCCCCACCCTCTCACACACACTGTACCCCATCCAACTCCCCATCCTCTCACACACACACTGTACCCCATCCAACTCCCCACCCTCTCACTCACACACTGTACCCCTTCCAATACCCCAACCTCACACACACACTGTACCCCTATAAACTCCCCACCCACACACATATACTGTATCTCATTCAACTACCAACCTTCTCACACACACACTGTAACCCATCCAACTCTCCACCCTCACACACACACTGTACCCCATCCAACACCCCATCCTCTCACACACACACTGTACCCCATCCAACTCCCCACCCTCTCTCTCACACACACTCTGTACCCCATCCAACTCCCCACCCTCTCACTCACACACTGTACACCTTCCAATACCCCAACCTCACACACACACTGTACCCCTATAAACTCCCCACCCACACACATATCCTGTATCTCATTCAACTACCAACCTTCTCACACACACACTGTACCCCATCCAACTCTCCACCCTTACACACACACACACTGTCCCCCCTCCAACTCCGCACCCTCTCATACACGCTTTGGAGCCCATCCAACTCCCCACCCTCTTTCACGAACACTGTATCCCATCCAGTTCCCCACCCTCACACACAATGTACCCCATCAAACTCCCCAGCCTCTCACATAAACACTGTAACCCCATCCAACTCCCCACCTTCACACACATACTGTACCCCATCCAACACCCCACCCATTCACACACACACTGTACCCCATCCAACTCCCCACACTCTCACACACACACTGTACCCCATCCAACTCCCCACACTCTCACACACACACTGTACCCCATCCAACTCCCCACACTCTCACACAAACACTGTACCCCATCCAACTCACCACCCATTCACACACACACTGTACCCCATCCAACTCACCACCCACTCACACACAAACTGTACCCCATCCAACTCCCTACCCATTCACACACATACTGTACCCCATCCAACTCCCCACCCTCTCACACACACACTGTACCCCATCCAACTCCCCACACTCTCACACACAAACTGTACACCATCCAACTCCCCACACTCTCACACACCCACTATACCCCATCCTAACTCCCCACCCTTTCTCACCCGCACTCTACCCCATCAAATTCCCCAAACTCTCTCATACACACTCTCCGCCATCCAGCTCCCCACCCTCACACACATAATGTACCCCTTTAAAATCCCCACCTACACACAAACATTGTATCCCATACAACTACCCACCCTCTCTCACACTCAAAGTGCACCATTCAACTCCCAATCCTCTCACACACACTGTACCCCATCCAACTCCCAACCCACTCACACAGACTGTACCCCATCCAACTTTGCACACCCTCACACATACACTGTAGCCCATCCAAATCCCCACCGTCACATACATATTGTACCCCTATAAAATCTACACACTCAAACACACATTGTATCCCATACAATTACCCACGCTCTCTCACACTCAATGTACCACATCCAACTCCCCACCCTCTCTCACAATCAATGTACCCCATCCCACGCGCCACCCTCACTCACACACTGAACCACATCCAATTCGCCACCCTCTCACATACACGCTATACTCCTTCCAACACCCCATCCTCACACACACACTGTACCCCTATAAACTCCCCACCCACACACATATACTGTAGCAGATTCAACTACCAACCTTCTCACACACACATTGTACCCCATCCAACTCCCCACCCTCTCACACACACATTGTACCCCATCCAACTCCCCACCCTCTCACACACACATTGTACCCCATCCAACTCTCCACCCTCACACACACACTGTACCCCACCCAACTCCCCATCCCCTCACACACACACTGTACCCCATCCAACTCCCCACCCTCTCACACACACACTGTACCCCATCCAACTCCCCACCCTCTCACACACACACTGTACACCATCCAACTCCCCATCCTCTCACACACACACTGTACCCCATCCAACTCTCCATCCTCATACAAACACTGTAACCCGTCCAACCCCCCACCCTCTCACACACTCTCACTGTACCACATCCAACTCCCCACCCTCACACACACACACACTGTACCACATCCAACTCCCCCCCTCTCACAAATACAATGTACCCCATTCAACTCCCCAACCTCTCACACAAACACTGTACCACATCCAACTCGCCACCCTCTTACATACACGCTATACCCCATCCAACACCCCAACCTCACACACACACTGTACCCCTATAAACTCCCCACCCAATCACACATACTGTATCACATTCAACTACCAACCTTCTCACACACACACTGTACCCCATCCAACTCTCCACCCTCACACACACACTGTACCCCATCCAACTCCCCACCCTCTCACACACACTGTACCCCATCCAACTCCCCACCCTCTCACACACACACTGGTCCCCTTTCTTCTCCCCATCCTCACACACGCACTGGAGCCCATTCAACTCCCCACCCTCACACACAATGTACCCCATCAAACTCCCCACCCTCTCACGCACACACTGTACCACATCCAACTCCCCACCATCTTACACATACACTGTAAGCAATCCAACTCCCCACCCTCTCACACACATACTGTAGCCCATTCAACTCCCCACCCTCTCACACACACTGTACCCCATCCAACTCTCCACACTCTCACACACACACTGTAGCCCATTCAACTCCCCACCCTCTCACACACACACTATACCCCATCCAACTCCCCACCCTTTCTCACCCGCACTCTACCCCATCAAATTCCCAGAACTCTCTCATACACACTCTCCGCCATCCAGCTCCCCACCCTCACACACATATTGTACCCCTTTAAAATCCCCACCTACACACAAACACTGTATCCCATACAACTACCCACCCTCTCTCACACTCAAAGTGCACCATCCAACTCCCAACCATCTCACACACACTGTACCCCATCCAAATCCCCACCCTCACACACATATTGTACCCCTATAAAATCTTCACACTCACACACACACACAGTATCCCATACAACTACACACCCTCTCTCACACTCAATGTACCTCATCCAACTCCCCACTCTCTCTCACACTCAATGTACCCCATCCAACTCCCCACCCTCTCACACACACACTGTACCCCATCCAACTCCCCACCCTCACACCCTCACACACACACTGTACCCCATCCAAATCCCCACCCTCACACACATATTGTACCCCTATAAAATCTACACATTCACACACACACTGTATCCCATACAACTACTCACCCTCTCTCACACTCAATGTACCCCATCCAACTCCCCACTCTCTCACACACACACTGTACCCCATGCAACTCCCCACCCTCTCACACACACAGCACCACATCCAACTCCCCACCCTCTCACATACACACTGTACCCCATCCAACACCCCACCATTTCACACACACACTGTGCCATTATAAACTTCCCACCACACACACACACACACATTTATCCCATTCAATTACTCACCTTCTCACTTACACACTGTACCCCATCCAACATCTCACCCTCTCACACACACTGTACCCCATCCAACTCCCCACGCTCACACACACACTGTACCCCATCCAACTTCTCACTGTCATAAAGCTATTAGTGTATATATAATTGGAAAATATTTTTCTTTTAAAATAGAGGTTTTGTCTGTGTGTCTCAGTTGGATTCAACCCAGCTAGTCTGGGTGCTGTGATACGTACTAGTTTTGAGATATAAACAGAGAGATAGTGTGCAATGGCATTTTTTGAATGGAGCATACAAGAAGTGGGGTTAAAATTGACACCTATGCAACAGATACCAAGCAATATGTTTACATTACTAATAAAATTGGTACTATGAAAGGGGTTTTATTGTTCGAAGAGGCTGGAGATACAATGAGAATTTACATTCAATGGGCAGTGGTAGGTATAACTTGGGCAGTTTTCCTGGGTGTAGAGCTGATGCAATGTGACATCAAAGCAGCTGTAAGCCTTCAACTGTCACCACAGGAACCAAAGTGAAAAGAACCTCATTTTTAATTTGTAAGGTGAAAATGCTTTGCCTGGTGTCTGGTTAAGTTGATGAGTTGCTGTGGCCTTAATGGAGATTAGTTTGGGAATTTGTTAAAACCTATGATATGAGTAATTTGAAGCCATGTGTATATATTTTAGCCTGTTTAAATTAATATAATATTTCATTGAGCTTAATTGTAAAACCTTGAGAACTGGTGGTCTCATTCCTGAATTAAGAGGTGCATCTCAAACATAACACTTCAAATTACAGGTTATGAGAATTGTTTAAAGTTTCCCTCTGGGATTTTTAACTAACTCAGCTTTACCAACTGCAGCATTCAAAACACCACATCCAACTCCCAATCCTCACACACACTGTACCCCATCCAACTCCCCACCCACACACACACTGTACACCATCCAACTCTCCATCCTCACACAAACACTGTACACTATCCAATTCCCCACCCTCTCACACACACACTGGACTCCTTTCTTCTCCCCATCCTCACACACGCACTGTACCCCATCCAACTCACCACCCTCACACACACACAATGTACCCCATCCAACTCACCACCCACTCACACACACTGGACCCAGTCCAACTCCCCACCCTCTTACACATACACTGTAAGCAATCCAAATCCCCACCCTCTCACACACACACTGTACCCCATCCAACTCCCCACCCTCTCACACACACTGTACCCCATCCAAATCCCCACCCTCTAACACACACACTATACCCCATCCAACACCCCACCCTTTCTCACCCGCACTCTACCCCATCAAATTCCCAGAACTCTCTCATACACACTCTCCACCATCCAGCTCCCCACACTCACACACATATTGTACCCCTTTAAAATCCCCATCTACACACAAACACTGTACCCCATCCAACTCCCAACCCTCTCACACACACTGTACCCCATCCAAATCCCCACCCTCACACACATATTGTACCCCTATAAAATCTACACATTCACACACACACTGTATCCCATACAACTACTCACCCTCTCTCACACTCAATGTACCCCATCCAACTCCCCACTCTCTCACACACACACTGTACCCCATGCAACTCCCCACCCTCTCACACACACAGCACCACATCCAACTCCCCACCCTCTCACATACACACTGTACCCCATCCAACACCCCACCATTTCACACACACACTGTGCCATTATAAACTTCCCACCACACACACACACACACATTTATCCCATTCAACTACCCACCTTTTCACTTACAATCTGTACCCCATCCAACATCTCACCCTCTCACACACACTGTACCCCATCCAACTCCCCACGCTCACACACACACTGTACCCCATCCAACTTCTCACTGTCATAAAGCTATTAGTGTATATATAATTGGAAAATATTTTTCTTTTAAAATAGAGGTTTTGTCTGTGAGTGTGTCTCAGTTGGATTAAACCCAGCTAGTCTGGGTGCTGTGATACGTACTAGTTTTGAGATATAAACAGAGAGATAGCGTACATTTGCATTTTTTGAATGGAGCATACAAGAAGTGGGGTTAAAATTGACACCTATCCAGCAGATACCAAGCAATATGTTTACATTACTAATAAAATTGGTACTATGAAAGGGGTTTTATTGTTCGAAGAGGCTGAAGATACAATGAGAATTTACATTCAATGGGCAGTGGTAGGTATAACTTGGGCAGTTTTCCTGGGTGTAGAGCTGATGCAATGTGACATCAAAGCAGTTGTAAGCCTTCAACTGTCGCCACAGGAACCAAAGTGAAAAGTACCTCAGTTTTAACTTGCATGGTGAAAATGCTTTGCCTGGTGTCTGGTTAAGTTGATGAGTTGCTGTTGCCTTAATGGAGATTAGTTTGGGAATTTGTTAAAAGCTATGATATTAGTAATTTGAAGCCATGTGTATATATTTTAGCCTGTTTAAATTAATATAATATTTCATTGAGCTTAATTATAAAACCTTGAGAACTGGTGGTCTCATTCCTGAATTAAGAGGTGCATCTCAAACATAACACTTCAAATTACAGGTTATGAGAATTGTTTAAAGTTTCCCTCTGGGATTTTTAACTAACTCAGCTTTACCAACTGCAGCATTCAAAACACCACATCCAACTCCCCATCCTCACACACACTGTACCCGATCCAACTCCCCTACCCTTGCACACACACTGTACCCCATCCAACTCCCCACCCACACACACACTGTACACCATCCAACGCGCCACCCACTTGCACACACATTGTACCCTTTCCAACTCCGCACCCTAACACACACACACACTGTATCCCATCCAACTCCCCACCATCTCGCGCACATACTGTACCCCATCCAACTCCCCAGCCTCTAAAATACACTGTACCCCATCCAACTCCCTACACTCTCACACACGCTCTGTACCACATCCAACTCCCCAGCCTCTAACACACACTGTATCCCATCCAACTCCCCACCATCTCTCACACACACACTGTACCCCATCCAACTACCCACCCTTTCACACACACTGTACCCCATCCAACTGCCCACCCTCTCACACACACTGTACCCCATCCAACTCCCCTCCCTCACAAACACTTTACCCCATCCAACTCCCCACCCTCTCACACAAACTGTACCCCATCCAACTCCCCACCCACACACACACTGTACCCCATCCAACTCCCCAACCTCACACATACTGTACCCCATCCACCTCCCCACGCTCACACATACTGTACCCCATCCACCTCCCCACCCTCACACACACACTGTACCCCATCCAACTCCCCAACCTCTCACACACACACTGTAGCCCATCAACTCCCCACCCTCTCACACACACACTGTACCCCATCCAACTCCCCACCCTCTCACACACTGTACCCCATCCAACTCCCCACCCTCTCACACACTGTACCCCATCCAACTCCCCACCCTCTCACACACACACACTGTACCCCATCCAACTCCCCACCCTCTCACACACACACCGTACCCCATCCAACTCCCCACCCTCTCACACACTGTATCCCATCCAACTCCCCACCCTCTCACACACACACCGTACGCCATCCAACTCCCCACCCTCGCACACACTGTACCCCATCCAACTCCCCACCCTCTCACACACACACTGTACCTCATCCAACTCCCCAACCTCTCACACATACACTGTAGCCCATCCAACTCCCCACTCTCTCACACACACCGTACCCCATCCAACTCCCCACCCTCTCACACACACACTGTACCCCATCCAACTCCCCAACATCTCACACACACACTGTAGCCCATCCAACTCCCCACCCTCTCACACACACACTGTACCCCATCCAACTCCCCACACTATTACACACACTGTACCCCATGCAAATCCCCACCCTCTCCCACACACACTGACCACAATCCAACTCCCGACCAACTCTCACAAACATTGTGCCCCATCCAACTCCCCACCCTCTCACACACACTGTACCCCATCCAATTCCCCAAACTCTCACACACACACACACTGTAGCCCATCCAACTCTCCACCCTCTCACACACACACTGTAGCCCATCCAACTCCCCACCCTCTCACACACACATTGTAGCCCATCCAACTCCCCACCCTCTCACACACACAATGTACCCCATCCAACTCCCCACCCTCTCACACACACACTGTACCCCATCCAACCCCCACCCTCTCACACACACATTGTACCACATCCAACTCCCCACCCTCTCACACACACATTGTACCCCATCCAACTCCCCAGCCTCTCACACACACATTGTACCCCATCCAACTCCCCACCCTCTCACACACACACCGTACCCCATCCAACTCCCCACCCTCTCACACACTGTATCCCATCCAACTCCCCACCCTCTCACACACACACCGTACGCCATCCAACTCCCCACCCTCTCACACACTGTACCCCATCCAACTCCCCACCCTCTCACACATACACTGTACCCCATCCAACTCCCCAACCTCTCACACACACACTGTAGCCCATCCAACTCCCCACTCTCTCACACACACATTGTACCCCATCCAACTCCCCAGCCTCTCACACACACATTGTACCCCATCCAACTCCCCACCCTCTCATACACACTGTACCCCATCCAAACCCCCACCCTCTCACACACACATTGTACCCCATCCAAATCCCCACGCTCTTACACAAACTGTACCCCATGCAAATCCCCACCCTCTCACACACACACATTTACCACAATCCAACTCCCGACCAACATCTCACACACACTGTATCCCATTCAACTCCCCACCCTCTCACAAACACACATTGTGCCCCATCCAACTCCACACCCTCTCACACACACACTGTACCCCATCCAACTCCCCAACCTCTCACACACACACTGTACCTCATCCAACTCCCTACCCTCTCACACACACTGTACCCCATCCAACTCCCCACCCTCTCACACGCACTGTACCCCATCCAACTCCACACCCTCACACACACACACTGTACCCCATCCAACTCCCCAACCTCTCACACACACACTGTAGCCCATCAACTCCCCACCCTCTCACACACACACTGTACCCCATCCAACTCCCCACCCTCTCACACACTGTACCCCATCCAACTCCCCACCCTCTCACACACTGTACCCCATCCAACTCCCCACCCTCTCACACACACACACTGTACCCCATCCAACTCCCCACCCTCTCACACACACACCGTACCCCATCCAACTCCCCAACCACTCACACACTGTATCCCATCCAACTCCCCACCCTCTCACACACACACCGTATGCCATCCAACTCCCCACCCTCTCACACACTGTACCCCATCCAACTCCCCACCCTCTCACACACACACTGTACCTCATCCAACTCCCCAACCTCTCACACACACACTGTAGCCCATCCAACTCCCCACTCTCTCACACACACCGTACCCCATCCAACTCCCCACCCTCTCACACACACACTGTACCCCATCCAACTCCCCAACATCTCACACACACACTGTAGCCCATCCAACTCCCCACCCTCTCACACACACACTGTACCCCATCCAACTCCCCACACTATTACACACACTGTACCCCATGCAAATCCCCACCCTCTCCCACACACACTGACCACAATCCAACTCCCGACCAACTCTCACAAACATTGTGCCCCATCCAACTCCCCACCCTTTCACACACACTGTACCCCATCCAATTCCCCAAACTCTCACACACACACACACTGTAGCCCATCCAACTCTCCACCCTCTCACACACACACTGTAGCCCATCCAACTCCCCACCCTCTCACACACACATTGTAGCCCATCCAACTCCCCACCCTCTCACACACACAATGTACCCCATCCAACTCCCCACCCTCTCAGACACACACTGTACCCCATCCAAACCCCACCCTCTCACACACACATTGTACCACATCCAACTCCCCACCCTCTCACACACACATTGTACCCCATCCAACTCCCCAGCCTCTCACACACACATTGTACCCCATCCAACTCCCCACCCTCTCATACACACTGTACCCCATCCAAACCCCCACCCTCTCACACACACATTGTACCCCATCCAACTCCCCACGCTCTTACACAAACTGTACCCCATTCAACTCCCCACCCTCTCACAAACACACATTGTGCCCCATCCAACTCCCCACCCTCTCACACACACACTGTACCCCATCCAACTCCCCAACCTCTCACACACACACTGTACCCCATCCAACTCCCTACCCTCTCACACACACTGTACCCCATCCAACTCCCCACCCTCTCACACACACTGTACCCCATCCAACTCCACACCCTCACACACACACATTGTACCCCATCCAACTCCCCACCCACTCACACACACACTGTACCCCATCCAACTCCTCACACTCTTACACTCAGAGATAAAAACTTACACACACTGTGCCCCATGCAAATCCCCACCCTCTCACACACACACTGAGCACACTCCAACTCCCGACCAACATCTCACACACACTATTTCCCATCCAACTCCCCACCCTCTCACAAACACACATTGTGCCCCATCCAACTCCCCACCCTCTCACACACACACTGTACCCAATCCAACTCCCCACCCTCTCACACACACTGTACCCCATCCAACTCCCCAGCCTCTCACACACACATTGTACCCCATCCAACTCCCCACCCTCTCATACACACTGTACCCCATCCAAACCCCCACCCTCTCACACACACATTGTACCCCATCCAACTCCCCACGCTCTTACACAAACTGTACCCCATTCAACTCCCCACCTTCTCACAAACACACATTGTGCCCCATCCAACTCCCCACCCTCTCACACACACACTGTACCCCATCCAACTCCCCAACCTCTCACACACACACTGTACCCCATCCAACTCCCTACCCTCTCACACACACTGTACCCCATCCAACTCCCCACCCTCTCACACACACTGTACCCCATCCAACTCCACACCCTCACACACACACATTGTACCCCATCCAACTCCCCACCCACTCACACACACACTGTACCCCATCCAACTCCTCACACTCTTACACTCAGAGATAAAAACTTACACACACTGTGCCCCATGCAAATCCCCACCCTCTCACACACACACTGAGCACACTCCAACTCCCGACCAACATCTCACACACACTATTTCCCATCCAACTCCCCACCCTCTCACAAACACACATTGTGCCCCATCCAACTCCCCACCCTCTCACACACACACCGTACCCCATCCAACTCCCCACCCTCTCACACACACTGAACACAATCCAACTCCCCACCCTCTCACACACACACTGCGCCTGATCCAACTTCCAAGCCTCACACACACACACACTTTACCAGCCTCACACACACACATTTGCCTGGACAAATATGGGCCAAGATATTGTTAAAAAGTTGAGGCAAAGTACATTTGCTCATAAAAAGCTTGAAAAATTTGGGTTCTTTCTTTAATCTTGAAATGGGTCATTCAACGCAAGCCAAAATGAAATCTCCTCATGCTCCTCTTGAGCTTGGAGTCAACAGTGAAGACTTGAGAACACAGAAAAGGTGTTGTTGGAATTTAACCATGGAGAGCTTTTAGAATTTTACAACAATTTGGAAACCATACAAACACAACTGGAGGCTCTTACATGAACAAGATGTACTGATCCTCCAAAAATGCACTTGTCATTTGTAGGTTTAATAGCTGCTGAATCTTCATAAACACACTTTGCTACAGGAATCAGACAAACTGTATCCATCAAGGATCACAGCATCGTTGTAAAGTTGCCACTTTTGGATCCCTTCACAGGTCAATGGCGCTTGGCTTTCACGAATTGCTATGTTAAATTCAATAGCAGTTGACAGGCTTGCCAATCTTCTAAATGATGCCCTGTATTGATTCAGGATTATTGACATCAATTAATGATGCCTTGATGTTCTAACCATGATGTAATTTAGGATTTATCCACTGGCACATAAGTTTGAAAATTAAAATATACTTGTAATATAGCTTTACTGTACTCCATCCAACTGCACACCCTCTCACACACACACAATGACCCATCCAAGTCACCCCACCCACTCACACGCACAGTATCCCATCCAACTCCCTACCCTCATACACACACGCTGTACCACATCCAAATCCCCACCCACACACACACACACACAATGTACCCCATCCAACTCCCCACCCTCTCTCGCACACATCAACTCCATCCAACTCCCTATCCTCAATCACACACACTGCACCCCATCCAACTCCCCACCCTCACACACACACGCTGTACCCCATCAAACCCCCCCCACCCTCACACACACACGGTACCCCATCCAACACCCCACCCTCTCACACACACACTGTACCCCACCTAACCCCCACCCTTTCACACACACACTGTACCCCATCCAACTCCCCACCTTCTTTCACACATACTGTACCCCATCCAACTCCCCACACTCTTACACACACTGTACCCCATCCAAATCCCCACTCTTTCACAGACACACTGTACCCCATCCAACTCCCCACCCTTTTTCACACACACTGTACCCCATCCAACTCCCCACACTCTTACACACACTGTACCCCATCCAACACCCCACCCTATCAAACACACACACACTAGACCCCATCCAACTTCTCACTGTCATGAAGCTATTAACGTAAATATAATTGGAAAATATTTTTCTTTCAAAATAGAGGTTTAGTATGTGTGTGTGTCTTAATTGGATTATAGTCAGCTAGTCTGGGTGCTGTGATACGTACTAGTTTTGAGATATAAACAGAGAGATAGCGTACATTTGCATTTTTTGAATGGAGCATACAAGAAGTGGGGTTAAAATTGACACCTATCCAGCAGATACCAAGCAATATGTTTACATTATTAATAAAATTGGTACTATGAAAGGGGTTTTATTGTTCGAAGAGGCTGAAGATACAATGAGAATTTACATTCAATGGGCAGTGGTAGGTATAACTTGGGCAGTTTTCCTGGGTGTAGAGCTGATGCAATGTGACATCAAAGCAGTTGTAAGCCTTCAACTGTCGCCACAGGAACCAAAGTGAAAAGAACCTCAGTTTTAACTTGCATGGTGAAAATGCTTTGCCTGGTGTCTGGTTAAGTTGATGAGTTGCTGTTGCCTTAATGGAGATTAGTTTGGGAATTTGTTAAAAGCTATGATATTAGTAATTTGAAGCCATGTGTATATATTTTAGCCTGTTTAAATTAATATAATATTTCATTGAGCTTAATTATAAAACCTTGAGAACTGGTGGTCTCATTCCTGAATTAAAAGGTGCATCTCAAACAGAACACTTCAAATTACAGGTTATGAGAATTGTTTAAAGTTTCCCTCTGGGATTTTTAACTAACTCAGCTTTACCAACTGCAGCATTCAAAACACCACATCCAACTCCCAATCCTCACACACACTGTACCCGATCCAACTCCCCTACCCTCGCACACACACTGTACCCCATCCAATTTCCCACCCTCTCATACACACTGTACCCCATCCTCCCACCTTCACACACACACTGTACCCCATCCAACTTCCCACCTTCACACACACACTGTACCCCATCCAACTCCCCACCATCTCACACACACTGTACCCCATCCAACTCCCCACCCTCTCACACACACTGTACTCCAACCAACTTATCATCCTCTCACACACACTGGACCCCATCCAACTTCCCACCCTCTCACACATACTGTACTCCATCCAACTCCCCACCCTCACACACACACTGTACCCCATCCAACTCCCCACCCTCTCACACACACACTGTATCCCATCCAACTCCCCACCATCTCACACACACTGTACCCCATCCAACTTCCCACCCTCTCACACTCATTGTACCCCATCCAACTCCCCACCCTCTCACACACACTGTACCCCATCCAACTCCCCACCCTCTCACACACACACTGTACCCCATCCAACTCCCCACCCTCTCACACACACTGTACCCCATCCAACTCCCCACCCTCACACACACACTGTACCCCATCCAACTCCCCACCCTCTCACACACACACTGTATCCCATCCAACTCCCCACCATCTCACACACACTGTACCCCATCCAACTTCCCACCCTCACACACACACTGTACCCCATCCAACTCCCCACCCTCTCACACACACACTGTATCCCATCCAGCTCCCCACCATCTCACACACACTGTACCCCATCCAACTTCCCACCCTCACACACACACTGTACCCCATCCAACTCCCCACCATCTCACACACACGCTGTATCCCATCCAACTCCCCACGCTCTCACACACACACTGTACCCCATCCAACGCCCCACCCTCACACACACACTGTACCCCATCCAACTCCCTACCCTCTCAAACGCACACTGTTCCCCATCCAACTGCCCACATCTGAAACACTGTGTGCAGTTTTGGTCTCCACATTTAAGAAAGGATATACCTGCGTTGGAGTTGGCGCAGCGAAGGTTGACTAAATTATTTCCTGGGATGAGGAGCTGTCCTATGATGACAGGCTGAGTAACCTGGGCTTCTATTCTCTTGATTTTGGAGGAATGAGAGGCGATCTCATTGAAACGTACCAAATTCTGAAGTGGATTGAAAGGGTAGATACGGAGAGATTGTTTTAGGCTGGTCCGAGAATCTAAAACACAGGGACACATTCTCAGGATAAAGGGCTGATCATTTAGCACTAGGATGAGGGGGAATTACTTCACTCAAAGGGTTGTGGACGCTCTGTCCATGAATACATTTCAAGCTGGGATAGAGAGATATTTTCATCTCTCAGGGAATCAAGGGGTGTTGCGTGGTAGAGTGAAGTTGAAGCTGCAGATCAGCCACAATTATTTTGAATGCCAGAGCAGATTTGAGAGGCCATATGGTCTATTGCTCCTATTTTCTATGTTCTTTGTTGGTAGCTCATACGAGAGGAGATTAGAATGCCCAGACTGTGTGTCTGTGATTTTCAAATAAATGCATAATGTCCCCAATAGCTTGGAGAGGTTTGATCACATTTTAATTTTTTTTTCCAGCTCTACTATGATAATATTCGATTTGAGCATTGCTATTCTGCTTTGCCCTTTACTGAGAGTGAACAAATCTTTGAATATATAAATCAGTTAGTCTAATATCAGATTTAATTAAAATACAATGAATAATGGCCCCTATTAAACACAGCCACAAGAGCTTGGCTACTTAGGTTAAATTAAGATTTTAAATTAGGTTTAATTAAAAAGTTGTGGGTTCAAAATCATTTCAGAGAATGTGCATATCATCAAGGTCACACAACACAGAGTCATAAAATCATAAAATAGTACAGCACAGAGAGAGATCATTTGGCTCGCTGACTCTGCTCTGACATTTCTGAAGAGGAATATAGCCTACCCCATTCTCTAACATTGTTTTCTCTTTCCAAGGGTTGATCCAATTCCTTTTTGAAGGCTACTGTTGTAATTGTATTTACCCTATTAGGTACTGCATTCCAATCCCAATCATTCGTGGAAAAAAATATTTCCCTGTGTCGCCACTGGTTGTTTCGCTAATCACCTTAAGTCAGGTTACCAATGCTTCAGCCATTAGTAGGTTTCTCCTTATTTACTCCAGCTAAATCCTTCATACTTTTAAATGCAAAACAAAAACAGAATTACCTGGAAAAACTCAGCAGGTCTGGCAGCATCGGCGGAGAAGAAAAGAGTTGACGTTTCGAGTCCTCATGACCCTTCGACAGAACTTGAGTTCGAGTCCAAGAAAGAGTTGAAATATCAGCTGGTTTAAGGTGTGTGTGTGGGGTGTGGAGAGATAGAGAGAGAGAGAGGTGGGGGGGTGTGGTTGTAGGGACAAACAAGCAGTGATAGAAGCAGATCATCAAAAGATGTCAACGACAATGGTACAATAGAACACATAGGTGGTAAAGTTAAAGTTGGTGATATTATCTAAATGAATGTGCTAATTAAGAATGGATGGTAGGGCACTCAAGGTATAGCTCTAGTGGGGGTGTTTTTTTTTATAATGGAAATAGGTGGGAAAAGGAAAATCTTTATAATTTATTGGAAAAAAAAAGGAAGGGGGAAACAGAAAGGGTGTGGGGATGTGAATGTGGTCTCCTCTACATTGGAGAGACCAAACGTAAACTGGGCGACCGCTTTGCAGAACACCTGCGGTCTGTCCGTAAGAATGACCCAAACCTCCCTGTCGCTTGCCATTTTAACACTGCACCCTGCTCTCTTGCCTACATGTCTGTCCTTGGCTTGCTGCATTGTTCCAGTGAAGCCCAATGCAAACTGGAGGAACAACACCTCATCTTCCGACTAGGCACTTTACAGCCTTCCGGACTGAATATTGAATTCAACAACTTTAGGTCGTGAGCTCCCTCCTCCATCCCCACCCCCTTTCTGTTTCCCCCTTCCTTTTTTTTTCCAATAAATTATATAGATTTTTCTTTTCCCACCTATTTCCATTATAAAAAAAAACATCCCCAATAGAGCTATACCTTGAGTGCCCTACCATCCATTCTTAATTAGCACATTCGTTTAGATAATATCACCAACTTTATCACCTATGTGTTCTATTGTACTATTGTTGGTGACATCTTTTGATGATCTGCTTCTATCACTGCTTGTTTGTCCCTACAACCACACTTCTCCCTCCACCTCTCTCTCTCTCTCTCCGCACCCCCCCCCCACCTCTCTCTCTCTCTCTCTCTCCGCCCCCCCACACACACACCTTAAACCAGCTTATATTTCAACTCTTTCTTGGACTCGAACTCAAGTTCTGTCGAAGGGTCATGAGGACTCGAAACGTCAACTCTTTTCTTCTCCGCCGATGCTGCCAGACCTGCTGAGTTTTTCCAGGTAATTCTGTTTTTGTTTTGCATTTCCAGCATCTGCAGTTTTTTTGTTTTTATACTTTTAAATGCGCCTGGCAAATCACGTCTTAGCCTTCTATGCTCTAAGGAGATTTGCATAACTGTAATCCTTTATCCCTGGAACCATAGCTTGTGCTGGCCACCATGTGAAATTAGGCCCAAGAAGTTAGTGGTGTAAATAAATGGAAATCAGCAGCCCCCTGTCTTTGATGCTACTCAGGATAATACTTAGATCCCACTGCCTTTATCTTTCTCCCATTGTCACTTCCAATCAAAACTCAAATTAATTGGTCATTTGGCATTTGTGGGAGCTTGCTGTGCAAAAGAGCTGAAAGAGCAGGTCAGAGGCTGGAAATTCTGCAGCAAATAGTTCACCTCCTGACTCCCCAAAGCCTGTCCACCATCTACAAGGCACAAGTCAGCAGTGTGATGGAATACTCTCCACTTGTTCGGATGAATGCAACTCTAATAACACTCATGAAGCTCAACGCCATTCAAGACAAAGCAGCTCCGCTTGATTAGCACCCCATCCACCACCTTAAACATCCACTCCCTCCACCAGCGATGTGCAGTGGCAGCAGTGTGTGCACCATCTACAAGATGCACTGCAGAAACTCACCAAGGCTCCTTAGACAGCACCTTCCAAACTCATGACCACTACCATCTAGAAGGACAAGGGCAGCAGAGAGATGGGAACACCACCACCTGGAAAATCCCCTCCAAGCCACTCACCATCCTGACTTGGAAATATATCGCCATTCCTTCACTGTCACTGGGTGAAAATCCTGGAACTCCCTCCCTAACAGCACTGTGGGTGTACCTACACCACAGGGACAAAATCCTGGAACTCCCTCCCTAACAGCACTGTGGGTGTACCTACACCACATGGACTGCAGCGGCTCAAGACAGCAGCTCACCACCGCCTTCTCAAGGGCAACTAGGAACGGGCAATAAATGCTGGCCCAGCCAGTGATGCCCACATTCCCTGAATGAATACATTTCAAAAATAGGTTCTGTGTTAGCCCACTAATCAAAAGTGACTACATTTTGCAATTTGGCTGCGAAATTTTCTTTGGAACACGTTGAGGAATTGATGACATGTTCTATAAATTGAATCAGGCTGGGTTTGTTTTAACCTTCAGTTGCTCTTATTTAACGGAGTGTTAAGCTCCAAATTATTGTCTCTAAAAATGCATAGGACTGCACAATCTTACAACACAGAAAGAGATCATTTGGCCCATCTTGCCATGAAAGAGCGATCCAATTAATCCCATTCCCCTGTTCCTTCCCCAAATACATTTCAAAACTAAAACAAAAACAGAAACAGAAATACCTGGAAAAACTCAGCAGGTCTGGCAGCATTTCAATCCCTTTCCTATTTTTACTTAGTTCTGTTGAAGGGTCATGAGGACTCGAAACGTCAGCTGTACTCTTCTCCACCGATGCTGCCAGACCTGCTGAGTTTTTCCAGGTATTTCTGGTTTTGTTTTTGTTTTGGATTTCCAGCATCTGCAGCTCTTTGCTTTTACATTTCAAAACGACTTCATTGGCTGTGAAGCAGGCTGCGTGTTCATGAAACGCTTTATACAAATGCGAGTGCTTACTTCTTTTCATAATCTTGAGGACTTCTTTTCAATCTCGCTATACTCCTCACTGCTCCAAGGAGAACAATCACAACTTCTTTAGACTTTAAAAACCACATCGTTCATAAGCTGGACTCTGCTACAAATACCAGCTTTATAAAGGAACCTTCTTCTGGTAAGGTGAATAATGACACATATACCTAGTGTGTTGATAATTTCCACCTTTTTGTATTCCAGCTTTTTTGAGATAGAGACCAACATTCCATAAACAATTGTTATGATTCCAGCTGATGTTACGACTGGACGAGTCAGAGCCCTGGGTGGAACCTGGCTTGATAGATCCGAACTTTTACATTTTGTTTAGAAACATGGGGCAGAATTTTATGGCCCCATTTTGGTGGGGACAGGGCCATAAAATTCAGCGAGACACTCTAAAGCCCACTGACTACAGCAGGAACATAAAATCCCGCTGCTGTAAAATTCTGCCCATGGAGGACAGCCACTGAACAGAATCACAGGAGTCTGCTGATGAACTTTTGGCAAAATAATAAAACACTTAATAAACCAGAAAAAGATGAACCATGTTACACTGCACCTTCTCCCACAACTGTACAGTCCATGTAAACCAGACACACCACACTCCAGTGTCAAGTGACAGATGCCACCTAAAGCAGATGCTCTGGATCTCTCATCAGCTTCCTCTGCATACTCCTCACACTGGGAGCCAACTGGTCTCACGGAAGCTCTATCTTTCACAAGAGGGTTTCCAACCTCCACTCTCGAAGAGCTCACCTTGGAATCTTCTCCCAAACGATGCTTTTCTCTCAGATATATTCAACAAGGATCCATCTCCAGTGTTTCGAACTCTCTTTCCAACATTCCTCTCCCCTGGATCGCCACATGCATTCAAGCCTTGCCTACCACGCTCTTTCTCAGATACTCAGCCATGCCAACAGAACACCACTGCTCCAAAGGTCCGTAGTAAGGAGTCACCAACCTTTGGCTGTCTCCTCAGATCTTCTGGCTTCTCATAAGTCCACTTTGTTCCAAGTCTGCTCCCTACACCTCCCTCTTTTAACTAGGAGTCTTTTCCCCTGCTGCTCACTCTTCACTAAACAGAACCTTTTTCAGATTGCTGTTCTTTTCCTTTGACTAGAAAGTCATCATGAGACCACCCGGCCCCCCCACCCCGCCCCCTTTCTGTCCCACTCCCTGGTTTTGGGACTTTTCTTCTTTGTTCTGAGACCTTTCAGTCTTCACCCTGGGGCATCCACATACCAACTGAGCTAAAACTACTTTCTGTTTCTCCCTGTCTCTGTTGGTTTCTCTCTCTGGACCCCTGTTGCTAGGCAACAGCACAGTTTTTTTCTACCTTGTGTTTGTTTTAACTTCCCTAAGCTACTAAGTCCCCTAGGTAACACAGCTCCTCACTCCAAGAGTCGTAAAATCTCATTAAAAAATGCAGGTAAAGAAACAGGTCCTCAGGCACCTCGAATCCATTACACAAAACCCCTAAAACAAAACCAAAACCAGGATTCACCTTTCTCAAAATACAAAATAAAAAAATAAACTAAACTTGAAGCTATAATTTATTCCTAACACTGACAAATACAAACATAAGTTACTTAAAACAATCTCTAGTTCCTAACGCAATTTGATTTTTTTTTGTAGCTGTTCACTAGCTTTTTGTGTTTTTAAATCATTCCTAAATCATTTTGCCTTGCAAAGTTGCAAAATTCTCTGTTTAAGAAAAGTACCATTCCTTACAAAGGATGGATTGATTGATTGATTGATTGTGGAAGGAATGCAGGTTCATTAGAACATTGCCAGGGCTCTGAGGATCACATTGTGAGCTCTGTATTCCCTGGAATATAGAAGCTTAAGGGGTGATTTCCTTGAGGTGTTTTTTAGGATTTTGGAAGGAATCGTGCAAGGGGGTCTAGGAGAAGGGGACGTAATCTTAAAACTAGAACCAGATCATTCAGGAGGGAAGTTAGGAAACATTTCGTCACACAAAGGCTGGTGGAAGTGTAAAATGTTCTCACCAAAAATCAGCAATTTTGGGGCTGATTTCATAATTTGAAATCTGAAATCAGTAGGTTTTTTCTAGCTGAGGGATATGGAGCCAAGGCAGTTGGATGCACTTAGAATTCAGATCAGCCACAATCTCACTGAATGCTACAACGGGCTCGAGGGGTTGAATGGCCTCCCCTGTTCTTTGGCCTCCTTACCCTGTCTACCAAAAGCGTGGCACCAGTGTCAGTAACCTCCTGCCCCACCTGTCATCTCATGTCAGATTTTCCCAAGCTCATTTGCGTTTTGCATGTTACGATGCCACTAAGATGCAACTACGTTGCATGTGAGCAGTGGTGCGTCGTCCCAGCCACTCTGCAGCTGTCTGTCCCCCATTGCCACCCATCCAGGGACTCTTGGGAAGCTGCCCCCTAAACCAAGGTTGCCAACCCTCCAGGATTGCCCTGGAGTCTCCTACAGAGTTCAAAACTAATACCCAGGACCCTGACTGTGATCAACGGGAGGTAGGTTATAGGCGCATTAAAAAAATTGCACATTCAACACTTCTGTTCATTGGTTAAAAATATTGGAGGTGGAGGAAGATGGCTGACTGACAAGTGTCATCCAATCAGGGAATGACGTGTCCATGCCTTTTCCAATTGGTGCAATGTAGGCCATGAAGATTAACATGGCAGGAGCGTGTTGGGGCAGGGGGTTGGGGGTGGGGGTTTGTGGGGCGGAGGGGGGTGCAGGGGGAGTTGGGGGGGGGTGTAATTAGATCGTGTAACTTCCCGAAAGGTGATAAAAACAAAAAAACTGCGGATGCTGGAAATCCAAAACAAAAACAGAATTACCTGGAAAAACTCAGCAGGTCTGGCAGCATCGGCGGAGAAGAAAAGAGTTGACGTTTCGAGTCCTCATGACCCTTCGACAGAACTTGAGTTCGAGTCCAAGAAAGAGTTGAAATATAAGCTGGTTTAAGGTGTGTGGGGGGGGGGGGCGGAGAGAGAGAGAGAGAGAGAAGTGGAGGGGGGGTGTGGTTGTAGGGACAAACAAGCAGTGATAGAAGCAGATCATCAAAAGATGTCAACAACAATAGTCCCGAAAGTTGGTTAGCTCAGTTAGCTGGATGGTTGGTTTGCGACGTAGAGTGATGTTAACAGTGTGGGGTTCAATTCTGGTACTGGCTGAGGTCACCCATGAAGGCCCTGCCTCCTCGATATCACTCCTTACCTGAGGTGTGGTGACCCTCAGATTAAACTCACCACCAGTTGTCTCTCCCTCTGATGAGACAGCAGCCTATGGGACTTAGGTGTCTTTTGCTTTCACTGCACGATGCCTCCAGCAAAACGTCCAATCAGAGTTGACAATGCTGGAACTGCTATACGCTGGTGAAATGAGTCTCATGGAGCAGTGCAAAATGAGTGCTAACGAACTGATGGCCCAACTCACTGCCGGTCAAACCTTCGTCAACGGCGGAAAGGGACATTGTGCAGAGTGCAAGGATGAGCTGCTGATTCACCCCTTTAACAACAATCTCAGCCCCCAACGCTTTGAGCTTCCTTTCAGCCCTATCGCAGTTCACTTCCTCAGACAGATCCACAAGCCTAAAACCCTGCAGGAGTCCTGACGGAATTGGATTATCACAATGGAAAGGGTGTATAATTCAGCGTTGCATGTTTGTACTATTTACATGTAATGACAGGTTTTCTTTCAGTGTTTATTTCAAGTGTTGTAATGCTGTTTGTACCTTGCTTCCTCCAACTGCGAGTAAAATTTAATGGTTGTTGTTTGAGCAATTCTCTGCCTTATTTACTTGAGTAACAGCGTGTTCCAGTTAATTACAGCCCTGGAGTCCTTTTGTATTAATGTGCTCATTTGACTGACTCTTGAAAGTAGGTTTTTTACAGGATGCGCAAGCTGCCATCATAATTGTTACCAAGCAGTTTGAGATCATCTCTGGAATGTTCAGCAGAGATGTTGATAAAGAGACTTGGTACTTTTCCCAATCATATAATCTGTCCGTCCTGAAGCTTATGGGAAACAGGAAACATCGCCCAGCTCCTGTCTGAGGCTGTGCATGTTAGTGGGCAATCTGACCATGAACATCACATCCAACCCCTATTCTACCTTCAAAATATCCACACACATGGTCACAACTTGCATTTATATAGCGCTTTTAATGTAGTAACATACCCCAAGGTACTTTTGTTTTACTCATTCATGGGATGTGGGCACCGCTGGCTAGGCCAGCATTCATTGCCCATCCCTAATTGCCCTTGAGAAGGTGGTGGTGAGCTGCAGTCCATGTGGTGTAGGTACACCCACACGCTGTTAGGGAGGGAGTTCCAGGGGTTTGACCCGGCGGTAGTGAAGGAACGGCTGATATATTTCCAAGTCAGGATGGTGTGTGGTTTGGAGGGGAACTTCCAGTTGGTGGTGTTCCCCATGTGTCTGCTGCCCTTGTCCTTCTAGATGGCAGCAGTCATGGGTTGAAAAGTGCTGTCGAAGGAGCCTTGGTGGATTCCTGCAGTGCATCTTGTAGATGGTACACACTGCTGCTACTGTGCGTCGGTGGTGGAGGGAGTGAATGTTTGTAGATGTGGTGCCAATCAAGTTTTGTTTTTAGCTTTGTCATGGATGGTGTCAAGCTTCTTGAGTGTTGTGGGAGCTGCACTCACCCAGGCAAGTGGGGAGTATTCCATCACACTCCTGACTTGTGCCTTATAGATGGTGGACAGGCTTTGGGGAGTCAGGAGGTGAGTTACTCGTCACAGAATTCCTAGTCTCTGACCTGCTCTTGTAGCTACAGCATTTATATGGCTGGTCCAGTTCAGTTTCTGGTCAATGGTAACCCCCAGGATGTTGATAGTGGGGGATTCAGTGATGGTAATGCCATTGAATTTCAAGGGGTGATGGTTAGATTCTCTCTTGTTGGAGATGGTCATTGCCTGACACTTGTGTGGCGTGAATGTTACTTGCCACTTGTCAGCCCAAGCCTGGATATTGTCCAGGTCTTGCTGCATTTGGACATGGGCTGCTTCAGTATCTGAGGAGTTGCGAATGGTGCTGAACATTGTGCAATCATCAGCGAACATCCCCACTTCTGACCTTATGGTGGAAGGAAGGTCATTGATGAAGCAGCTGAAGATGGTTGGGCCAAGGACACTACCCTGAGGAACTCCTGCAGTGATGTCCTGGAGCTGAGATGACTGACTTCCAGCAACCACAACCATCTTCCTTTGTGCTAGGTATGACTCCAACCAAAGGGGAGTTTTCCACCTGATTCCTATTTGCTCCAGTTTTGCTGGGGCTCCTTGATGCCACACTCGGTCAAAGCTGCCTTGATGTTAAGGGCAGTCACTCTTACCTCACCTCGGGAGTTCAGCTCTTTTATCCATGTTTGAACCAACACTGTAATAAGGTCAGGAGCTGAGTGACTCTGGTGCAACCCAAACTGAGCATCAGTGAGCAGGTTATTGCTAAGCAAGTGTTGCTTGATAGCACTGTTGATGACTCCTTCCATCACTTTTCTGATGATGGAGAGTAGACTGATGTGGCGGTAATTGGCCAGGTTGCATTTGTCCTGCTTTTTGTGTACAGGACATACCTGAGCAGCTTTCCAATTGCTGGGTAGATGCCTGTGTTGTAGCTGTACTGGAACAGCTTGGCTAGGGGCATGGCAAGCTCTGGGGCACAAGTCTTCAGTACTATTGCCAGAATATTGCCAGGGCCCATAGCCTTTGCACTGTCCAGTGCCTTCAGCCGTTTCTTGATATCATGTGAAGTGATTTGAATCGGCTGAAGACTGGCATCTGTGATGCAAGGGATCCCCAGAAGAGGCTAAGATGGATGATACCCCTTGGCACCTCTGGCTAAAGATTGTTGCAAATGCTTGAGCCTTAACTTTTGCACTGATGTGCTGGGCTCCTCCATCATTGAGGATGGGTATATTTGTGGAGCATCCTCCTCCAGTGAATTGTTTAATTCTCCACCACTATTCATGGCTGGATGTGGCAAGACTGCACAGCTTAGATCTGATCCATTGATTGTGGAATCACTAAGCTCTGTCTATCACTTGCTGCTTATGCTGTTTGGAATGCAAGTAGTCCTGTGTAGCAGCTTCACCAGGATGACACCTCATCTTTAGGTATGCCTGGTGCTGCTCCTGACATGCCCTCCTGCACCCTTCACTGAATCAGGGTTAATCCCCTGGCTTGGTGGTAATGGTAGAGTGGGGGATGTTCTGGGCCATGAGGTTACAGATTGTGGTTGAGTACAATTCTGCTGCTGCTGATGGCCCACAGTGCCTCATGGATGCCCAGTCTTGCGTTGCTGGATCTGTTCGAAATCTATCCCATTTAGCACAGTGGACACACCACACATCATGATGGAGGGTATCCTCAACGTGAAGATGGGATTTCATCTGGACAAGGGCTGTGCAGTGGTCAAAAACAAAAACAGAATTACCTGGAAAAACTCAGCAGGTCTGGCAGCATCGGCGGAGAAGAAAAGTGTTGACGTTTGGAGTCCTCATGACCCTTCAGCAGAACTGGGTGAATCCAAGGAGAGGGGTGAAACGAATGTGCTAATTAAGAATGGATGGTAGGGCACTCAAGGTACAGCTCTAGTGGGGGTGGAGGGAGCATAAAAGATTTAAAAATATTTAAAAATAATGGAAATAGGTGGGATTCCATTATTTTAAAATATTTTTAAATCTTTTATGCTCCCTCCACCCCCACTAGAGCTGTACCTTGAGTGCCCTACCATCCATTCTTAATTAGCACATTCGTTTAGATAATATCACCAACTTTAACTTTAACACCTCTGTGTTCTTTTGTTCTGTTGTCTGTGACATGTTTTGATGATCTGCTTCTATCACTGCTTGTTTGTCCCTACAACCACACCCCCCCTCCACTTCTCTCCCCCCACCCAAACCACCCACCCCGCCCCCACACCTTAAACCAGCTTATATTTCACCCCTTCCTTGGATTCACTCAGTTCTGTTGAAAGGTCATGAAGACTCGAAACGTCAACTCTTTTCTTCTCCGCCGATGCTGCCAGACCTGCTGAGTTTTTCCAGGTAATTCTGTTTTTTGTTTTGGATTTCCAGCCTCCGCAGTTTTTTTGTTTTTTTGTTGTTATCTCTATGTGGTGGTCACTCCTACTGATAGTATCATGGATAAATGCATCTGCAGCAGGCAAGTCAAGTATGTTTTCCCTCTTGTTGGTTCCCTCACCACCTGCCATAGACACAGTCTAGTAGCTATGTCCTTCAGGACTCAGCCAGGTCAGTCAGTAATGGTGCTACTGAGCCACTCTTGTTGACAGACATTGAAGTCCCCCACCTAGAGTACATTCTGCGCCCTTGTCACCCTCATTGCTTCCTCCAAGTGGGGGAGCACTGATTCATCAGCTGAGGGAGAATGGTACGTGGTAATCAGCAGGATTCCTAGTCCATGTTTGACCTGATGCCATGAGATTTTATGGGATCCGCAGTCAATGCTGAGGGCTCCCAGGGCAAAGGAACATTAATCAGATAGAATTTGACACTGAGCCGCATAAGCTAATATCAGGACAGGCAGGCAGAAGCATGAGCACAGATGCAGGTTTGAAAGAGCACCTTAAAGGAGAATAGAAGGGTCGAGAGGTTTTTAGTTTTTCTTTCATGGGATGTGGACATCACTGGCAAGGCCAGCATTTGTTGCCCATCTCAAATTGCCCTTGAAATGAATGGCTTACGAGGTCATTTCAGAGTGTAGTAACTGTGGGTATAGCCTCTCCTACTGCCTGTCAGGGGTCATGTGATCATTCTTGGAGACTCCGACGAATAAGCCTAAAGCGCAGGTAACCTACAAGACCATAAGATCATAAGATGTAGGAGCAGAAGTAGGCCATTCGGCCCATCAAGTCTGCTCTGCCGTTCATGGCTGATCTGATAATCCTCAACTCCACTTTCCTGCCTTTTCCCCATAACCCTTGATTCCCTTACTGATTAAAAATCTGTCTATCTCAGCCTTGAATATACTTAACAATCCAGCCTCTACAGCCCTCTGCGGTAAAGAATTCCACAGATTGACTACTTTCTGAGAGAAGAAATTCCTCTTCATCTCTGTTTTCAATTGGCACTCCCTTACGCTGAGATTATACCCTCTGGTCCTAGAATCTCCCACAAGGGGAAACAACCTCTCAGCATCTACCCTGTCAAGAATCTTATATGTTTCAATAAGGTCACCTCTCATTCTTCTAAATTCCAATGAGTACAGGCCCAACCTACTCAACCTCTCCTCATAGAAAATCCCTCCATACCCAGGATCAATCTAGTGAACCTTCTCTGGACTGCCTGTAATGCCAATATATCTTTCCTTAGATAAGGGGACCAAAACTGTTCACAGTATTCTAGGTGTGGTCTAACTAGTGCCTTGTATAGTTTTAGCAAGACTTCCCTATTTTTATACTCCACTCTCTTTGAAATAAAGGCCAACATTCCATTTGCCTTCCCTATTACCTGAATGTTGAACTTGTATGCTAGCTTTTTGTGATTCATGCACAAAGACCCCCAAATCCCTCTGTGCTGCAGCTTTCTGCAGTCTTTCTCCAGTTAAATAATATTCAGCTCCTCTATTCTTCCTGCCAAAATGCATAACCTTACATTTTCCCACATTATATTTCATAGTCGGTTAGGATTATATTCGCTGGAGTTCAGAAGAATGAGGGGGGATCTCATAGAAACCTATAAAATTCTAACAGGACTCGACAGGGTAGATGCAGGAAGGATGTTCCCGATGGTGGGGCAGTCCAGAACCAGGGGTCACAGTCTGAGGATAAGGGGTAGACCATTTAGGACTGAGATGAGGAGAAAGTTCTTCACCCAGAGAGTGGTGAGCCTGTGGAATTCATTACCACAGAAAGTAGTTGAAGCCAAAACATTGTATGTTTTCAAGAAAGAGTTAGATATAGCTCTTGGGGTGAAAGGGATCAAAGGATATGGGGAGAAAGCTGGAGCAGGCTGTTGAGTTGGATGATCATCCATGATCATAATGAATGGCGGAGCAGGCTCGAAGGGCCGAATGGCCTACTCCTGCTCCTAGTTTCTATGTCCTATGTTCTATGTTCTATCTGCCAAGATTTTGCCCACTCACGTAACCTGTCTACATCTCTCTGTAGACTCCTTGTTTCATCCTCACCACTTGCCTTCCCACCTATTATTGTATCATCCACAAACTTGGCGATAGTACATTCACTTCCCACATCTAAGTCATTAATATATATTGTAAATAATTGTGGCCCCAGCACTGATCCCTGCGGCACTCCACTAGTTACAGGTTGCCATCCTGAAAATGCCCCCCGTATCCCAACTCTCTGTCTTATATTAGTCAGCCAATCCTCTATCCATGCCAATATACTACCTCCAGCACCATGGGCTCTTATCTTATTAAGTAGCCTTGTGTGCGGTACCTTATTGAATGCCTTTTGGAAATCCAAATATTACACCTACTGGTTCTCTTTTATCTAACCTGCTTGTCACCTCCTCATAGAATTCTAATAAATTTGTTAGGCATGATTCCCCTTTCATGAATCCATGCTGACTCTGCATTCCAATATTTTGCTAATGACAGATGTTAAGCTAACTAGCCTATAGTTACCTGTTTTTTGTCTCCCTCCCTTTTTGAGTAAGGGTGTTACATTGGTTGTTCTTCAATCCTCTGGGACTTCTAAGGATTCTTGGAAGATTACTACCAGTGCATCCACTATCTCAGTAGCTACTTCCTTTAATATCCTAGAATACCAACTCATCAGGTCCAGGGGACTTGTCGGTCTTTAGCCCCATTCGTTTCCCTAGTACTTTTTCTCTAGTGATAGTTATTGTATTTATTTCCTCTCCCACTTTTACCTCTTGATTATTTAGTATTTTTGGAATGTTACTAGCATCTTCTACCGTGAAGACTGAAGCAAAGTATTTAGTTAGCTCCTCTGCCATTTCCTGGTTCCCCATTATTATTTCCCCAGCCTCATTCTCTAAGGGGTTTATGTTCACTTTGGCCTCTCTCTTCTTTTTTATATACTTAAAGAAGCTCTTACTGTCCGTTTTTATATTACTTGCTAGTTTACACTCAAAGTTTATTTTCTCCCTCTTTATTATGTTTTTGGTCTTCTTTTGTTGGTTTTTAAAACTTCCCCAATCCCCTGGCTTACCACTAATTTTTTTCCACATTTTATGTTTTTTTCTTTCAATTTGATACTATCCTTAACTTCCTTGATTAACCGTGGTTGGTTTATCCCCTTGCTTGAATCCTTCTTCCTCACTGGGATATATCATTGTTGAGAGTCATGAAGTATTTTCTTAAACGTCTGCCATTGTTCATCAACCATCTTTTCTGCTAAACTCCTTTCTCAGTCCACTCCAGCCAACTCTGCCCTCATTCCATTGTAATTACCCTTATTTAAGTTTAGTAGTTGTTTCCAATCCAAGTTTCTCACTCTCAAACTGAATGCTAAATCCTACCATACTATGATCGTTGTTTCCTCGGGGATCCTTTATTCTGAGATCATTTATTAAACCTGCCCCATTACACATTACCAGATCCAAAAGAGCCTGAGCTCTGGTTGGATTCACAACATATTGTTCTAAAAAACTGTCCCAAATACACTCTATGAATTCTTGCTCGTGGCTATCTCTGCCGATTTGATTTTCCCAAACTACGTGAAGATTAAAGTCACCTGTGATTAATGTATTGCCTTTTTTACATGCCCTCATTATGTCCTGATTTATTCTCTGTCCTACAGTATAGCTACTGTCAGGGGGCCTACAGACGACTCCCACCAGTGTCTTTCTCCCCTCATTATTTCTTACCTCCACCCATATGGATTCTACATCTTCCGATCCAAGATCATTTCTTGCTAATGTACTTTTTCCATCCCGTACTAACAAAGCTACCCCACCACCCTTTCCTTCCTGTCTGTCCTTTCGAAAAGTCACATACCCCTGAATATTTAGTTCCCAGCTTTAATCTCCTTGTAACCACATCTCCGTAATGGCTATAAGCTCACACCCATTAACGTCTATTTGTGCCGTTAATTTGTTTATTTTGTTCTGAATACTACACGTATTTAAGTAAAGGGCCATTAATTTTGCCTTTTTACCATTTTTCCCCCTTTGACCCTATTTGCTGCTGTTTTTTATGTTTGTACACTCTGTCCTTTCCTGTCACACTCTGGGTATCATCATCTAAATAGTTGCCCTGCAAGGCTGTCATGTCCTTTTGCTTTGTAAGCCTATGTATCCCCTCTCCGGAACCCTCCCCTCTCTATTTAGTTTAAAACCCTCTCTACAGCCCTAGCTATTCGATTCGCCAGGACACTGGACCCAGCACCGTTCAGGTGAAGCTCATCCCACCGGGACAGCTCCCTTCTACCCCAGTACTGGTGCCAGTGCCCCATGTACTGATACCCATTCCTCCCACATCAAGATAAAAGCAAAAAACTGTGGACGCTGGAAATCCAAAACAAAAACAAAACTACCTGGAAAAACTCAGCAGGTCTGGCAGCATCTGCAGAGAGGAACACAGTTAACGTTTCGAGTCTGAATGACTCTTCAACAGAACAATCTCTCTGAGCACCACATTTAACTCCTTGACTTTATTTACCCTATGCCAGTTTGCCCTTGGCTCAGCTAGTAATCCTGAGATTATTACCTTGGAGGTTTTGCTTTTTAATTTAACTCCTAACTGTTCAGCAGAACCTCTTTTCTAGTCCTATCAATGTTGATGGTACCAACGTGGACGACAACAACTGGATCCCTTCCCTCCCACTCCAGGTTCCTCTCCAGCCCTGAGGAGATGTCCTTAACCCTGGCACCGGGCAGGCAACACAGCCTTCGGGACTCATGCTCACAGCTGCAGAGAACAGTATCCATCCCCCTAATTATACTGTCCACTACCACTACTACATTCCCATTTCCTCCCCCCACTTGAATGGCTCCCTGTACCATGGTGCTGTGGTCAGTTCACTCATCCTTCCTGCAGTCTCCACTCTTGTCCACAGAGCTTGCAAGAACCTTGTAACTGTTGGACAGATGCAGGGGCTGAGGCTCCTTGAACGCTACCCCCTGGGTCCCCACACCTGCCTCACCTGCAGTCACCCCCTCCTGTCCCTGATCACAGACCACATTTGAATGACCTAATCTGAGGGGTGTGACCGCCACCAGAAGCAAAGTGTCCAGGTAACTTTCCCCCTCCCTGATGTGACTCAATGTCTGCAGCTCCGACTCCAGCTCCTTAACTCAGATCCAAAGTTCCTCGAGCTGCAAACACTTGGTACAGATGTGCTCGCTCTGGATCACCAGCAGCTCCCACATGCTGCAGCAGCAACACATCACCCGTCCTGTCATCGCTGTCGTATTTTACTCAATTTATTAATTCATTACTCTAGTATCCCCACTCTTTATACTTCATTATAATTATTTTTTTATACACACCAGTATCGATCTCACACTTAACAAACTATATTTAAGCAAAAGAGAAAAAAAAAGACTAGAGATCTAAGCACAAACTAAAGACCTTACTTTTACTTTAAAGACTAGAAATACTCACCAATCCTACTCACCAATCAGCTGCTCTCCACGCTTTTTCCCCTCTCGCGCTCTTAAATGGTCTCACACTCTTCTCTCAATCTCTCACTGTTAAAGACCCCGCTCCTCTCACACGCTCTCACTGCAAATGCCCACACTGTTTCTCTCACACGCTCTCATTGCAAATGCCCACACTGTTTCTCTCACACTCTCTCATTGCAAATGCCCACACTGTTTCTCTCACACTCTCTCATTGTAAATGCCCACACTGTTTCTCTCACGTTCTCTCCAGGTAAATGACATGGGCCAGAGCTTTCTGGCTGAGGACTTGGTAAAAGCACATAGCATCTGAAATGCCCTCTGTAACAAAGTTATCTGTGTCTGGTTGAAACCTGTCCGGTATGTCAAGTCATCACATTTGTTGATGAGGGTGAAATATCTCCGATGCTGCACACCACCTGGTAACCACGAGTACAACAAACCTTAAGGAGAAGAAGAAAAGGCTGCTCACCAGTCACCCCACTCTTTAGCAGAATCGATCCTCATGACAGGACTATGGAAAACTGGAACCATTATGTGGAGCGCCTTGGTTTTTATTTTCTAGCAAACAAAAATACTGCGGAGGAAAAGCAGAACACCACCCTCTTGAGTGTATGTGTGAGAAAGACATACAAACTCATTCACATTCTGTCTGCCCTGTATGCACCCAATTTCAAGCCCTTTAATGAATTGGTTCACCTCATTAAAATGCATTTCCAGCCGAAGGCATTCATAATAAGGCAGAGGTTTAAGTTTAATTCCCAAATTTGGGGCTCCGGGCGAGTCCATTGTAACTTTTTATATAGCGACTTTGAAGCAGTTGTCAGAATGTGGTGATGTCAGCGAGACGCTCAATGATATGCTGCGGGATCGATTAGCGTGTGGAGTTCCTGATGATGTCATCCAGCGCCGTTAACTCACAGAGATCGACATTGATGTGAAACAGCGTGGAAAGTGCTGCGGGAGACTCACAGGCTTCACGACACATACAACGTGGCGCTCTCCTTCATCTGGGGAGGGAGCTGATCGCCGGGCTTGGTGCAGAAACAGGTGGACACAGCAGCAAATCGGGAGACAAGGTCCGCTGGTAAAAACACTTCAACGGTGACTCCTAAGTTCATGTGTTACAGATGTGGAGGTGACCACGTACCGGACGCTCTGTAAGTTTAAGGAGGCAGAATGCCATTGCTGCCATAAAAAAAGGCCGCTTTAGTGGGTCAGTGCCGGGCGAAATTCGAAACAGCCCATAAAGCAGCAAACAAACATGAATGAACTGAAAAATACGACGGGATCTGAAGCTGCCAATACCGACATCTACTCCCTGTACAAGGTCACAGCGGTAAAAACCCAACCTATTACTGTCACAGTTCAGGTTAATGGGAAGCTACTAACAATGGAGGTCAACACTGGCGCCTCAGCCACAGTGACAGGAGAGCACACATTCAAGTACCTGAGTGAAGGTGTCTAGAGTGGACAACTGCTAAATTGAAGACGTACGCTGGAGAGCCTATACAAGTAAAGGGCATCGCCACAGAACCAGTGTATTATAGGCAACAGACAGTACAGCTTCCAGTGATAATAGTGAAAGGTGAAGGACCCAATCTTCTGGGCCGAGACTGGCTGCAGAAAATCAAGCTTGACTGGTCTGAAATATTTCATTTTGGGAACAGGAGGAGCCCCTGAACGGCTAAGGGAATACGAGCGTGTATTTCAGAGAATGAGTTAGGAGAATTGAAGGAGCTTCACCTGCTGCAAGGATCCCTCAGGCCAAAGTTGGCTCCTCTGGAAAATCATGACGAGAAACAAAATGAATTTAGTGTCGCTCTGAACAAACTGAAGAAACAGTTGGCTGAGCAGGCTCAACAATATTCAATATTCCAGGAGGAAGCCAAGAGATACAAGAGGGAGACGGAAGAGCTGAAGAATCAGCTGAATGAAACAAAAGAGGTGTTAGAAGGAAGATTCATAGAGTTTTCCAAATGCGAGTGGGTAATGAAACCATGGGCAGCCCAGCCACTGAACTGAACCGCGTTGAGATTTCACCAGAGAGAAATTTGGCCAATTGTGAAATCAAAATGGAGGACGAGACAAAACTCAGCAGCAACAGGAATTGCCTGTTTCAGCTCCACTGCATCCATGGGAGTGGCCTGGTTCACCCTGGGTTAGATCACATATTGATTATGTAGGACCATTCTTAGGTACCACTTTTTTTTATTGATCGTAGATGGGCACTCTAAGTGGATGGATGTGTCTGAAGTCAGATCACCGACAACAAGCACAGCTATCAAAAAGCTGCTTTAATGTCTTAGTGTATATGGCCTTCCAGAAGTCATCATTTCTGATAACGGCACAGCCTTCACCAGTACAGAGTTTCAGAGATTCATGCGTTTAAATGGAATCAGACATATTAAAACAGCGCCATATCACCCTTCATCAAATGGTTTAGCAGAAAGAGCTGTACAGACTTTCAAATCTGGAATGAAGAGGTCACCAGGGGGTAGTCACCAGGGGGTAGTCTAGAAACTTGACTTTCCCACTTTCTTCTCAATTATCATACAACGTCTCATTCAACTACGGGTTCGACACTGCCTGAATTATTGATGAAACGCCACCTACATACAAGGTTAAATCTGGTGTTTCCAAACTTACAGGGGAGGGTAGAGAAGAATCAAAAATTGAATCACAATATTCATAGAAGAGCTCAAAGATTTACTGTAGGAGACACAGATTTTGTGTGGAATTTTGGAAGTGGACCTTGTTGGGATCCTGGTACAATTGTCTCCGAAACTGGTCCTTTGTCCTGCCTGGTGTAAGTGGAAGACTGAATTGTTCGAAAACATGTGGATCATCTTAGGAACAGAGAGACATTCCAGCAACCAGTTATTTTGCCTGTGATTAACGTCGAGCCATCAATCCCTGAGGTGACATGTCGGCCTAGAATAGACACGCCTGATGTCTCTGTAGAGTTGCCAAACCCTGAACTGCCACTTTCTAATGATACACATGGTGCTGCAGTTCCTGATCATGTCGATCCAACGGAAGAACCTCAAGTGATAGAGCTACGCCGCTCTAACTGAATAAGGAAACCACCACAGGGACTTAATCTTTAATCACCTGAGCTGTATATATGTACATGCTGTTAGATAGTTAATGTAGAAAAGTGCAAAAAAAAAACTAAAGGGGAAGGAAATGTAGTAATTGTGGGTATAGTCTCTCCGACTCTCTGTCAGGGGTCACGTGATCGTTCCTGGAGACTGACAAATGAGCTCTAAGTGTGGGTGATCTAGAGGGAGGAGCTTTCTGGTCAAGGACTTAGCATAAGCATGTAGCATCTGAAATGCTCTTTGTAATAAGGTTATCTGTTTCTGGTTGAAACCTGTCCAGTACATCAAATCATTACAAGGGTTTACCACATTGTTGTGAGTCTGGAGTCATATACAGACCAGGCCAAGTAAGGATTTCAGATTTCCTTTCCTATAGGACATTAGCGAATCAGATGGGTTTTTACAACAATCAACAGTGGTCTCGTAGCCATCATTACTGAGGCTATATTTCAATTACAGATTGATTAATTCGATTCAAATTCCACCAGCTGCCATAGTGGGATTTGAACCTGTGTTTCCAGGGAATTAGACTGGCCCTCTGGACATTAACACTATGCTATCACCTCCCCATGAAGTGGAAAGTTATGAGGGAAATCCAGATTTTATGGACTAAACTGCTGAAGGCATGGCCACCAATGGGGGAGCAATTAAATTCACAGATGCAAATGAAGCCAGAATTAGAGGTTACAGAGATCTCACAGGGTTGTAGGGTTGAAGGAGGTTATAGAGATCAGGAGGGTTCTAGGGCTGGAGATGATTATAGAGATAGGGAGGAGTGTAGAGCTGAAGGGGGTTATGTAGATCTCAGAGGGTTGTGGGCCTCGAGGAGGTTACAAAGACCCTGGAGGGTTGTAGGGCTGGAGGAGGTTATAGAGATCTCGGAGGGTTGTAGGGCTGGAGGAGGTTATAGAGATCTCAGAGGATTGTAGGGCTGGAGGATGTTACAGAGATCTTGTAGGGCTGGAAGAGGTTATAGAGATCTCGGAGGGTTGTAGAGCAGAAGGAGGTTACAGAGCTCCTGCAGGTCTGGAAGAGGTTATAGAGATCTCGGAGGGTTGTAGGGCTGGAGGAGGTTACAGAGATCTCGGAGGGTTGTAGGGCTGGGAGAGGTTATAGAGTTCTCAGAGGGTTGTAGGTCTGGAGGAGGTTATAGAGATCTTGGAGGGTTGTAGGTCTGGAGGAGGTTATAGAGATCTTGGAGGGTTGTAGGTCTGGAGGAGGTTATAGAGATCTCGGAGGGTTGTAGGTCTGGAGGAGGTTATAGAGATCATGGAGGGTTGTAGGTCTGGAGGAGGTTATAGAGATCTTGGAGGGTTGTAGGTCTGGAGGAGGTTACAGAGATCTCGGAGGGTTGTAGGTCTGGAGGAGGTTATAGAGATCATGGAGGGTTGTAGGTCTGGAGGAGGTTATAGAGATCTCGGAGGGTTGTAGGGGCTGGAGGAGGTTATAGAGATCTCGGAGGGTTGTAGGGCTGGGAGAGGTTATAGAGATCTCGGAGGGTTGTAGGGGCTGGAGGAGGTTACAGAGATCTTGGAAGATTGTAGGGGCTGAAGGAGATTATAGAGATCTCGGAGGGTTGTAGGACTGGAGGAGGTTACAGAGATCTTGGATGGTTGTAGGGGTTGGAGTAGGTTACAGAGATCTCGGAGGGTTGTAGGGCTGGAGGAGGTTATACAGATCTTGGAGGGTTGTAGGACTGGAGGAGGTTATTGAGCTCCTGTAGGACTGGGAGAGGTTATAGAGATCTCGGAGGGTTGTAGGGGCTGGAGGAGGTTACAGAGATCTCGGAGGGTTGTAGGCCTGGAGGATATTACAGAGATCTTGGAGGGTTGTAGGGGCTGGAGGAGGTTATACAGATCTCGGAGGATTGTAGGGGATGGAGGAGGTTACAGAGATCTCGGAGGGTTGTAGGGCTGGAGGAGGTTACAGAATTCCTGTAGGGCTGGAAGAGGTTATAGCGATCTTGGAGGGTTGTAGGACTGGAGGAGGTTACAGAGATCTCAGAGGGTTGTAGGGCTGGAGGAGGTTATAGAGATCTCGGAGGTTTGTAGGGCTGGAGGAGGTTATAGAGATCTCGGAGGGTTGTAGGCCTGGAGGAGGTTACAGAGATCTCGGAGGGTTGTAGGACTGGAGGAGGTTATAGAGATCTCGGAGGGATGTAGGGCTGGAGGAGGTTACAGAGATCTTGGATGGCTGTAGGGCTGGGTGAGGTTATAGAGATCTTGGAGGGTTGTAGGACTGGAGGAGGTTATTGAGCTCCTGTAGGATTGGGAGAGGTTATAGAGATCTCGGAGGGTTGTAGGGGCTGGAGGAGGTTATACAGATCTCGGAGGATTGTAGGGGCTGGAGGAGGTTACAGAGATCTCGGAGGGTTGTAGGGCTGGAGGAGGTTACAGAATTCCTGTAGGGCTGGAAGAGGTTATAGCGATCTTGGAGAGTTGTAGGACTGGAGGAGGTTACAGAGATCTCAGAGGGTTGTAGGGCTGGAGGAGGTTATAGAGATCTTGGAGGGTTGTAGGTCTGGAGGAGGTTACAGAGATCTCGGAGGGTTGTAGGTCTGGAGGAGGTTATAGAGATCATGGAGGGTTGTAGGTCTCGAGGAGGTTATAGAGATCTTGGAGAGTTGTAGGGCTGGAGGAGGTTACAGAGATCTTGGAGGGTTGTAGGGGCTGGAGGAGGTTATAGAGATCTCGGAAGGTTGTAGGGCTGGGAGAGGTTATAGAGATCTCAGAGGGTTGTAGGGGCTGGAGGAGGTTACAGAGATCTTGGAAGATTGTAGGGGCTGAAGGAGATTATAGAGATCTCGGAGGGTTGTAGGACTGGAGGAGGTTACAGAGATCTTGGATGGTTGTAGGGGTTGGAGGAGGTTACAGAGATCTCGGAGGGTTGTAGGGCTGGAGGAGGTTATACAGATCTTGGAGGGTTGTAGGACTGGAGGAGGTTATTGAGCTCCTGTAGGACTGGGAGAGGTTATAGAGATCTTGGAGGGTTGTAGGGGCTGGAGGAGGTTACAGAGATCTCGGAGGGTTGTAGGCCTGGAGGATATTACAGAGATCTTGGAGGGTTGTAGGGGCTGGAGGAGGTTATACAGATCTCGGAGGATTGTAGGGGCTGGAGGAGGTTACAGAATTCCTGTAGGGCTGGAAGAGGTTATAGCGATCTTGGAGGGTTGTAGGACTGGAGGAGGTTACAGAGATCTCAGAGGGTTGTAGGGCTGGAGGAGGTTATAGAGATCTCGGAGGGTTGTAGGTCTGGAGGAGGTTATAGAGATCTTGGAGGGTTGTAGGTCTGGAGGAGGTTACAGAGATCTCGGAGGGTTGTAGGTCTGGAGGAGGTTATAGAGATCATGGAGGGTTGTAGGTCTCGAGGAGGTTATAGAGATCTTGGAGAGTTGTAGGGCTGGAGGAGGTTACAGAGATCTTGGAGGGTTGTAGGGGCTGGAGGAGGTTATAGAGATCTCGGAAGGTTGTAGGGCTGGGAGAGGTTATAGAGATCTCAGAGGGTTGTAGGGGCTGGAGGAGGTTACAGAGATCTTGGAAGATTGTAGGGGCTGAAGGAGATTATAGAGATCTCGGAGGGTTGTAGGACTGGAGGAGGTTACAGAGATCTTGGATGGTTGTAGGGGTTGGAGGAGGTTACAGAGATCTCGGAGGGTTGTAGGGCTGGAGGAGGTTATACAGATCTTGGAGGGTTGTAGGACTGGAGGAGGTTATTGAGCTCCTGTAGGACTGGGAGAGGTTATAGAGATCTTGGAGGGTTGTAGGGGCTGGAGGAGGTTACAGAGATCTCGGAGGGTTGTAGGCCTGGAGGATATTACAGAGATCTTGGAGGGTTGTAGGGGCTGGAGGAGGTTATACAGATCTCGGAGGATTGTAGGGGCTGGAGGAGGTTACAGAGATCTCGGAGGGTTGTAGGGCTGGAGGAGGTTACAGAATTCCTGTAGGGCTGGAAGAGGTTATAGCGATCTTGGAGGGTTGTAGGACTGGAGGAGGTTACAGAGATCTCAGAGGGTTGTAGGGCTGGAGGAGGTTATAGAGATCTCGGAGGGTTGTAGGGCTGGAGGAGGTTATAGAGATCTCGGAGAGTTGTAGGCCTGGAGGAGGTTACAGAGATCTCGGAGGGTTGTAGGACTGGAGGAGGTTATAGAGATCTCGGAGGGATGTAGGGCTGGAGGAGGTTACAGAGATCTTGGATGGCTGTAGGGCTGGGTGAGGTTATAGAGATCTTGGAGGGTTGTAGGACTGGAGGAGGTTATTGAGCTCCTGTAGGATTGGGAGAGGTTATAGAGATCTCGGAGGGTTGTAGGGGCTGGAGGAGGTTATACAGATCTCGGAGGATTGTAGGGGCTGGAGGAGGTTACAGAGATCTCGGAGGGTTGTAGGGCTGGAGGAGGTTACAGAATTCCTGTAGGGCTGGAAGAGGTTATAGCGAACTTGGAGGGTTGTAGGACTGGAGGAGGTTACAGAGATCTCAGAGGGTTGTAGGGCTGGAGGAGGTTATAGAGATCTCGGAGGGTTGTAGGGCTGGAGGAGGTTATAGAGACCTCGGAGGGTTGTAGGCCTGGAGGAGGTTACAGAGATCTCGGAGGGTTGTAGGACTGGAGGAGGTTATAGAGATCTCGGAGGGATGTAGGGCTGGAGGAGGTTACAGAGATCTTGGATGGCTGTAGGGCTGGGTGAGGTTACAGAGATCTTGGAGGGTTGTAGGACTGGAGGAGGTTATTGAGCTCCTGTAGGATTGGGAGAGGTTATAGAGATCTCGGAGGGTTGTAGGGGCTGGAGGAGGTTATAGCGATCTCGGAGGATTGTAGGGGCTGGAGGAGGTTACAGAGATCTCGGAGGGTTGTAGGGGCTGGAGGATATTACAGAGATCTTGGAGGGTTGTAGGGGCTGGAGGAGGTTATACAGATCTCAGAGGATTGTAGGGGCTGGAGGAGGTTACAGCGATCTCGGAGGGTTGTAGGGCTGGAGGAGGTTATAGAGATCCCAGAGGGTTGTAGGCCTGGAGGAGGTTACAGAGATCTTGGAGGGTTGTAGGGGCTGGAGGAGGTTACAGAGATCTCGGAGGGTTGTAGGGCTGGAGGAGGTTACAGAGATCTCGGAGGGTTGTAGGGGCTGGAGGAGGTTACAGAGATCTTGGAGGGTTGTAGGGGCTGGAGGAGGTTACAGAGATCTCGGAGGGTTGTAGGGCTGGAGGAGGTTATAGAGATCTCGGAGGGTTGTAGGGGCTGGAGGAGGTTATTGAGCTCCTGTAGGACTGGGAGAGGTTATAGAGATCTCGGTGGGTTGTAGGGGCTGGAGGAGGTTACAGAGATCTCGAAAGGTTGTAGGGCTGGAGGAGGTTATTGAGCTCCTGTATGACTGGGAGAGGTTATAGAGATCTCGGAGGGTTGTAGGCCTGGAGGAGGTTACAGAGATCTCGTTGAGTTGTAGGGCTGGAGGAGGTTACCGAGATCTCGGAGGGTTGTAGGACTGGAGGAGGTTATTGAGCTCCTGTAGGACTGGGAGAGGTTACAGAGATCTTGGAGGGTTGTAGGCCTGGAGGGGGTTATAGAGATCTCGGAGGGTTGTAGGGGCTGGAGGAGGTTACAGAGATCTCGGAGGGTTGGAGGGCTGGAGGGGGTTGGCTTCAGCAGTAATGGAGGTCAATCCGACAATAATAAATGCTACCTCCCACTACAGGCTGTTCCCAAGGGTGTATACCGAGACAAACATCAACTGTGGTTGACGACTCATCAGCCCTGTGAAAGACGCACTTTGGTCTGCCCAACACTTGTTGGTCTTCCAGTGCAAAGCATTGTCCATGACCAAGTGATGCAATTTGGCACCTTCCAAGGTCCGGGACTACATGCTGAGGGACATATTCAAGCTTGGGGCAATGGGGAGAGGACACTGTCTAAAGTCCCTCCTGCCATAATATAGAAAGGGGCTGGAAACTGTGTAAAACCCCTTGGACAGTGTTTTTGTCTTGGAATATATATTATAAACATCGCAAGTAACTGTAATTGTATTGAGACACCTCAGAAAGTCACATGCTGTACTGAAAGAGCTAGAACTATATTACACTTTTGGTAATGTGCAACTTGAACTGTTATGGAATGCAATTTTACATTTTTTTTATGAATAAAGTATATATTTGGAAAGATAAAGGAGTGCCCGGTGCTCAGCCTCTCCATTGGCAAGTCCTCTGCTTGACACAGAGAAACCTGGTCCCTCACGGCCCCGGGCTAAAGCTTCAGAGGGACTCAAAGATGGATCGGCCCCCAGACATGCAGTGAGCAGGCTCACCAGGTGCACATGCTGTGGCACTCACGAACCAACCTCCCAACAACGAGCGAATGTCTCCACTGCCTTCTGGATACCTCGGCAGGATGAAAGGCTAACAGAGTTGTTACAGAGTTGATTTCCCGGGCAACTTTTCTTAGTGGAACACATTTAACTTTATTTACCAAGACATCAGCAGCAACTTCACGTGTGGCATCCAACTCTATAAATATAAAACTCCCTCCCTCGAGGCTCCCCACGCTGCTACCCCATTGGTTCACACAGATCATGTGATCTGACAGCACAGGCTTATTCTTAAAGCTGCAGTCCTATGTTTATCAAAACTATAATTAACACAAGAGTAAACCCTGACAAAAATGAAACTGGGATGAAGCCCAAAGGTGAAATGATATTTAAAATATGTCATCTTTCCGGCAACACTGGCAACCAACCTGGTGTCAAATGCAGAGCTTTGTGTTCCTTTCGATTCAATAGATTCTTTCATCTCCATAAATTTCGTTCGGGCCTACACCCTGGAAGACAGTCCGGTTTAACTGCTGAGTGTTAACACAACGCAGGGGAGTGCAGTGACACATGATCAGACCAACTTGATTGGTGTAGGGAATGGATGCCAGTTGAATGAAGCATTTTATGGTCAGCCACCTCCCACCTCAAATCGGGCAGCCCCCGACTATCACAGAATCACAGAATCACACCGTGCAGCAGAGGCCCTTCGGCCCATCGAGTCTGCACCGACACGTGAGAAACACCTGACCTACCTACCTAATCCTATTTACCAGCACTTGGCCCCATAGCCTTGAATGTTATGACGTGCCAAGTGCTCATCCAGGTACTTTTTAAAGGATGTGAGGCAACCCGCCTCCACCACCCTCCCAGGCAGCGCATTCCAGACCCTCACCACCCTCTGGGTAAAAAAGTTTTTCCCACATCCCCTCTAAACCTCCTGCCCCTCACCTTGAACTTGTGTCCCCTCGTGACTGACCCTTCAACTAAGGGGAACAGCTGCTCCCTATCCACCCTGTCCATGCCCCTCATAATCTTGTACACCTAGTACGGTGATAATCTGCCATGGTCTATCTGCTTCAATGGGTGTTTGGAACTTAAAATCTCTCGAGTCCACTGCATCAGACAAATAAACATAACAAGCAAAAAGGTGGAAAGGCCAGCTGGCTGAGAAGAGGGCCCAGAGCCAACAGAGGCCAGCGAATTGTGCACCTTCTTAGCCCAACATCTACATCCGCAGCAAATGTGGCAGAGACTGCCATGCCACAGCGGGGCAAACCATCCTCTCATGAGAAGCAAGTTCGCCAAAGATTGTGCATTACCAATTTTTATCACACCACCATTGGCAGCCCTGCCAGGACAATAAACTCTGGAATTCCCTCCCTAAACCTTGCCACCTCTCTCTGCTGCTTTAGGGCCCACCCCCTATGACCAAATCTTTGGTTATCAGTCCTAATATCTCCTTATGTGACCCGGTTCATGTCTGATGACGGCGCTGTGAAGCACCTCGAGACATTGTTAATTATATTAAAGGTGCTGTTGAGCTCATGAAAGGCATGATATAAATTTGTTTGAATTCTTCCTAGGTCCAAGTACCAATTTTGCCTCTTAGTCCCTTGTTTTGGTAAGGTAACAGTGAGTAGCTGAATCAGTGAACTTCCTGCTTTGACTTGACGTTCCCTTGGTGAAGGAGTGAGCCAGACACCAGTGGCATCTCACTGATGAACTTCCCACCTGCTCCTAAACCTTTAATCTTCCACAGGATGTGGGCATCACTGGCGAGGCCAGCATTTGTTGCCCTTGGGCTGATTGGCTGGCTGGGCCATTTCAGGGGACAATTAAGAGTCAATCACATTGCTGTGGAGTCTGGGCATATAGGCTGTTCTCTTTCCCTACCAGATGGGTTTTTACAACAATCTATGATAATTGTCGTGCTTGCTTTATATTCCAGATTTGGTCATAGATTTTAAACTCCACCAGCTGCCAGCGTGGGATTTGAGCACATGCCCCCAGCGCTTTAGCCTGGGCCTCTAGATGACTAGTCCAGTGATATTGCGGCTACACCACTGTTTCTCCGGGAGCAGTACATGAAGAAGCAGGGACCCCCCGGTAAGGGGAGGTCTGGTGATAATTTATCACCCATGAACATGGACAAAAATCAGACTTGCAGCTGCGCCATCTCTTGAGCGGCAGCTGTGTAATGTTTATGTGACAGGGTTAGTGCACAGTCATCTCCCACCATCTCCATCTGTTGGGAAACTGTGAGCACCATTGCTGAGTGCAGAAGCACTCCTTTACTGTCTCAGTTTGAACACTGATTCATTCTGGAGTTTCACTGTCTAGAAGGGAGGTGCGACACATTGCACAAAGCACTTTGGATTTATATAGCACCTACACACAGTAAAAGATGCCAAAGCACTTCACAGGAACATTATCAAACTAAATGTGACATTGACACACATAGGGAGAAGCGACTTGATTACAATATACAAGATCCTGAGGGGTCTTGACAGGGTGTATATGGAGAGGAAGTTTCCCCCTGTGGGTCGTCCATTTAAAACAGAGATGAGGCGAAATATTTTCACTCAGAGGGTTGTGAGTCTTTCGAACTCCCTCCCTGAAAAGGCAGTAGAAGCAGAGTCATTGAATATTTTTAAGGCAGAGGTGGATAGATTCTTGGTAAGCAAGGGGGTGATAGGTTATTCGGGGTAGGCAGGATGCAGATTTCAGGTTACTATCAGATCAGCCATGATCTTATGAAACGGCAGACCAGGCTCGAGGGGCTGAATGGCCTACTCCTGCTCCTCGTTCCTATGTTAGTATGATCAAATGCTTCACTAGAGAGGTCGATTCTAATACTTGGTGTTCAAGTATCAGTCTAGTAAACCTAAGCTGAACTCCTTCCAAGGTGTACATCCTTGCTAAGGTGTGTTACCCAGAACTGCGGACAGGGCTCCAGGTGTAGTCTAACTGAAATAACTTTACTATTCCTCAATCCTCTTTATGCCGTTTGATTACACTGATAAATAATCAAAAAGATTAAGTGTGAATAACGCTGCATATGTGAGCTGTTTTAGATTTAACAATTAGTAACAATTATTCACAGCAACAGACCGGCTCTCTCAGCACATCTTTTAATAAAATTTACACGGACGTTCACATTTTGGAGCTCACAGCAAAGAATAAACGGATGTCACGGAAACTTGTACATCAATAAATTACATTTTTTTTACATCAAGGTAATTTATATACAGGCATTCCACATATACAGTCAAATCCCAGCACAGGAACGGGAGAAGTGATTTGGTATTGAAGGATGGAGGATACACATGAGAGGTTCTGCTTTCTGACAAGTAACACAGCAAGCCACAGATAAACCTGAAAATCAAAGCTCTCGGCTTTGAAATTGTTCTCTGCATACATTAGCATTCGAGTGTTTAACTACTGACATCTCCAGGGAAGGGAGAAAACATCGCAGGGCTATGAGGATAGAACAGAGGCAGTGCCTCTCTTTGGATAGCTCTTTCAAAGAGCCAGCACAGGTAGAATGGGCCAAGTTGCCTTCTTTTGTGATTCTATGGATGTCATGAATAATCGAGTGTAATGATGTCGTTATCGCAGAATCATAGCATGGTTACAGCACAGAAGGAGACCATTCAGCCCATCATGTATGAGCCAGCTCTCCAAAGGAGCATTTCACCTACTGCCACACCTCCACCTTCTCCTCGTAACCCTGCACATTCTTCCTTTTCAGATAATAATCCAATTCCCTCTTGAATGCTTCAATTGACCCTGCCTCCACCACATTCTTAGGCAGCGCATTATAGATCCCAACCACTCACCGCATTAAAAAAAAACTTCTCCTCATGTCGCCATTGCTTCTTTTGCCAATTACCTTAAATTTGTGCCCTCTGGTTCTCAATCCTTCCACCAATGGGAACAGTTTCTCCCTATCTACTCTGTCCCAGGCTCCTCCTGATTTCGAATGCCTGTATCAAATGTCTCAACATCCTCTTCAAAGGAAACAGCCTCATCTTTTCCAACCTATCTTCATAACCGAACTTGCTCATCCCTGGAGCCATTCTCGTGAATCTTTTCTGCACTCTCTCCGAAGCGTTCATGTCTTTCCTAAGTGTGGAGCTCAGAACTGGATGCAATATTCCAGTTGAGGCAGAACCAGTTTGATATAACTGCCTTGCTCTTGTACTCTAAGCCCCTATTAATAAAACTCAGGATGCTGAATGCTTTATTAACTGCACTCTCAACCTGTTCTGCCACCTTCAATGATTTATGTCTATACACACCCAGCTCCTGTACCCCCTTTAGAATTATATTGCTGGACCATTACTGGACTCCAAGGCTTAGACTATGAGGAGTGATTACCTGAATTAGACATGTTCTCCCAGGAATGTGGAAGGTTACAAGAATGATTTGATAGAGATTTTTGAATTGGAAGGGGTGATTTGATAGAGATTGTTTTAGGATTTTGAAATGAATTGTAGGCGACATAAGAAGAAACCTTTTTTCATTGGCGAGGGAGTCAAGGGCAAGGGGCCATAATTCTTGAAATCAGAGACCAGCTATTCAGGAGGGAAGTTATGAAACATTCCTTCCCACAATGAGTTGGACTCCCGCCCCCAGAAAAGCAGTAGACACAGGGATCTCAATTACTAATCTTAAGTCGGAGATCAATAGTTTTTTTTAGCCAAGGGTATTAATACATGTGGAGGCAAGGTGGATGGATGGAATGAGTATACAGACCAGCCAAGATTTCACTGAATGGTGGGACAGAGTCAAGGGGCTGAACAGCCTCCTCCTGCTCATCTTTGAAGTTCAGCACAGTCTGCTTGTTCCACATTAGGGGTGTATTGGAGATCTCATTTTAATACTGGGGCAACCAGTACTGCACCTCACTGCTCCCCTGTAAACCAGCTCCAATTGCCTTACTTCAGCCCAGCGTTTGGTCACATTTCTTGATCGTTTTCCTGGGTCATGGTCCAAGTTACCTCAATCCTTTGATAGCACATTCCAAACATGCAGCCTCTAACACCTAGAAGGACAAGGGCAGCGGATACATGGGAATACCATTACCTGCAAGTTCCCCCCCCCCCCCCACCACCAAGCCACTCACCATCCTGATTTGGGAACATATCACTGCTCTTTCACTGTCACTGGGTCAAAATCCTGGAACTCCCTCCCTAACAGCGCTGTGGGTGTACCTACACCACACGGACTGCAGCGGCTCAAGAAGGCAGCTCACCACCACCTTCTCAAGGGGCAATTAGGGATGGGCAACAAATGCTGACCTAGCCAGCGACTCCCACATCCTGTGAAAGAATAAATATAACCCTCAGTGAAGCGCACTTAGACACCCTGTTTACATTAAAGATGGTGTAAAAATGCAACTGTTGATTTTACCGGTCACTTGTTTAACAAGCGTCCAATCTGACAATTGTCTCAGGTAAAGTGGGAATTATCTGGTTCAAAAAAACAGCCCATTAAACATTGACTGGACTTTCCTTCAGAATTGAGCACCCCCATGATAATGATGCACTGCCAGTGCTGAAAACCTGAAATTAAAAACAGAAAGTGCTAGAAACACAGATCAGACAACACTTAAAGGGAGAGGAACAGGGTTTGCATTTCAGGTCAATTGTCTTATGTCCGAATCACATGTGTTCGAATTGAAACATTAAGGAAAGAGCGTGCGTTTTTCTCCAGCATTTGTTGGGACCTCAAGATTTCTTAAAGCACCTTCTACAACCAATGAAATGCTCTCCACAGTGTAGCCACTTTTGTAAAAAAAAAATGGCAGTAGACAACTTGTGCACAGCAAGATCCCCCAAACAGCAATGTGATAATGACCAGAAAATCGGTTGATAGTGATGTTAATTGAGGGACAAGTATTGGCCCAGGACACCAGCGAGAATGCCATATACCAATTTTGGAAGCTGAAAGGGAGACGTGTGTGGGCCCTTCAGTTGTCACGGGGTCTTTTACCTGTGAGAGTGAGCACTCCGTTTAACAACTCATCTGAAATAAAGGACCTCTGGAAGTGCAGCACACCCTCAGTGCTGCACAAGTATTACCAGCATGGATTCTATCTTCAACTGTCTGCAGTGGCAATTAAGCTGCTATAGCAAGAGTGCTACTCGAGTCAAGGATGAATCTGTATTTTTCTCTTCCCATGATTGCTGGATCTGCTGAGCGTTTCTATCATTTTCTATTTTTGATTTATCATTTTAATGATTTTTAGCCATATTTAACCTGTCTGATTGTGCACAGTAATTGGCAGTGAGCAGGGAGCCAGTATGAGTCAAAACAAACCACTTGAAGGTGTGCCCAGTCCATTAAATTTGGTCACTGACACTTTTGTAGAAGTTTCTTAAACAAGTGGGGGAGGCTCGATGTTTGATCTATTTACGTTTTGTTGTAGCTTCTCATTCTCCTCACCCCCTCAAGATGTATGAGTGAGGGAGTGTGTTATTATACTCAATCTCACTCAGCTGTGTTTTCCTGTCCAGCGAAGTATGTGGTATTCGTACCAAATCAAGGAGCTTAAGAGTGGGATCTCACCCCCCTCTAATGCGCAACCTCGTTCAACTCTCTTGAGTTTGTTAAAAGCCTGTGATGTGATCAGTTACTCCTGACAAGTAAACAAACCGTCTTCCCTGTAAGACTGTGCTCCAAAAGACTAATAATTCACAGCTGTTTTATAACATCATTGCTCACAGCAGCACACAACACATATTTAGAGATTTCCATTGTGGCTCATGCTGGCCCTTTCTATTTTTTTATTCTTTCACGGGATGTGGGCGTCGCTGGGCTGGGCCAACATTTATTGCCCGTCCCTAATTGCCCTTGAGAAGGTGGTGGTGAGCTGCCTTCTTGAACCACTGCAGTCCCTGTGGTGTAGGTACACCCACAGCGCTGTTAGGGAGGGAGTTCCAGGATTTTGACCCAGTGACGGTGAAAGTTGTGGGTTCAAGTTCCACACCAGAGACTTGAGCACCTAGTCTAGGATGACATTCTCAGTGCAGTATTGAGGGATTGCTGCCCTGTTGGAGGTGCCGTCCTTTCTGCCCTCCCAGGTTACAGTTGCCAACTGTGATTAAATATATTCTTGGGGGTTTTATCACACGACCTGTCCCCACACACCAGTCATTAGTCGGCCAACACATCCATCCTTGTGACGTATGGCCTTCCTATACCAAATGACAAGCAAAAAGACTCATTACCCAATTGGATGATGCTTGTCTGCCTGCCAACCAGCCTTTCCCCCTCCCCGCCCCCCTCCTCCATCTTCAATATTTTTATACCTGGTAAAGAGAAATGTTCAAAGAAAATGACAAAAAACTATCTTTTTTAACTTCCCAATGAGTTTTCTCCAGAGCGGCAAATAGCAGTGCCCTGGAGATTGATCTTCAACTCCTGGAGACTCCAGACCAATCCTGGAGGGTTGGCAACCCTACCTTAGATGGACATAAAAGATCCCAGGGCACTATTCCATAGAAGAGCAGGGGAGTTCCCTCCAGTGTCCTGGGACCGACATTTATCCCTCGCCCATTATTGCAGAAGAACTGAGTATAATAAACAGGAATAGGGGTAGGATTTGGCCCCTCAAGCCTGCACCACCTTTCAACAAGATTAAACTGATTTTTTACCTCAACTCCACCTGCCCACTCCATCCCCACATCCCTTCATACCCACAAACCTATTGATCTCTTTCTCGAATCGAATTATCTGCTCGCTATCATGTTACTGTTTGTACAATCTTGCTGTGCGCAAATTGGCTGCCACGTTTCCCTACATAACAACAGTAACTACACTCCAACAAATGCCTTTCATTGACTTGAAGGTGCTATAAAAATGCAAGCCTTTCATCCAGCACCTGACAAGCCTGTACAGGCACAGGATTTAAATCTTCCATCTGCACTAGGTCAGCTGATATTAACTGGAATCACAGCAGGGTCGCAGCGATTCACCTAAACTCTTCTGGCGAATGGTAAAAAAGGGGGAATGATGAGACTAGCAGGCTCAGAATGGTGAGTGACCATTTGGTGGAGGATACAGAGGGCAGACATTGTGACAACATCCCAGACAAGAATCAACAACAGCGGTAAGGAAGTTGTATCAAAGAAAATGACAAATACGTCAGTTAAATTAAATAGCATTGGTGGTAATGTTGAAAAATGCTAGAGGTGGATTGTTATTATCCAAAAACAAAAGACCTTTGGCTGCCTACACATGCAGGAAATTCTAAATATCTCCTCCACTGTCTGCGTTTACCATGCCCTCCCGTGAACTCCAACTTACCCTATCATCTCTTGTCTCTCACTAAATCCGCTTGCACATCCACGCTAACCCCCAAGCCATTCAATTTAATATCCTTCTTCTGTTCTTGGAGGCTACTCTATAACGCTTCTCCAGCCACAAAGAACCTGCATTTAATAGCGCCTTTCACCACGTCAGGAGGTCCAAAAGTTCTTTACAGCCAATTATGCGTTTTTGAAATGTAGGCACTGTTGTAGTGCGGGGAATGCAGCAGCCAATTTATACCCAGCAAGTTGCCTCAGTCAGCAATGTGCTAAAGACCAGATAATCTGTTTTAGTGATTGAGGTACATGTATTGGCCAGAACACTGGGGAGAACTCCCCTGCTCTTCTTCAGACTAGTGCCATGGGGTCTTTTACATCCACTTCAGAGGGCAGACAGGGCCTTGGTTTAATGTCTCATGTGAAAGATGCACCTCCAACCGTGACATTCCCTCAGTACTGCAGTCAGGCTAGACTATGAACCCATGATATTCTAAGGCAGAGCCCCCAGCGGCTTGGGCATCATGCCCATGTGTGGGGAATGAATGGTGCCAGTTAATCAAAAATGCCGGTTAAAGGAGAGCTCCATTCATCAACGGAAGACAGCACAATATTTGCGGCATGAATTAATATGCAAGTACTCAGGCCCATGCAAGCTGAAGATGGTGAGAAGCATTTGAAGACGCTAATGTGAAAGGATATATTGACCTTGGAGGGAGTGCAGCACAGGGTCACCAGAATGTTATTAGGGCTCCAAGAGTTAAATTGTGGCAAGCGATTACATTTATTAGGCTAGCATTCTCTGGAATTTAGAAGGTCAGGGGTGTTTTGATGAAGGTCTTTAGCATTTTTAATGGGGTGGCAGTGGCATAGTGCTATTACCACTAGACTAGCATTCCAGAGACCCGGAGTAATGCACTGGGAGCTGGGTTCAAACCCCAGCATCCCAGTATGGACAGTGGTGAAGCTTGAATTCAATAAAAATCTGGACTTATAAGGTCTGATGATGACTGTAAAACCATTGTCGATTGTTGTAAAAACCCATCTGGTTCACTAATGTCCATTAGGGAAGGAAATCTGCCACCCTTACATGGTCTGGCCTCCATATGACTTTAGACCCACAGCAATGTGGCTGACTCTTAAATGCCCTCTGACCAAATGCTGGCCTAGCCAGTGACATCCACATCCCATGAGCAAATAATAAAAACAATTTGAAGGAATTGATAGGGTTAATGGAGAGAAAATGTATCCATTGGCTCAGGATTTTTTGGAAAAGGTACATAACCTTCGATCTCATGAGATACAGGGGAAGGCGGCAGGTTGGATCCAAAACTGGCTCAGCGACAGGAGGCAAAGGGTAATAGTCGATGGATGTTTTTGCGAATGGAAAACAGTTTCCAGTGGTGTTCCACACGGTTCAGTATTGGGGCCCTTGCTGTTTGTTGTATATATTAATGATTTAGACTTAAATGTGGGAGGAATGATTGGGAAATTTGCAGATGACACAAAAATTGGCTGTGTAGTTGATAGTGAAGAGGATAGCTGTCAACTCCAGAATGATATCAATAGTTTGGTTGAGGGAGCGGAAAAGTGGCAAATGGAATTCAAACCGGAAAAGTGTGAGGCAACGCATTTGAGGAGGGCAAACAAAGCAAGGGAATACTCAATAAACGGGAAATTATTGAGAGGGGTTGAGGAAGTGAGAGACTTTGGAGTGCATGTCCACGCGTCCTTGAATGTGGCAGAACAGGACAAAGTGGTAAAGAAGGCACATGGAATGCTTTCCTTTATTGGGCAATGTATTGAATACAGAAGCAGGGATGGAATGTTGGAACTGTATAAAACACTGGTCAGGCCACAGCTGGAATTTTGTGTACAGTTCTGGTCACCACATTACAGGAAGGATGTAATTGATCTGGAGAGAGTACAGAGGAGATTTACAAGAATGTTGCCAGGGTTTGAAAATTGCAGCTGTGAGGAGAGATTGGGTAGGCTGGGGTTGTTTTACTTAGAATAGAGGGAGCTGAGGGGTGACCTAATTGAGGTGTACAAAATTATGAGGGGTCTAGATGGGCTAGACAGGAGAGGCTTGTTTCCTCTAGTTGAGGGGTCAATTACCAAGGGGCATAGACTTAAGGTGATTGGTCAAAGGATTAGAAGGGACATGGAGAAAAACTTTTTCACCCAGAGGGTGGTGGACATCTGGAATTCACTGTCTAAGTTGGAGGTTGAAGCTGAAACGCTCAACTCACTGAACAGGTACCTGGATCCACATCTGAAGTGCTGTAACCTGCAAGGCTACGGACCAGGTGCTGGAAAATGGGTTTAAAATGAGCGGCTGGTTTCTTTTTTCTCTTTTTAGCCAGCACAGATACGATGGGCTGAATGGCCTCTTTCTGCACTGTAAACCTTCCTATGGTTCGACCTGTGCTCTGTTATTTCTATGTTAATAATGTCTTTCCCATCATGTATCATCTGATATCCAAAGGACAAGTGAAAATAGGAAATGCAGGAGAAACTTTTTACCCTAAAAGAATGGTAAATGTTTGGGCCAGATCACTGTCACGTTGATGGGCCAAGAAAGCTAATGGGTTTCAGCAAGTTCTGGTCAACAAATGGGATTCATTGTTATTAGAAATGCACAATGATGATGTTGGAGCAAGTCGGGCGCTTGACTGCCAAAGCTCTGCACCACTGTGGAGTTTCCTCATCCGTCTGGGTCAGTTCTAGACTCATTGATAGAAAATGGCTGATAGGAACAGTCAATAAATCCATTATTATTGTATCGTGTAACCTTTGGGATGGGTCGAAGGTGAATTAAATGGACCTTGGTCTTTCACTGTCGTGTGGTTTCTATGTTCTCCTGTCTGAAGCTGTTGCTGGTTTGAGTTTGTTTTCTTATAACAAAGGGAAAAAAAAATGTCTTTGGAATCTCTTTGACCACATAGTGCAGACCCTGAAATCGAAGAATATTTATAACATTCTGAATAGCTTACCACAGTATCCTGATCATTATCTCACAGTGAGTTCAATTAACCAGTTGACTGGGTACCAACATAAATATACTTGTTTCAAGGTAGCAGCTGAAATACTTAAATGCTGGCATCGAAAATGCAGCCCAACAGTTTTTTGGATGATCTTGATCTGCAGTCTGAGCAGGCAAGGTGAAAGGGACACCGAATTCTCCAGAATCATGCGAGTTTTTTTTTGTTTTGTCATGGTTGCCAAAACTGTGGCCACTTCATCCTCCTCCTCGCTGGGGCCACACCCCTTCCGGCTCACGTAACATGCGGCTAATACACTCTTTGTCCAACTCGCCATGCCACCTGCCTCCAGCTTGCGCATGGCTACAAATGAACATTGTGACCATAACTCTTGGTTGCTATGCAGTGGTCAAGTGCTGATGCTGGTCTCTGTCCAGGCTGGACAGCTCTCACCCTTGACTGTTGACGGAATTCTCCTTGGGGCCTTCTTGACGTGGAAGAGTTTGAGAGCAGCGACGCGGTATTTCTTGGACATGATGTTGTAAAGGATGGGGTTGATGGCGGCACTCAGGTAAAAGAGGACGAAGGAGACCAGGCTGCAGTACTGGCTGATCTGGAGCATCTCAAAGGTCCCCGCCTCAGAGGACTTGGTGAAGAGGTAGCGGCCGACGTGAAAGGGTAACCAGCACAGCACAAAAGCGAACACGACGACAGCTGCAAGAGAAGGAGGATTAGTCGGGCATTACAAAGGCTTGACTGTCCTGAAACGGATGCTTCCAGAAACATTGCTTTTCGACAAGTTATACAATATTACAAGGTTAGCAACTGGAAAAGGGAAATGATCAGTTAGGGTAATCTAGTGATCGTGGCTTCATTGCTAGTTTAGGGATCTTGCTGTTTTCAGATAGATCGCCAAGCTTCCCACATTACAACAACGAATGTATTTCAGAAGCACTTCACTGGCTGTAAACCTGAGGCTGAACCTGATCGTTCACAACTATGGCGTCCTGTTTGATCCTGAGCTGAACTTCCAACTCGTATCTTCGCCATTACCAAGACTATGTACACCCACCCTTGCCTTGCCTGTCTCCACCACTCCCTCAGCTCGTCTGCTATTGAAACCCTTATCCATGCTCTTGTTATCTCTGAACTCAACTACTCCATCTCCTGGCCAGTCTCCGTCCTTCATAAACTTCAGTTCACCCTGATTTAGCAGCTTATATCCTAACTCGCACCAAGCTCCATTCATCATTGGCCACCTGTTTTCTCTGACCTACATTGGATCCCAGCCCTTTAACACCTCAAATCCCTCATTGCCTCACCCCTCTCTATCTCTGTAAACTCCACCATCCCCACAACCCTCTGAGGCCTCTGTACTCCTCCAATTTTGGCCCTTACACATTGTGGGGAAACGTTGGTGCAGTGGATTAGTAATCCAGAGGCCCAGAGCTGGGTTTATGGGTTCAAATCCCACTATGATAGCTGGTGGAATAAAATTCAATTAATAAATCTGAAATTGAAAGCTAATCTCAGTAATTGCAACTATGGAGCTATCATTGATTGTTGTAAAAACCCATCTAGTTCAGCAATGTCCCTTAGGGAAGGAAATCTGCCATCCTTACCTGCTCTGGACCACATTTGATTCCAGACCCACAACAATGTGAGTGATTCTGAAATGACCCGAACAAGGTACTCAGTTCAAGGGCAATTTTTTTATTCATTCATGGGATGTGGGTGTCGCTGGCTAGGCCCAGCATTTATTGCCCATCCCTAGTTGCCCTTGAGAAGGTGGTGGTGAGCTGCCTCCTTGAACTGCTGCAGTCCATGTGGTGTAGGTACAACCCACAGTGCTCTTAGGGAGGGAGCTCCAGGATTTTGACCCAGCGACAGTGAAGGAACGGTGATATATTTCCAAGTCAGGATGGTGAGTGACTTGGAGAGGAACTTCCAGGGGGTGGTGTTCACATCTATCTGCAGCCCTTGTCCTTCTAGATGGTAGTGGCCGTGTGTTTGAAAGGTGCTGGCTAAGGTGCCTTGGTGAATTCCTGCAGTGCATCTTATAGATGGTAAACACTGCTGCTACTGTGTGTCGGTGGTGGAGGGAGTGAATGTTTGTGGATGGGGTGCCAATCAAACAGGCTGTGTTGTCCTGGACAGTGTCAAGCTTCTAAAGTGTTGTGGGAGCTGCACTCATCCAGGCAAATGCAGAGTGTACCATCACACTCCTGATTTGTGCTTTACAGATGGTGGACAGGCTTGGAGGAGCCAGCAGGTGAGTTACTCGTCGCAAGGTTTCTAGCCTCTGACCTGCTCTTGTGGCCACAGTATTTATATGGTTCTGGTCAATGGTAACCCCCAGGATGTTGATAGTGGGTATTCAGTGATGGTAATGCTAATGAATGTCAAGGGGTGATGGTTGTATTCTCTCTTGTTGGAGATGGTCATTGCCTGACACTTGTGTGGCACAAATGTTACTTGCCACTTGTCAGCCCGAGACTGGATATTGTCCAGGTCTTGCTGCATTTGGACATGAACTATTTCAGTATCTGAGGAGTTGCGAATGGTGCTGAACATTGTACAACCATCAGCGAACAGCCCCACTTCTGATCTTATGATGGAATGATGGTCATTGATGAAGCAGCTGAAGATGGTTGGGCTGAGGACACTATCCTGAGGAACTCCTACAGTGATGTCCTGGAGCTGAGATAATTGACCCGCAACAACCACAACATCTTCCTTAGAGTTTTCCCCCTGAGACCCTGAGTGCTCCTTGATGCCACACTCAGTCAAATGCTGCCTTGATGTCAAGGGCAGTCACTCTCACCTCACCTCAGGAGTTCAGCTCTTTAATTCATGTTTGAACCAAACCTGTAATGAGGTCAAGAGCTGAGTGGCCCTGGCGGAACCCAAACTGGGCATCAGTGAGCAGGTTATTGCTAAGCAAGTGCCATTGATAGCAGTGTTGATGACCCCTTCCGTTAGGTTACTGATGACTGATAATAGGCTGATGGGGCAGTAATTGGCTGGGTTGGATTTGTCCTGCTTTTTGTGTACAGGCCATACCTGGGCAATTTTCCACATAACCAGGTAGATGCCAGCATTGTAGCTGCACTGGAACAGCTTGGCTGGAGAGGAGGCAAGTTCTGGAGCACAAGTCTTCAGTACTATTGCTGGAATGTTGTCAGGGCCCATAGCCTTTGCAGTATCCAGTGTCTTCAGCCGTTTCTTGATATCACGTGGAGTGAATCGAATTGGCTGAAGACTGGCATCTGTGATGCTGGGGACCTCCGGAGGAGGCTGAGATGGATCATCCACTCAGCACTTCTGGCTGAAGATTGTAGCAAATGTTTCAGCCTTATCTTTTGCACTGATGTGCTGGGCTCCCTCATCATTGAGGATATTTGTGGACCCTCCTCCTCCAGTGACTTGTTTAATTGTCCACCACTATTCACAACTGGATGTGGCAGGACTGCAGAGCTTAGATCTGATCCGTTGGTTGTAGTATCGCTTAGCTCTGTCTATCATTCGCTGCTTATGCTGTTTGGCACACAAATAGTCCTGTGTTGTAGCTTCACCTGGTTGACAGCTCATTTTTAGGTATGCCTGGTGCTACTCCTGACATGCCCTCCTACACTCTTCATTGAACCAGGGTTGATCTCCTGGCTTGATGGTAATGTTAGACTGGGGGATATGAAGGGTCCTGAGGTTAGGGAACTGTTTGAGTACAGTTCTGCTGCTGCTGATGGCCCACAGTGCCTCATCGATGTCCACTCTTGAGTTTATAGATCTGTTCAAAATCTATCCCATTTACCACGGTGGTAGCACCACACAGCATGATGGAGGGTATCCTCAATGTGAAGGCGGGACTTTGTCTCCACAATGACTGTGCAGCGGTTACTCCTACCGATACTGTCATGGACAGATGCATCTGCAGCAGGCAGGTTGGTGAGGATGAGGTCAAGTATGTTTTTCCCTCTTGTTGGTTCCCTCAGCACCTGCTGCAGACCCAGTCTAGCAACTTTGTCCTTTAGGTCAGTAGGTCGGTAATGGTGCTACCGAGCCACTCTTAGTGATGGACATTGAAGTCCCCCACCCAGAGTGTATTCTGCGCCCTTGCCACCCTCAGTGCTTCCTCCAATTGGTGTTCAACATGGAGGAGGCACTGATTCATCAGCTGAGGGAGGGGGGTACGTGGTAATCAGCAGGAGGTTTCCTTGTCTACGTTTGACCTGATGCCATGAGACTTCATGGGATCCGCAGTCTATATTGAGGACTCCGAGGGCAACTCCCTCCCAACTGTATACCACTGTGCCGCCACCTCTGCTAGGCATGTGATGCTGGTGGGACAGGACATACCCAGGGATGGTGATGGTGGAGTCTGAGACATTATCTGTAAGGTATGACTCTGTGAGGATGGCCACGACAGGCTGTTGCTTGACTAGTCTGTGAGACAGCTCTCCCAATTTTGGCACTAGCCCCCAGGTGTTAGTAAGGAGGGCTTTGCAGTGTTGACAGGGCTGATTTTGCCATTGTTGTTTCCAGTGCCTAGGTCAATGATGAGTGAATTATGGATGGACAACAATTGCTGGCTTTGCCTGTGATGCCCACATCCCATGAAAGAATAAAGAAAAAGAAATTCTAACTCTTTTCCCCCACTATTGACAGCCTTCAGCCATCTGGCTCCTGATCTCTGGAATTCTCTCCATCTTTCCATCTCCAGCTTTCCCTTCAAGATCTTCCCAAAACCTCAGCTTTTTAGCCAAGCTTCTAGTCTCCCTCCTAACATCTCTTTGTTTGTGTGGTGTTGGTTATTTTGTGGATTGATTACTCCTCTGCAAAGCATCTCAGAACATTTTGTTTTCCTATGTAAATACAAGTTGTTGTTTTGGTAGAAACCCAGAGATCATAGGAAGAGGAGGAGGCCATTCAGCCCCTCCAGCCTGTTCCAGCAGGCCGTGGCCACATTTGCTTCATATCCCTCGATACTCTTACCCAACAAAAACCTACCAAACTCAGGCCTTGAAAGCTCCAAATAGGCTCCCAGGATCCATCAAATGTTGGAGTCATAGAGTCATAGAGGTCTACAGCACAGAAAAAGGCCCTTCGGCTCATCGAGTCTGTGCCAGATTGTAATCCCATTTCCCAGCACTAGGCCCATAGCCTTGTATGCCATGGCATCGCAAGTGCACATCCAAATACTTCTTAAATGTTATGAGGGTTTCTGCCTCCAACACCCTTTCAGGCAGTGAGTTCCAGATTCCCACCACCCTCTGGGTGAAAAAATTCTTTCTCACATCCCCTCTAAACCTCCTGCCCCTTACCTTCAATCGATGCCCCCTGGTTATTGATCCCTCCACCAAGGGGAAAAGTTCCTTCCTGTCTACCCTATCTATGCCCCTCATAATTTTATACACCTCAATCATATCCCCCCTCAATCTCCTCTGCTCCAGGGAAAATAACCCCAGTCTATCCAATCTCTCCGCATAACTAAAACTCTCCAGCCCAGGCAACATCCTGGTAAATCTCCTCTGCAGTCTCTCTAGTACAATCACATCCTTCCTATAAAGCGGATTCCAGAACTGCACGCAGTACTCTAGCTGTGGCCCAACCAGTGTTTTATACAGTTCCAGTATAACCTCCCTGCTCTTATATTCTATGCCTTGGCTAATAAAGGCAAGTGTCCCATGTGCCTTCTTAACCATCTTATCTACCTGTCCCGCTACTTTAAGGGACCAGAGGTCATGCACACCAAGGTCCCTCTGATCCTTGGTACTTCCCAGGGTCCTACCATTCATTGTGTATTCCCATGCCTCGTTTGTCCTGCCCAAGTGCATCACCTCACACTTATCCAGATTAAATTCCATTTGCCACTGATCAGCCCATCTGACCAGCCCGTCTATATCCTCCTGTAATCTAAGGCTATCCTCCTCCCTATTTACTACCCCACCAATTTTCGTGTCAACCCTCCTACATTCAAGCCTAAATCATTTATATATACCACAAAGAGCAAGGGACCCAACACCAATCCCTGTGGAGCCCCATTGGACACAGGCATCCTGTCACAAACACACCCCTCGACCATCACCCTGTGCTTCCTGCCACTCAGCCAATTCTGGATCCAATTTGCCAAATTGCCTTGGATCCCATGGGCTCTTACGTTCATTATCAGTCTCCCATGCGGGACCTTATCAAAAGCCTTGCTGGAGTCCAAGTAGTCTACATCAAATGCATTTCCCTCATCTACACACCTGGTCACCTCTTTGAAAAATTCAATCAAATTGGTCAGACATGACCTCCCTTTAACAAAACCATGCTGACTGTCCTTGATTAATCCCTGCCTCTCCAAGTGGAGTGAGTTCCAGATTTCCCCTGCACTTTGTGTTGGAAAGGTGTCTTTTTGATAACACACCTGAACGGGCCTAACACTAATTTTAAGGCAATGTCCACACTTATTGAATGGAATGAAGTGAATCGTTCTGTTAGAGAGTTGGCACACTGCTGTAAAGTTCAGCATCCAATGGTTGTCATTGTGTGGAGATTCTCCATGGCAACAGCGAGAGAAATCAGGCAGGGTGTGAGCCTTCAGTTTGTGATTTTCTGCCTCCACCAATGACCACGGGGTGACCCAGAATCTCTGGGCAGAATTCTCTGCCTGTCGGGCGGGTGGGCCCAACCTAATTTCCCAGCGGGTGGGGTGCTGATCCCCGCTGGAGAAGCGGGACCTGCCGCCGTTTTACACGGGCGGCCAATTAAAGCCCACCCAGTGTGGCGTCCGGCGGGAAGCGCTATGCGCTACCTGTGCAGGCGGGAGGGATTCCCCGAAAGCGGGAGTGCGCTCTTGCACGCATGTACGCAAAAGAGCCACATCTCCCTGAGGCTAAGTGCAGCCCCAGGGTGATCGCTTCCACTTTGAAAAATAATAAAAATAGGAAAAAGAAAAATCCCTAAGACATCCCCCTCGTGTGACAATGTCACATGAGATGGGACACGTTCATAGTTTTTACACTATAACTTTATTAAAATGCTTACAACCCTGCATGAAGCCTCACCCCGCCGCTGGATGAGGTTTCATGTTTTCTCTAGTTGCCGCCGGGGCTCCTGGCCGACCAGCCAACCTTAAGGTTGGACGGGCGGGTCCTTTAATTGGTTAAACGATCCTGTCAATGGCCTCAATTGATGACGTCGGGGATTCCGCCCAGCGCCATCCCGCGTCATTTTATGTGTCGGCGAGTGGGCCCCGCCTCCCCCTGCTCACCGACGGCAAAATCCTGCCCTCTGATTCTGCCTCGCCGGATGAGCAGCTTTTCTTTTCTGCCAGCCTTCCCCCCCTCCCCCCCCCCCCCCCCCCCCCCCCCTGGAGTTGGGAAGCCTCTGGAATGCTTTTAACTGGTGGAAAGGGAGTAAACACAGCAGCTTACTGGAAAAAAATGTTTCAGATTTATTCCAGGATATCCAACGGATTGAAAGGTTCAAGAAAAACACGGTGCTTTTAGGACAAAGTACACACTTGGGCAAAAGTTTACTGCAGTGCTCTACATGTAGATCCAAGAATGTTGATGTAATCGCAATAAGATTCATAAATAATGGACAAGGGGCCATCAGTCATGCGTGGAGCCGGGTTATGTACTCCCACTGCAGAAACCCCCACACCAGTGTCAGAGGTGAACATTTACCCCATTTCCTTCAGGGTTTCCCTCTCCCACTCCAAGTACTTCACAAGGGCACTGTCAGACACCATATGACATTGAGCCACATCAGGAAGTGTGAGGAGCAAACACTCGGTCAAAGGGATAGGTTTTAAGGAGTGTCTTAAAGGTGAGAGAGGTACAGAGATTCGGAGCTTCTCAATTTCCAGAGTTTAGGGCCCAGGCAGCTGAAAGCATGGCCGCTTTCATGGTGGAGCAATTAGCATCATAAAAGTTGGTTATGGAGGTTACAGAAATAGGGCAGGGTGGGGCCATGGAGGTGGTTTCCAATGTCTCCAACTGGAAGCTCTATCTGAGTTCTGTTTGTGCCTGTGCGTGTGTGTATGTGTGTGTGTGAACGTGTGAGTGATTGACTGAGAGAGAGAGAGAGAGAGAGAGTATGTAAATGTGTTTGGGAATTATATCTGCTTCTGTGTTTGTGTCTGTGTGGGAATGTGTATGTTTGACTGTCAGTTTGTGTGAGTGTGTATGTGACTGTGTAGGAAAGTGTGCCCATGCTTGTGTGTGTGGCATTCTGCCTGTGAGCCTGCATGTGTGTGTGTGTGTGTGTGTGTGTGTGTACGTGCGTGTGTACATGTGAGTGAGCAGGTGAATGACTGTGTGTGTGCCTGCCTTCATGTGTATTTGTGTTTATATGAGTGTGTGTGTATGTGTGAGTGTGTGTTTGAGTGCAGCTGTCTGTTGTGTTTGATTTTGAGTGAGTGTATATGAGTTTGTGTGAGTATGGGTGTTTGGGAGTTTGTGTATGTGTGTGTGAGCAAGTATATTTGAGTATATCTGCGGGTGTGTAAGATTATCGGTGTGTGAGTGTCAGCAAGTATGTTTGAGTACATAGGTGTGTAGGTGTATGGATGTGTGGGTGTGTAGGTGTGTAGGTGTGTGGGTGTGTAGGTGTGTGGGTGTGTAGGTGTATGGGTGTGTAGGTGTATGGGTGTTTGTGTGTGAGGGTGTTTGCGAATGTGAGCAAGTACAGAAGTGTGGGTGTGTAGGTGTGTGGGTGTGTGTTGGTGTTTGTGAGTGTCAGCGGGTGTAGGAGTGTAGGTGTGTAGGTGTGTGGGTGTTTGTGAGTGTGTGTGATGTTTGTAAGCTTGAGCGTGTATGGGTGTGTGGGTGTGAGGGTGTGTAGATAAATGTGTGTGTGGGTGTGTAGGTGTATGGGTGTGTAGGTGTATGTGTGTGTGGGTGTGTAGGTGTATGTGTGTGTGGGTGTGTAGGTGTATGGGTGTGTAGGTGTATGTGTGTGTGGGTGTGTAGGTGTATGTGTGTGTGGGTGTGTAGGTGTATGGGCATGTGGGTGTGTAGGTGTATATGTGTGTGGGTGTGTAGGTGTATGTGTGTGTGGGTGTGTAGGTGTATGGGCATGTGGGTGTGTAGGTGTATGGATGTGTAGGTGTATGTGTGTGTGGGTGTGTAGGTGTATGTGTGTGTGGGTGTGTAGGTGTATGGGCATGTGGGTGTGTAGGTGTATGGGTGTGTAGGTGTATGGGTATGTGGGTGTGTAGGTGTATGTGTGTCTGGGTGTGTAGATGTGTGGGTGTGTGTGTTGCTGGTCGTGAGTGTGTGAGTGTAGGTGCACGAGTGTGTAGGTGTGTGGGTGTGTGGGTGTGAGTAGGTGTTGCTGTTCATGAGTGTGAGTGAGTGTAGGTGTATGGGCGTGTAGGTGTATGTGTGTGTGGGTGTGTAGGTGTATGGGCATGTGGGTGTGTAGGTGTGTGGGTATGTTGGTGTATGTGTGTGTGGGTGTGTAGGTGTATGGGTGTGTAGGTGTATGGATATGTGGGTGTGTAGGTGTATGTGTGTGTGGGTGTGTAGGTGTATGTGTGTGTGGGTGTGTAGATGTGTGGGTGTGTAGGTGTATGGGCATGTGGGTGTGTAGGTGTATATGTGTGTGGGTGTGTAGATGTGTGGGTGTGTAGGTGTATGGGCATGTGGGTGTGTAGGTGTATGTGTGTGTGGGTGTGTAGGTGTATGTGTGTGTGGGTGTGTAGATGTGTGGGTGTGTAGGTGTATGGGTATGTGGGTGTGTAGGTGTATGTGTGTGTGGGTGTGTAAGTGTATGTGTGTGGGTGTGTAGATGTGTGGGTGTGAGTGTGTGTTGCTGTTCGTGAGTGTGTGAGTGTAGGTGTACGAGTGTGTAGGTGTGTGGGTGTGTGGGTGTGTGTTGGTGTTTGCAAGTGTCAGCGGGTGTAGGAGTGTGGGTATGTAGGTGTGTGGGCGTTTGTGAGTGTGTGTGATGTTTGTGAATGTCAGTGAGTGTAGGTGTATGGGTGAGTGGGTACGTAGGTGTGTGGGTGTGAGTGTGTGTTGGTGCTTGTGAGTGTGTAAGTGTAGGTGTATGGGTGTGTAGGTGTGTGGGTGTGTGGGTGTGTAGGTGTGTAGGTGTGTGGGTGTGTGAGTGTGGGGTGTGTAGGTGTATAGGTGTGTAGGTGTATAGGTGTGTGGGTGTGTGGGTGTGGGGTGTGTAGGTGTATGGGTGTGTAGGTGTGTGGGTGTGTGGGTGTGTGGGTGTGGGGTGTGTAGGTGTATGGGTGTGTAGGTGTGTAGGTGTGGGGTGTGTAGGTGTATGGGTGTGTAGGTGTGTAGGTGTGTGGGTGTGTAGGTGTGTAGGTGCGTAGGTGTGTGGGTGTGGGGTGTGTAGGTGTATGGGTGTGTAGGTGTGTGGGTGTGTGGGTGTGGGGTGTGTAGGTGTATGGGTGTGTAGGTGTGTAGGTGTGTAGGTGTGTGGGTGTGGGGTGTGTAGGTGTATGGGTGTGTAGGTGTGTAGGTGTGTGGGTGTGTGGGTGTGGGGTGTGTAGGTGTATGGGTGTGTAGGTGTGTAGGTGTGTGGGTGTGGGGTGTGCAGGTGTAAGTGTTGGTGCTTGTGAGTGTGAGTGAGTGTGGGTGTGCAGGTGTGTAAGTTTCAACTGATTATAGCATCCTTTCACATTAGGAATGGAAAAGTCAGCACAAAATACTTCCTCCTGCCACAAATCTTTTTATGTAACTGTTTGTGAAGGCTCGAGGATAACCTTCTAGCCATTACCTATTTGTGAATTACGTTCATTTGATTTCATTTGCAAGAGAAAATTAGGTTAATTAAAAATCGCTCCACAACTCCGGCCCTGGAAGTTTTATAATTGTACACTGCCAGAACACAGATGGTGATAAATAGGTTTTCAGTTCTGCATAAACTAGGGCTTAATTAAATTGACTGAACCCGTTACAAGCTGTTGTATATGACAGGGCTAATCCTGATTAAATATCTCCTGCATGGTATAGACTTGATCTGTTAAAAATACTCCAACATTTGCACTGGCTGCCCAATTCATTTGCAAAAAGTGAGACGGTGTTGGGGGGGCGGTCCTGGCTGGAGTTTTACTGTTCCTGTTGGGAAGGAAGTGAAGCAAGGGCAATGGGTCCATGCAATTCGCCTGTTTTCCTTTCATGCTTCTGGTAACCAATTTGTGCACAGCAAGCTCCCACAAACAACCATGTGATAATGATCAGATCGTCTGATTTTTTTTTCTGGTGTTGTTTGAGGGATAAATATTGATCAGGACACTGGGGACAACATCCCTGCTCTTCAAAAGTTTGTTATGGGATCTTTTACATCCATTTGAGGAGGTGGATATCTCAGTTTAACACCTCACCTGAAAGACAGCACATCTGACAATGCAGAGGCATTGGTCATAATCTTCCAATCCCACTTAGATACAGGGGTGGTACCAGAGCACTGGGGAGTTGCAAATGTTATGCCCTTCTTTAAGAAAAAGCGTAAGGAAAAGCCTAGATACTGCGAGCCATTCAGTTTAACTGTGATGGTGGGGAAACTTTTAAGAACAATAATCTGGGGCAAAATAATCACTAACTTGGTTAAATGCAAGTTAATTAATGAAAGCCAGCATGGATTTGTTAAAGGCCAATCATGTTTAACTGACCTGCTGGAGTTCTTTTTTTAAGAGCTAACAGAGAGAGTTAATGAGGGTAATGCTGTTGACGTGGTGTAAATGGACTTCCAGGGGGCATTTGATAAGGAGCAGCACAACAGACGTGTGAGCAACGTTATAGTCCATGGGATAAACGGGGCAGGAGCAACACGGAGACAAAATTGGCTGAGTAATGAGAAACTGAGGGGCGGACAGTTGTTTTTTCGGACTGGAGGAAGGTTTGTAGTGGAGTTCCCTAGAGGTTGGCATGAGGATCCCAGCCTTTCCTGGTTTATTTTAATGTCCTAGACCTTGGTGCCCAGGGCACAATTTCAAAATTTGCGAATGATGCCAAACTTGGAAATATTGTGATCTGTGAGGAGGATAATGTTAACTTCAAAAGGACATGGGCAGGTTGGTGAAATGGATAAACAAGTGGTAGCTGAAATTCAATGCAGGGAAGTATGGAGTGACTCATTTCAGTAGAAAGAACACAGGGAGACCACATTAAATAAATGGCACAACTCTAAAGGGGGTCAGAAGCAGAGGGACCTGGGTGTATAGGTGCATAAATCATTGAAGGTGGCAGGTCAGGTTGAAAGAGCAGTTAATAAATCATACAGGATCCTAGACTTTATAAATAGGGGTGTAGAGTAAAAGAGCAAGGGAGTTATGATAACTCTGTATGAAACACTGGCTCAGCCTCAACTGGAGTATTGCATCCAGTTCTGGACCCCACACCTTAGGAAGGATGTGAAGGCATTAAAGAGAGTGCAGAAATAAGTCACGAGGATAGTTCCAGGGATGAGAGACATCAGCTATGAGGATAGATTGGAGAAGCTGGGGCTGTTCTCCTTGGAGAGGAGAAGGTTGAGAGGACATTTGATAGGGGTGTTCAAAATCATGAGGGGTCTGGACAGAGTGGATAGGGAGAAGCTGTTCTCACTGGTGGAAGGATCAAGAACCAGAGGGCACAGAATTAAGGTGATTGGCAAAAGAAGCAACAGTGACATGAGGGAAAATTAAAGGAAAGAATGGTTAGGCTCTGGAATGCGCTGCCTGAGAGTGTGATGGAGGCAGGGTCAATCGAGACTTTCAAGAGGTTATTAGGTTATTATTTGAAGGGAAAACAATTTCAGCATTCCATGGAAAGGCAGGGGAGTGGCACGAAGCGAATTCCTCGAGCAGAGGGCCAGCACAGACATAACGGGCTAAATGGCCTCATTCTGTGCTTTACCATCCTTTGATTCTAGCACAGCACTCCCTCATTACTGCACTGGAGTTCCACTATAGATTTCTGTGCTCACAATATAGTGTCTCAGAGACAAGAATGCTATCAACTGTGCCTCAGCTAGCACACACGGAAAGAGTGTAAACTGCCACTGATTCACAACTGCCAAAGACAGGTTTTACACCCTATATTCCAGGGCTGGACACCCCTTGTCATCAGAGCAGCCCCATTGGAATCAGTCTCTTAGGCTTTAGCCCTCCAGTTATCTGAACTCCCCAATATAAATAACCAAACCAAGAAAGATATTTTCCCATATATTTTCAGAAGTGTTGACAAACCAACCATTAAAATAGGAACATAGCACAGAAGAAGGCCATTCATCCCCTCAAGCCTGCTCTGCCATTCAAAAGGATCAGGGCTGATCTTCTAGCTCAACTCCATTTTTCTGCCCTATCCCCATATCCCTTGATGTCCTTAATTTTTTTATTCATTCATGGGATGTGGGCATCGCTGGCTGGGCCAGCATTTATTGCCCATGCCTAATTGCCTTTAAGAAGGTGGTGGTGAGCTGCCTTCTTGAACCGCTGCAGCCCATGTGCTGTAGGTACACCCACAGTGCTGTTAGGGAGGGAGTTCCAGGATTTTGACCCAGTGACAGTGAAGAAACGGCCAATATATTTCCAAGTCAGGATGGTGAGTGACTTGGAGGGGAACTTCCAGGTGGTGGTGTTCCCATCTATCTGCTGCCCTTGTCCTTCTAGTGGTCATGGGTTTGGAAGGCGCTGTCGAAGGAGCCTTGGTGAATTCCTGCAGTGCATCTTGGAGATGGTACACACTGCTGTCATCGTGGATGTTTGTGGATGTGGTGCCAATCAAGCGGGCTGCTTTGTCCTGGATGGTGCCAAGCTTCTTGAGTGTTGTAGGAGCTGCACTCATCCAGGCAGGTGGAAAGTATTCCATCACACTCCTGACTTGTGCCTTGTAGATGGTGGACAGGCTTTGGAGAGTCAGGAGGTGAGTTACTCGTCGCAGGATTCCTAGCCTCTGACCACAGTATTTATATGGCTAGTCCAGTTCAGATTCTGGTCAGTGGTAACCCCCAGGATGTTGATAGTGGGGGATTCAGCAATGGTAATGCCATTGAACATCAAGGGGCAATGGTTAGATTCTCTCTTGATGGAGATGGTAATTGCCTGACACTTATGTGGTGCATATGTTAATTGTCACTTGTCAGCCCAAGCCTGGATATTGTCCAGGTGTTTCTGCATTTGGACATAGACTGCTTCAGTATCTGAGGAGTCGCGAATGGTGCTGAACATTGTTCATTCATCAGCAAACATCCTAACTTTTGACCTTATGATGGAAGGAAGGTCATTGATGAAGCAGCTGAAGATGGTTGGGCCTAGGACACTACCCTGAGGAACTCCTGCAGTGATGTCCTGGAGCTGAGATGACTGACCTCCAACAACCACAGCCATCTTCCTTTGTGCTAGGTATGACTCCAACCAGTGGAGAGTTTTCCCTCTGATTCCCATTGACTCCAGTTTTGCCAAGGCTCCTTGATGCCACACTCGGTCAAATGTGTCCTTGATGTCAAGGGCAGTTACTTTCACCTCACCTCTGGAGGTCAGCTCTTCTGTCCATGTTTGAACAAGGGCTGGAATGAGGTCAGGAGCTGAGTGGCCCTGGCGGAACCCAAACTGGGCATCAGTGAGCATGTTAGTGCTGAGCAAGTGCTGCTCGATAGCACTAGTAATGACCCCTTCCATTACTTTGATGGTCGAGAGTAGACTGATGGGGCGGTAATTGGCCGGATTGATTGTCCTGCTTTTTGTGTACTGGACATACTTGGGCAATTTTCCACATAGCCGGGTAGATGCCCATGTTGTAGCTGTACTGGAACAGCTTGGCTAGGGGTGCACAGCAAGTTCTGGAGTACAAGTCTTCAGTACTATTGCTGGAATATTGTCAGTGCTCACAGCCTTTGCAGTATCCAGTGCCTCCAGCCATTTCTTGATATCACGTGGAGTGAATTGAATTGGTTGAAGACTGGCATCTGTGATGCTGGGGACCTCAGGTGGAGGCCAAGTTGGATCATCCACTTGGCGCCTCTGGCTGAAGATTGTAGCAAGTGCTTCAGCCTTATCTTTTGCACTGATGTGCTGGGTTCCCTCATCATTGAGGGTGGGGATATTTGTGGAGCCTCCTCCTCCAGTGAGTTGTTTAATTGTCCATCACCATTCATGACTGGATGTGGCAGGACTGCATAGCTTAGGTCTGATCCGTTGGCTGTGGGATCGCTTAGCTCTGTCTATCACTTGCTCTTTATGCTGTTTGGAATGCAAATAGTCCTGTGCTGTATCTTCACCAGGTTGACACCTCATTGTTAGGTATGCCTGGTGCTGCTCTTGACATGCCCTCCTGCACTCTTCATTGAACCAGGGTTGATCCCCTGGCTTGATGGTAATGGTAGAGGGGGGGATATGCTGGGCCATGAGGTTACAGATTGTGTTCGAGTACAATTCTGCTGCTGCTGATGGCCCACAGCGCCTCATGGATGCCCAGTCTTGAGTTGCTAGATCTGTTCGAAATCTATCCCATTTAGCATGGTGGTAGTGCCACACAACACGGTGGAGGGTATCCGCAATGTGGAGGCGGGACTTTGTCTCCACAACGATTGTGTGGTGGTCACTCCTACCGATACTGTCATGGTGAGGATGAGGGCAAATATGTTGTTCCCTCTTGTTGGTTCCCTCACAACCTGCTGCAGACCCAATCTAGCAGCTCCGTCATTTAGCTCGGTCAGTAGTGGTGCCACAGAGTCACACTTGATGATGGACATTGAAGTGCCCCACCCAGAGAAAATTCTGTGTTCTTGCTGCCCTCATTGCTTCCTTCAACTGATGTCCAACATGGAGGAGCACTGATTCATCAGCTGAGGGAGGGCGGTACGTGGTAATCAGCAGGAGGTTTCCTTGCCCATGTTTGATCTGATACAATGAGACGTTATGGGGTCCGGAGTCAATATTGAGGACTCCCAGGGCAACTCCCTCCCGACTGTATACCACTGTGCCCCCACCTTTGCTGTGTCTGTCTTGCTGGTGGAACAAAACATACCCAGGGATGGTGATGGTGGTGTCTGGGGCACTATCTGTAAGGTATGATTCTGTGAGGATGACTATGTCAGCCTGTTGCTTGACTAGTTCTCCAAATTTTGGCACTAGCCCCCAGTTATAAGTAAGGAGGACTTTGCAGGGTTGACAGGGCTGAGATTGCCGTGGTTGTTTCCGGTGCCTCGATCGATGCCGGGTGGTCCATCCGGTTTCATTCCTTTTTTGTGACTTTGTCGCAGGTTGCTGCAACTGAGTGCCTTGCTAGGCCACTTCAGAGGGCATTGAAGAGTCAACCACATTGCTGTGGGTCTGGAGTCACATGTAGCCCAGACCAGGTAAGGATGGCAGATTTCCTTTCCTAAAGGGCATTAGTGAACTAGATGGGTTTTTGCAACAATCAACAATGGTTTCATGGTCATCATTAGACTTTTAATTCCAGATTTAAATTCCACCATCTGGCCTGGGGGGATTCAAACCCAGGTACCCCCCAAGAAACCTAGAAATCTATCAATCTCTGTGAACATATATAATGACTGAGTTTTCTCAGCCTTCAGGGGTTAGAGAATTCCAAAGATTCGCTACCCACTGAGTGAAGATATTCCTCCTCATCTCAGACCTAGATGGTTTGCCCCTTATTTTGAGTCCATGTCCCCTGGTTCTAGAACCCAACCCCCCAGCCCATCCATTCAAGAAGTGGGGTGAGAACTGACACCTATCCAGCAGATACCAAGCAATATGTTTATATTACTAATAAAATTGGTACTATGAACGGGGTTTTATTGTTCGAAGAGGCTGGAGATACAATGAGAATTTTCTTTCAATGGGTGGTGGTAGGTATAACTTTAGCAGTTTTCGGGTGTGCAGAGCAGAGGCAATGTGAGATCAAAAGCAGCTGTAAGCCTCCAACTGTCTCCACAGGAACCAAAGTAAAGTGAAAAGAACCTTGTTTTGAATTCATAAAGTGAAAATGCTTTGCCTGGTGTCTGGTTAAGTCTTCGAGTTGCAGTTGCCTTAATGGAGATTAATTTGGGTATTTGTTAAAAGTTATGAGAGTAGTAATTTGTAGCCATGTATATGTATATTTTAACCTGTGTAAATTAATAAAATGTTTCATTTAGTTTAATGTAAAACCTCGAGAACTGGTGGTCTGATTCCTGAATTTAGAGTCGTATCTCAAAACATAACACTCAAAATGATAGGTTATGAAAGTTGATTAAAGTTTACCTCTGGGATTTTTAAATAACTCAGCGTTACCAGCTTAATCAGTCATAACACTAATTTCATTTGGCCATGTAGAACTTGAGTATCACTGAAAAGTGAGACATTGTCGAAGCTTTTCATTTTGCACTCACGAGGACAGATTCACAAGAAAACCAATTCTAAAGGGAACAACAATTTATCCTTGTTAGGAAACAGAGAAAGTTTAAATAAGCTATATTGGTATTTGGGTGTCAGGAATAAGGTATATCTTTAAGTTTAAGTTTAATTTATATTTTTTCTATTTGTGGGTTAATAGATGAAACCTGGGATCTAGTTTCATTTCTGAGTGGAGACAGCAGGTCTAAAGCTCTGTTTGTATTTATGCATCTCTAATGAGTTTTATGACTCCTGAAGAGAGTAGAACACATCACAAGAGTAGAAAAAAATTGTGCTGTTGCTTAGCAGCAGGGATCCAGAGAGGGAGACACACACACACACACACACACACACACACACACACACACAGAAAACAAAAGAGAAAGCAGTTTGAGTTCAGTTGAAAAACAGCTGCCAGGGAGAGACTGGAGCAGAGGAACAGATAACAAGTCCCAAATTGAAGTTGAAGCCAGGACTTCAGAGAGACTGAACACTGGGAGAGGGAACTGCAGAGTGAGAGCAGATTTTCCCAAAGGAACTGTAAGGTCCTTAGGTCAAGAAGTGAGACAAAAATATGAGAAAGCCCCAAGACCTTCTAGTCAAAGGAAGGGCAGTGAAGTTAAGAGTGAGAAGCAGAGGAAGGCTCCAAGCTTCAAGCTTATAGGAAGAAAAGCTGCAGGAAGCAGATTTAAAGCGATAGCAAGAAGGTCCAAGGAGACAACTGGAGACCTACAACTCTTTGCTGTGAGCATGTGAAGCAATGGTGGTTGAGTCAGTGAGAGACAGTGTGTGGAACAAGGCTTGAATGTACATGATGACCCAGGCAAGAGGAAAACTGCAAGGCGAGTTTGAAACCCTGGAAGTGGACACGTATGGAAGGCGTCTAAGAGAAAGCGTCGGTTTGGGAGACAAATCCAAAGCAAGTTCTTGTAGAATGGAGCTTGGAAACCCTCGTGTGAAAGATGGAGCTCAGTGAGACTGGTTGTTTCACAGTGTGACAAACTTCTGGGGGGAGTTGAGGAGAGATTCATAGCACTTGTTTTGGGTGGTATCTGTTACTTGGAGCAGGATTCTTAGCTCGGCGGGTGGGCACACGCCCGACTCAACCGAGCGTGAAAAGGCGCGCGATGATGTCAGCGAGCGTGCCAATGTCAACGCACAGTCGCGTGACAGCTCGGTCGGTGGGCATGCGTTGGAGCCGGCGGTGCGCCCGCTGACAATTAAATTAAGACCATTAAGTTATCGATTGTGCTGAATTGTTCACTGCCTGTTCAATCTGATGGTTGATGGGCAGGCAGACGATAAGGCCAAGCGGCCTTTGCATTTTTTTGGAAACCTCATCCACGGGCAGGATGAGGTTTCCAAAATCAAATACAAATGAAATAAAAACTTTAGTTTTCAATTTAAAACATGTCCCTCCTCCTGCGAAGCATCTTGGGACATTTTGTTACGTTAAGGGCACTATTATAAATACAAGTTGTCGTTGTGGATCTCCCCATTGGTCAAGGTCAGGATCCCAACAGAAGACTTGAATACAAAAATACAGAGAAAAAGAGGTAGCTGAGTGTGAGATCAATGTTAAATTGATAATGGTTTAAAGAAGAATATAAAAAGTCTGGAGAGACAGATGGAATACGAGATTAGCTTGGGAAATGAAACTTTGTGAATGAGCTTACATATGACAGAGGAAAGAAAGGCTAAATGGCCTCTGCTTTTAAAATTTATTTTTCAACGCGCCTATATCTTTAGCGAAAGTGAACTCATACTCCAGGCAAGGCTGAGGACCAATGCTATTTCCAGTTGTGTACCAATGGGGTTTTTCTCCTCCTGATTTAGGAATATAGGAACAGAAGGAAGCCTTTTGGCTGAACATGTCTGTGCCAGATGTTGCCTGGGTCAGGGTTGAAATACAACAATTTTTTCACAAGTGGCTACACAAGAGGTTGAGTTAGTTCCAATTCGAAAACAGAGAAAAAAAATGCTTTGAATAATCCCTCCCAATATCTTAATTAATTCACTGAGTGAAAATAAATGTGGAGCAAAAGGCAGGGAAATGGAGTTGAGGTTCAGATGAGCCAGGATCTAATTGAATAATAGACTAGGCTGGAGGGGCTGAATGGCCACCCCCCTATTCCCATTGTCTTATGAGACACACAGACCAGGTGGGTTCTGCATTTGTATGGAGATGGAACAGCTGCATAGGCCCTTATTTAGCCTCCCAAATCAGAATCAGGGTCAGCTGTAATTCCACATTCCTGGTCTCTGTGAAACGACGAGTGTTTTTAACCTGTGACCTTCACTGAATGAGCTTGTTGGAAAAGACAATCACCTTTATGAATCCTCATTAAGCTTTTCTCTTTTCAACAACTGTGTCCCTCATTGAAGAATCCTCTGACAGCTCAATTATTGGATTAGACTAAAATCCTCGATTCTTTAACTGGAAAGACTTAGCTAAAAGGTCAGTGTGCCTTTCACTTCAGTCTGCCTTTAGCTTGTATGTAAGCAGAGACTATTAGTTATTTAACTTAACTATCAAAGTATAAATGTCAAAGTACCTTGTTTTTTTTAGGCTTAATTCTTTCTCAATTTTCTCTACTGACTGCAAGTAGGTTTTAGTAAATTTTAATTACATTTTGGGGGGGGGGGCAGTGATAAAGATTTATTCTTAATTAATTTCAAACATTTTTAGTTCCTTTCGCTTGTCAAGTTTCTCCCCTCTTTTCTTTTCAACACAAATACTTACCGTTCTCCAATTCCCCACGCAAGCATTTATTATTCATGCCCAAGCATTGAATAAAGCAACACATCTCAATGCGGTCCACAGCCCAGCCCCTGCTTGCAGTCTGATAGCCGAGGGTGGTCATCGATGGTGATCACAAATGGAACCCTATCTGATTTACCCTTCCTTAACCTGGGGATGCCCTCCCATCTCAGTACAAAGAAAACGTGGGACTCACCTGGTCTCATAAAAATACAGGAACAGGGGGGAGGTCATTCAACCCACTGCAGCCTGATCTATCATTCAATTAGATCCTGGCTCATCTGAACCTCAACTCCATTTACCCACCTTTGATCCACATTTCTTTGCACTCAGTGAATTAATTAAGTTATTGGGAGAGATTATTTTTGTTTCTGTTTTGTAATTGGATTTAACTCAAACATGTGTGTAGCCACTTATGAGAAAGTCAGATGCAGCTTGACTCTAACCCAGACACCATCCAGCGCAGACATGATGGGCTGAATGGCCTCATTGCATTTCTATATCCCTAAACCTGGAGAAGGAGGAAAACGCCTCTGGTACACAAATTTCCAGTGAAGGACAGATTTCCAGGTTTGTAATCCTTGGAATTTAAAAGGTAAAGGGGTGATTTTATCGACATTTCCAAGATATTAAGGGGACCATATGGGGTAAATCGATATTGTTTCCATTGGTTGCTCCAGGGCATGGCGGCCTGGGGTTTCATCCTTGAGGCGGGTTGTGGGAGCAGGAAGATTCCTGGCTTGGCCCGCCCCATCTTGGGAGGAAGTGCCCACCAAGGCAGGATCTTCATTGCTGAGGATGAGTGCAGGCTGGCGTTAGGCCAGCCAACCTGGGAAGGAGTTTGGAGGCAACCACAGGGGTTTCCAGGTGTGGAGGCGGGCTGTGACATGCGACATTTTCCCAGCTAAAATAAAAACACAAACGCCCTCCAGCCCTTACTCTTCACATTCCCTTCACCCTCCAAACACTCCCCATGCCCCAAACATGCCACCTCTTGACCCCCACCCACACCCCGTGGGCCCTCGTGTCCCCTATTCCAAGTTCTTCCCTTCCACACACCTCCTGTGGCCCCTCGTGCCTCCATGCTGAGCTATTACACTTCCATGCCCATTGACCCACCATGCACTGTCTAGAACCGATGAACGCTATAGTGTATAGTGGCATATATATAAGAAAGCTTTTTAAAAAGTAATTCATTCATAAGATTCTCCTATGTTGAAAGAAAGTCATTTCACTGCTAGCTAATAAAAGTGTTAATCATCCAGGCCCTTTAAAGTAACAAAATTCACAAACCCTTGAAACCATTTAACATTGTGTAAAGAAACGTTGTTAAATTGACAGTAGAGAGCCTGAACTGTCAATCAATCAATGTTTTCTCTGTGGCACAGGAGTTTTAATGATGTAATGGTTGTGTGGGCTCTCAGCCAAGCATAAATAATGAGGTGTATGCAGCTCCAACAACACTCAAGGAGCTTGATATCATCCAGGACAAAGCTGCCCGCTTGGTTGGCACCCCATCTACCACCTCCAACATTCACTCCCACCACCACCGATGCACAGTGGCAGCAGTATGTACCATCTACAAGATGCACTGCAGAAACCCATCAAGGGTCCTTTGACATCTCTTCCAAACCCACGACTGCTACCATCTAGAAGGACAAGGGCAGCAGACACATGGGAACACCCCCACCTGCAATTTCCCTCCAAGCCACTCACCATCCTGACTTGGAAATACATCGCCGTTCCTTCACTGTCACTGGGTCAAAATCCTGGAACTCCCTCCCTAACAGCACTGTGGGTGTACCTACACCACATGGACTGCAGCGGTTCAAGAAGGAGGCTCACCACCACCTTCTCAAGGGCAATTAGGGATGGGCAATAAATGCTGGGCCCAGCCAGCAATGCCCTCTTCCCATGAATGAAAAAATAAAAATAAAATTGAACACCTCTATTAAATCTCCTCTTAACCTTTGCTGGTCTATGGAGAGCATTCCTAGCTTCTCTTGTTTCTCCACGTAACTGAAGTCGCTCATTTCTGGGCCATTTTCATAAAACTCTCCTGCATCCTCTTAAGGGCATTAATATTGCTTCTAAAATGTGATGCTCAGAAATGGACGCAGTGTACTAGCTGGGCTTTAACCGGTGATTCATAAAGATTTATTTGACACCTCTCATCCACTCAGTAAAATCCACTCATCAGCATATGTTCACTGGAACCTGTGTTGAACATTGGAATTACATTACCCAAAAAGACCCTGATACTGGGCATTCAGAAGGGATATACTGTGCTTGGAGGTGGTGCAGCACAGATTCACCAGACTGATATTATGACTTAAAGCAGGGCTTCCCAAACGGTACATCATGGCCCGTAGTGGGGTCACCAGACAAGATTTTTGGAGTAACAAACTCGGAGGCAACAATGGCTGCCATGGAGCTCCAACTGATTTCTGACATCTATGAGGCCCCTTTAAATCCTTGTATTGTGTTATTGGTGGGCGTGGCCTCCTAGGCCTCTCTCTGTAGCCCAATCGATGCTGCAAAAAGAACCTGTAAAAAGTTAAGTGTTCATTTTCATTGGCGAAATCCTGCCTTTTCATCAGTTCACCCCCACGTTCCCCCTACACACCTGAAGCTCACTCACCTCAACCTCTCTCCTCCCCCACAGCTCAACAACTCTCACACCTCCGCCCCCCACCCCCCCACCACCCCCACCACCCCCAAAATTTTCACTCTGGGGTCACACAAAGTCTAAGGCATTAAAATGGAGTCACATCAGGAAATTGTTGGGAAACATTGACTTAAAGGGTTGAATTCGGAGGGCTGGTTGCATTGACTTGGCTTGTATTTGCTTGAGTTAAGAAAGTTGAGAGGTAATCTAATTGAAGTATTTAAAATGGTAAAGAAACCCAGTAGATACTGAAAAGCTATTTCCTCTGGTGGAGGAGTGTAAGATAAGGCAGCAGCATTTGAAATTTGCACCTAAGCCATTTAAGAGTGAAATCAGGAAGCACCTTTTCGCTCGGAGAGTTCTGCAAATTGGAACGCGCTGCCCCAAAAGTCTGCAGATGCTGGTAGTCAATTGAAATGTCAGCTGAGAGGACCAAGGGATGTGAAGCAAAGTTGAGTAAGTAGAGTTGAGGTACGGATCATAGCACCACGGAATTGTATCCTTTATTTTCTATTGCCCCTCCTAGTTCTTTCTACCAACAAGTATCCCTTCCCACATCTCTCCATTAAATTTCACCTGCCATGCGTCCAGCCATTCAACCAGTCTGTCTATGTCCTCTTGAAGACTATCACTACCTCTTCATTGTTCACAATACTTCCAAGTTATATGTCATCTGCAAATTCTGTGCCCTGTACACCCAAGTCAAGGACATAGACCAAGAAAAGCAGTGGTTCTGGTATGGAGCCCTGGGGAACCCCACTATTTATCTTCCTTCAATACAAAAAAAAACAACCACTTGCCACTATTTTCTTGTCTGCTGTCCCTCAGCCAACTTCCTATCCATATCTCCACTGCTCCTTTTATTTTGGCATCAGCTTTGCAGACAAGTCTGTTATGTAACATTTTACCGCACACCTTTTGGAAGTCCATGTGCACCACATCAATCACATGACCCTCTAGAACCATCTCTGTTACCTGATCAAAAAAATTCAATCATCATGATTTGCCCTTAATAAATTTGTGACTGTTGTCCTTAATTACCCAAGTGACTATTAATTTTGTGTTGAATTCTCATTTCTTAAAGCTTTACCAATGCCTAGTTTAAACTGACTGGCCTGCAGTTACTGGGTTTATCCCTACACACTCTGTCAAACCGGGGTGTAACATTTGCCATTCTCCCACCTTCTGGCAACATCCCTGTATCCAGGACAAATTGGAAAATTATTGGCCAGTGTCTCCATAATTTCCTCCCTTACATCCTTCAGCATCCCTGGATGCATCTCATCCAGTCCTGGTGAGTTATCCATTTTGAGTACAGCCAGTCTTTCCAATACCTCCTCCTCATTATTAACGTTTAGTCTTTCCAGTTTCTCAATTACTTCCTTTCTCGTTATGACTTTAGCAGCGTCTTCTTCCTTGGTGAAGACAGATAGTAAGTTTTCATTTAAAACCGTAGCCATACCCTCTGCCTCAATGCATAAGTCTCCTTTTTAGGTCGGTAATCTGCCCCAAGCCTCCTTTTGCCACCCTTTCACTATTTAAATGCATTTGAAAAGACTTAGATTCCCTTTGGTGTTAACTGCCAGGCTCCACTCATGCTCTTTCTTTGCTGCTCTTCTTTCCTTTTCCACTTCACCTCTGAACCTTCTATATTCAGCCTGTTTTTCACTTGCATTTTCAACCTGACATCTGTTATACAGCCCCACGGAGAGAGGTGAGAGGTGCTGAGGTGGGCTTGTGAATGCTGGGGCACTTCAGCATGGGGAGGCTCCCTTGGTTGTCCGCATAGAATGGATGAATTAAAGAGGCCTGAAGCTGGCAGGGTCATCTGGATGGAGGGAAAATCCCTCAGCTGGCTGATTAACAGACAGGGCTGCAGTCTTTTATTCCCCTGGCCCTGTGGGGTATGGACCCTCCAGCTTTGATAGCCATCCACCTTGCCATTGGAATTGAGGGGGGGATGGGGAGGGGTTCTTTGAAGTCGGTAAAATAACAGCACTGTTGTAAAAGGGCTCCTAAGTGGGGCTTTCTTTGGACTAATTTGATGCCCATCTCCATCCACCCCTGGGAAAATCCCCCGTGGACAGGAATGTGTCAATGAACTGTCCCAACATGGCTGCCCCCTATTTTCCCAATGCTGATTGCCTTGAATCTCTATCCATGGAGCTGGGAAAATCCAACACTTTGTGTCTTCCTCACAACTTACTTTCCTTCCTAGCTTTGTATCATCAGCAAACGCGGAAACATTGCACGCTAGATCCCTTGATCTAAGTCATTAATATAGCTTGCAAATAGCTGTGGACCCAACACTGATCCTTGCGATGCCCCATTAGTTACAGCCACCCAACCTGAAAATGACCTATTTATTGCTATCCTCTGTTTTCTAACCTTTAACCAATTCTCTATCCATGTTAATATATTGCCCCCAACCCATGAAGCCTTATCTTTGAGATGATGGGCTGAATGGCCTCGTTCTGTGCTGTGGATTTCTATGACTCGGTTTCACTCGGTTTTAATAAGAGGCCTGGGAGTGGAAGTTGAAGCAGATGGTCTAAATTGGATCAAGAGACAGTTAAGCGGATCTTCTGGACACATGTGGTCCATCAGAAAAGGATCAAGTTCCCCATTGAAACAAACTATTAAATCAGAAGCTGCATCAATCATTTAGTAAATATCGTTAATGCCATTATCATTGCAAAGTGATTCTCCTGCACCGATCGTCGTGCAATTCTACAGAACATTCTACTTATTTGGTATATGGAGAGGCCAATGGCAATGCAAGAATGTGTGTATCAACTTTCTCACATTCAGGCCTTCACTAGTGAGATGTGAGCATCACTGTCAAAGCTGGCGTTTGTTCCCTATCCATAACTGCCCTGAGAAATCGATGGTATCATTCTACTTTACACATCCTCTAATGACCCTTGCTTGAGTAGTTTGAAGGGTTGAGCAGCACAGGGAGAATCTGATAGATACTGAGTAGTTTTGATTGTAGAAAATACTATTGCCAGTTTGAATGGACGAACATTATTGACCCGGATTTAGAGATCAGCCGTGAAGTGATGGCGCTGAGTATTGGCCTCAAGGAAAACTGTCTACTAATATCTAGTGACCTCTGGGACATGGATTTCACCTTTCCTGCCATCCATTTAGTTCCAGTATCAGCAACAGTGGTGTCATCAAGCAAGCTAATCAGCCAATCGTTTTGAAGAATTCTCACAGGCAGCAAACCAGAAAATGTAAAGCACCGATTAATCCTTCGCCTTTGCTAGAAAATTACTGAACCCCAACTTCCATTGCCACTAACTCTTACCACAATCACACAAAAGTAAACGTGCGATAGAATTAAGGAGATAAGACACCATTCCGCAAATAAGATGTCAGACGAACAAGCTACGAGACAGCCTAATCCTTATTTTATAAAATGTATAAATAGTATGTAAGTGATTGAGAATTTAATAAATTCAACCTGTCAGCATATGACTTATGGACTTTAATGCAAAATGCAGGATGCTGTAAGACTTTTCATTTTTATTCTGTAAATTAAGGAGACCTACATTTTGCAGTGTTTTGTGATTATTTGTATCCTGAAAAGTTCATAATTGTGAAATCGTTTTATTATTTTATACTTTAGTTTTAGGGTAATGATTGTCTTTAACTACGTTATGAATTATGATTACTTGTACCATCATCACAATCCAGCACCTGCCATCATAATGATTATTCGATAAACTAATTATCCTTCAATCATTTCAGAGGACAAAATTAAGGCTGGGATGTAAACCGGGGATTAAGGTAGAAGCTGTAATATAATAACAAACTTTAAAAATCTGTGGAATTTTAAAAATCATAAGGGGAGAAACTTGAAAGGGTTTTACAGAGAGACCAACGGCGTAAAAGTTGGAGCTTCACATCAAATCAAGTGATGTCTAAGATTTCTGGTTGTGAGGATATCACTGGTACATCCTGGAGCAGGGAGATCTGGTTTCCCATATTGAACTGTGCACGAGTAGATGCCAGAAATTACTGTCAGTTTCACAGGGTAATGGCCGGAAACGGTGACAGTTTCCCCATCATTACAGCCACAAAATCCGGGCCATAAATTAGCATGATATCTCTTTGCACACTACAACAGCACAAGAAGTAATGCATTTACTGCCTCAAACCATTGTTCAACTAGAGAAAAGAGAGGGTTTCTCGAGCGTCTTTAACAACCACAGGATGACTCAATGTGCTTTACAGCCAATGAAGTACTTTTTGACTTGTAGTCATTGTTGTAACATAGGAAACATAGTAGCCAATTTGGGCACAGAAAGCTCCCACACAGCTACCTTAATGATGGTGTTTGAGGTATAAATATTAACCAGGACACCAAGGATAACTACATTACTCTTCCCTAAATAATGCCATGGGATCTTTTATATTAGGGCTGTCCTGCTGACAGTGCAGGACAACCTCAGTGCCATCCCTTCAACAATGCAGCACTCCCTCAGCACTGTCCCTCCCACAGTGCAGTGTTCCCTCAGTACTGACGCTCTGACATTGCAGCACTCCCTCAGTATTGACCCTCTGACATTGCAGCATTCCCTCAGTACTGACCCTCTAACAGTGCAGCAGTATCTCAGCACAGACCCTCTGACATTGCAGCACTCCCTCAGTACTGAACCTCTAACAGTGCAGCACTCTCTCAGCACAGACCCTCTGACATTGCAGCACTCCCTCAGTACTGTCCCTCCGACAGTGCAGTGTTCCCTCAGTACTGACCCTCTGACAGTGTAGCACTTCCTCAGTACTGACCCTCTGACATTGCAGCATTCCCTCAGTACTGACCCTTTAACAGTGCAGCACTCTCTCAGCACAGACCCTCTGACAGTGCAGCACTCTCTCAGTACAGACTCTCTAAATGTGCAGCACTATCTCAGTACTAATCCTCTAACAGCGCAGCATTCCCTCGGTACTAACTCTCCGACAGTGCAGCACTCTCTCACTATTGCCCCGCTGACAGTGCAGCATTCCCTTAGTACTGTCCTACTGATAGTGCGTCAGTGCTGAGGGAGCACTGCACTGAGAGTGCAGCACCTTCTCTATATTACAACAATGGTTTCTGTGCTAATTGTTATTATTTTAAAGGGGATTAGCTCTTTGTCTATAATAATACTGTCCCGGAGATCAAACATGTATCATTTACTCCCTCACCTGTGCAGCATGGCTGCAGTGAGTACTACCTACAAGATGCACAATAGCAAGTGTCCATGAAACTTCCAAACCCGTGACTTCTACCCTTAAAAGGACAAGGGCAGCAGGTATTGGGAACACCACCACCTGGGAAGTTTCCCTCCAAGTCACTCACCATCCTGACTTGGAAATATATTGCTGTTCTTTCACTGTCGCTGAATCAAAATCCTGGAACTCCCTCCCTAACAGCACTGTGGGTGTACCTACACCACATGGACTGCAGCGGCTCAAGAAGGCAGCTCACCACCACCTTCTCAAGGACAACTAGGATGGGCAATAAATGCTGGCCCAGCCAGCGATGCCCACATCCCGTAAATGAATTAAAAAAAACTTCAGGACAAATGCAAGAATACCAAATTTCAAAGAGAACAACAGTGCATCCTGCATGAGAAAAAGGTTGCTGATTGGTTGGCACATGGACTCTGACTGTTTGAGGTGTTGCCATAGGGAATGCAGCAGGGAACAGCTGTCCCCCAAGTTTTTGTTAAATTGAAAAAGGTGCAATGCCTGGACACGTTCTTTCTATTCACAGAGGAGAGGGCCCTGCATATGAATATATGCTTCTTCTAGAAAACATAAGTGAGCTACATTACGAGCCCGACTTATAATCTTAAATTGGTTAAACTCAGAAACTCTGGCAGCATCTGTGGAGTGAGCAATAGACTTAACGCGTTGAGTCCATATGCGGAGTCAAAACATCAACTCAGTTACTCTCTCCACAGATGCTGCCAGACTGCTGAATTTTTTCCAGAATTTTCTGATTTTACTTTGGATTTCTAGCAACCGCAGTATTTTGCTTTTATTTTAAATTGGTTCTTAGTGTAATTCTTAGCACACTCAGCATTGATCGGTAAGTGCTGTCTAATTGTGAATCATATCTGATGCTGGGCATCATATTCTGAGCCTTGCAAAATTTGGCATTTCTGCCTCTGCCCTGAGTGCAAGATGAAAAACTGCGGAGCACGTCTCTGTTTCAGTACACCCCTGATCTCTGAAGAATTATGTGGGAAAGGTCAAAGGGCTGAACAAGCTTCTCAAGGTTCTCAGTGACATATGTTTATTCAGATTCAAGGCCAACTTAACTCATTCTAGTGTTACACAGCATTTGTTATAAACATTGCACTCTCCCATCCATATTTCAGGGCATCGTTACATAGAATTGGAGACACGCTTTGACGTCTTTAATGCTTTTAGTTATAGTATCAACTGTGGCTCAATGGATAGCACTCTTGCCTCTGAGTCAGCCGTCTCCGGAGAGAGACTTGAGCCCATAATCTAGGCTGACATTCCTACTGGTATACTGAGGGAGTGCTGCACTATTGGAGGTGCTGTCTCTTGGACATTTCGTTCTCTTTCATTGGATGTGGGCGTCACTGGCAATGCCAACATTTGTTGCCCATCCCTATTTGCCCTTGAGAAGATGGTGGTGAGCTGTCTACTTAAACTGTTGCAGTTCATCCATTTTGGGTGCACCCACAGTGCTGTTAGGGAGGGAGTTCCAGGATTTTAACCCAGCAACAGTGAAGGAACAGTGATATATTTCCAAGTCAGGATCTTGTGTGACTTGGAGGGGGACTTGCAGGTGGTGGTGTTCCCATGCGCCTACTACCCTTGCTCTTCTAGGTGGTAGAGGTTATGGGTTTGGAAGGTGCTGCCGAAGGAGCCTTGATGAATTGCTGCTGTGCATCTTGTAAATGGTACACACTGCTGCTACTGTGCGTCACTGGTGGAGAGAGTGAATGTTTAAGGTGGTGGATGGGGTGCCATTCAAGCAGGCTACTTTGTCCTGGATGGTGTTGAGCTTCATGAGTGCTGTTGGAGCTTCTCGAGTGTTGTGGTAAACCATGAAAGGAATGATCTAAAACGTCTTCCATTATCAAAGAAAAAGCAATAGCCACAAGTTTTTGTGAGCAGTCCCTTTCTCTCTAGTGTCAGGTGTACCTTGGTGGGTAGCACTCTCACGGCTGACTCAAAAAGGGATGAATCCAAGCTACTGTCAGAGACTTAAGCATAGAAATCCAGGCTGGCGCTCCCTGCTAATTGTATATTAGTTGTTTGTATGTGGTGAGCATTAGCTGGGGCTTCACTTGGGCTCCTATAAATAGGAACAAACTAAAACTGTGGTTGTTGGGCTAGGGGCTGCTTCATCTTTGTGATATGTATCACTGTAAATAAATACTTAAAACTTTGTAAAGGTTGGGTCCAGTTCTATCCACCAGGATTTCAGGAATATGATGTCTCAGTGTAGTACCAAGGGACTGCAACACTGTTGTAATCAACAGAGGGAGGACAACACTGTTCTACTCAACCGAGGGAGTGTAACACTATTGTACACAACTGAGTGACTGCAACAATGCTGTACTCAAATAAGGGAGTGTAACACTGTTGTACTCACCCGAAGGACCGCAACAATTTTGTGTTCAACCGATGGACTGTAGTACTGTTGTACTCAACTGAGGGAGTGCTCTATACTCTATACTCAGCCATTGGAGTGCAGTGTTGTTGCACTGAACTGAGTGTTTGCAACACTGTTGTATTCAACTGAGGGACTGCAATGCTGTTGTACTCAACTGAGGGACTGCAACGCTGTTGTACTCAACTGAGGGACTGCAACGCTGTTGTACTCAACTGAGGGACTGCAACGCTGTTGTATTCAACTGAGGGACTGCAACGCTGTTGTACTCAACTGAGGGACTGCAACACTGTTGTACTCAACTGAGGGACTGCAACGCTTTTGTACTCAACTGAGGGAGTGCAACTCTGTTGTACTCAACTGAGGGACTGCAACTCTGTTGTACTCAACTGAGGGAGTGCGACTCTGTTGTACTCAACTGAGGGACTGCAACGCTGTTGTACTCAACTGAGGGACTGCAACGCTTTTGTACTCAACTGAGGGAGTGCAACTCTGTTGTACTCAACTGAGGGACTGCAACGCTGTTGTACTCAACTGAGGGACTGCAAAGCTTTTGTACTCAACTGAGGGAGTGCAACTCTGTTGTACTCAACTGAGGGAGTGCAACACTGTTGTACTCAACCGAGGGAGGACAACTCTGTTATTGGTGCTCTATTTGCCTTCTCAGGTGGATGTTAATGATCCCATGGTACTAGAGCAAAGGAGAGCAGGAGATTTCTCCCCCAACCAGCACCATTAAAACAACATAGTGTCTTGTCATTATCACATTGCTGCTTGTGAGAGCTTGCTTTGCACAAATTAACTGCCATTTCCCTACATTAGAACAGTGATTACACATTGAAAGTATTTCATTGGCTGCAAAGGGTTTCAGGATGTCTTAAGGTTGTGAAAGGCACTAGAGAAATGTGAGTTCTTTCTCCATACACTTACCTAGCATTTTCACTGTCTGCTTGTTGTTCTTCTCTCTGCTGCTGATGCTGGGTCTGATACTCTCCCTTCTCCGTCGCCACAGTTTTCTCCCAATTAAGCTGTAGAGTATTGACAGGCAGAAGACAGGCAGGAAGAAGAAGATGCTGGACACCCACACCATGATGTTTAGATAGCCCGACTTGACTGCATACTCTGTCGCCTTGCACTCATTGGTCAGTAGGGGGTCGGTTCCATTCATGTGCTCGACCCCAACCAGGACAAAGATGGGTCCAGCACTGCCAATCGCCACTGACCACAGGAAAAAGATGAGCCCTTTGACCCTGCTCTTAGTGATGACCACTTTGGCCTTGAGAGGGAAGCAAATGGCAAAGTATCTCTCCACGCTCAGGGCAGTGATGTTGAGAATTGTGGAGTAAGTGCAACTCTCACTAACAAATTGGAACAGCTTACAGAGCAGGCCCCCAAAGTTCCAGGGCCGGTACTGCCAAATCCTGTACAAATCCAAGGGCATACAGACAAAAATGAAGAGGTCTGAGAAGGCCATGCTGGACAGGTAGAAGTTAGTCGTGGTTCTCATGTCTTTAAACTTCAGCACGATCAGGATAGTCATGGCGTTCCCACTGATCCCAACCATTGCCAGGAGAACACAGGTAACAGTGATACCAGTCAAGATGGGAATTGGGAAGAGATTGACAGGATATTCAGAGTAATCTTCGGAATGGCCCATGTTGTCACGGCTGCAGTTGTGGGTACAGTTCAAGCCGCCGGAGTGGTTGGACATGCTGGCTCACTCGGCTTTGGGGGTGAACCTTGCGAGGAATTCTGGTGGCAGAGTCAGGCTCCCAGTGGTGATGGTGGAGACGGCTGGGGGGAGGGAGTCTCTCACCATCCCAGCACCAAGGGCAAACTGGACGGTGGAGGAGACTCAACAGGGAAAGTGGGCGGATCTCCCAAACCCCAGAGCTGGAAAGTTCCCCTGGTCACAATCCATCTACAAAGGATAAGAGGGGGAAGGTTAACATTAGCAGCCAGTGCAGTGCAAATCCAGCCTGGGAGCTGGTCTCGGCATCAGATATCATTGTCTCTCCATCAGTTTCTTTTTCCTCTACAGCCTCCATTCCCTTTCTACCTCAGCCTCCATCCCTTCCTGTCTCTCTCGCTCTAACTGTCCCGCTTATTCAATCTGTCCATCTGCACCTCTCCGTTATCTCCCTTCCTCTTGTTCCCTTGTCCTTTGTCCTCCAAACCGTTTCCCTCTTTCTCAATTTTTCCTGTTTAACAATTCCACCCTCCACCCGCTCCCGCTCCGAGCCCCGGACCCGCTCCCTGTCTGCTACGGGAGTTCGATTCCAGCCCGGGCTGGAGCAAGGTAGGAAAACCCCCTTCAGATCCCAGAGGAGCAACTTCTTAATCCACTGAACAATCCTGAAATGAACAGAAAAGTCCAGTGTCAGAGTTGGTTATATTCCCAGAGACAAGGAGGAAGGAGAGAGAGAGAGAGAGGGAGAAGCACCTAGAACGATAAAAGCTCAGGACAGAGAGATAGAGCAAATGGTACAGACAGGCTAACAGAGACAGAGAGGCTGAGGCTGGGAGACAGACGGTTAGAGAGGCTGAGACAGTCAAGCAGCAAGAAAGGCTGACGTTGGGGGAGAGACAGAGTTACTACAAAGCCCAGACCTGAAATAACCAAACTAAAGCACTAAGCAACCTTTAATAAAACTTAACACGGATAATCAAACATCAAGAGATCAATTGTGATGAACAACAATAGTAAGTGGTCATTCATCGTACGACGAAATTATTGACAGTAGTTAAAATTAAACATTGACAAAAAGTAACAAGCGGCGGTGATAATTAAATGGTAGATCCCTCGGATTATTTGAGGTGCCATCCGTGATTAAACGAGTTCGTGTTCCAAGCTGCAAAATGGTCCTTACCTCTTGTCGTGGTTTTCACTGGCTGTTTGCAATAGTTGGTCCACTTTTCTGCGTGGACTCTGAATGTGAATCTGAATCCATTGAAACGCCAAACAAGCGGCTGTTTTGTGTGAGATTGTCACATGTGCAAAAATCGCTGGAGTAAGGTACACGAAACAGATCTCAGTGTCACAGCATCCCCCCCCCCCCCACTCTCCACTAATCGACAGACATAGAGCAGCAGCCTTGCTACAACCTACCAGGGAGATAGCAGTTCCTGACTGATATGCTCCCCTGCTAACTCACACAATTATAGAGAGAGAGAGAGAGAGGAAATGCAGAGTGTGAAGGTTAGTGTGTACAGGGTCTGATTATAAATCCTGGGGTAGCAGGTTGGAGTATGGCACAGCCTGGGGAGGGAAACAAGCTGTTCAATAGAGTTCCTTTCAGTGAAGAAAGTTACAAATGGAGAGTAACAAGGCATTGACAGATTAATTCTACCGGGTCTTAAAAAGAATGGGCCTAAAATGCGTAAGATTACTGCAGACGCCAACCCTAATCCCATTGTTAGGTTTCCGAGTCCTAAAATAAAAGCAAAGTACTGTGGATGCTGGAAATCTGAAATAATAACAGCAAGTGCCGGAAATACTCAGCAGGTCTGGCAGTATCTGTGGAGAGAGAAACAGGGTTAACGTTTCCGATCATTTAAGACCCCACCCAGACAGGCTTTGCAAAAGAAGTATGCTGACACTCCCAACGCCAGTACCGAGGGGGTGCTGCACTGCTGGAGGTGCCGTCTTTCTGAAGAAGCGTTAAAAGGAGGTGCTGTCTGCCCTCTCGGGCGGGCACAAAAGGTGCCACGTTCACTATTCCAAAGCAGCTCAGGGGACTTCTCCCCATTGCGATGGCTAATACTTATCCCTTGGTCAATATGAATTCAAAACAGATTGTCTGATCATTGTCACATTACTGTGTGTGGGATCTTGCTGTGTGCAAATTGGCTGCCACGTTACCTACATCACCAGAGTGACTGCACTTCAGAAAAAAATCGGTCCGCAGCAGACTTTGGAATATCCTGAGTTGGTGAAAGGTACTATAGAAATGCAGGGTATTAATATTGTACTAAACATACAGAGAACAGCTGGTTCCAAATGATAACAGAGCCAACTGCTCTGCACAGAAACGTGTAAACACCTTATTGAAGAACAAAATAAAAATTTACAGAGTGAACCTGCATTGACCTCCCAGCTTCTATCCACATTGATCAGTGTTTCCATTACTGCCAGGCTCAGAAATGAATCTCTAAGATCTTCAGAGCTGGGGGTAGGAATGCATGCAAATGCCGGCGTCCGTGAGATTGAGTTAGTCCTCCAGACAGAGTCAGGTTGCAAAAAATGCCATTTTAATTCAATCATCGCAGACACTTTCCTGAATTTCTTGACTATGATTGAAGCAGATGGGCTGCTTTCTACAACAGCAACTCACATTCATATACAACAGCAACTCACATTCATATACAACAGCAACTCACATTCATATACAACAGCAACTCACATTCATATACAACAACAACTCACATTCATATACAACAACAACTCACATTCATATACAACAGCAACTCACATTCATGTACAACAGCAACTCACATTCATGTACAACAACTCACATTCATATACAACAGCAACTCACATTCATGTACAACAGAAACTCACATTCATGTATAACAACAACTCACATTCATGTACAACAGCAACTCACATTCATGTACGACAGCAACTCACATTCATGTACGACAGCAACTCACATTCATATACAACAGCAACTCACATTCGTGTGCAACAGCAACTCACATTCATATACAACAACAAATCACATTCATATACAACAGCAACTCACATTCATATACAACAGCAACTCACATTCATATACAAGAACAACTCACATTCATATACAACAGCAACTCACGTTCATGTACAACAGCAACTCACATTCATATACAACAACAACTCACGTTCATGTACAACAGCAACTCACATTCATATACAACAACTCACATTCATATACAACAACAACTCACGTTCATGTACAACAGCAACTCACATTCATATACAACAACAACTCACATTCATATACAACAGCAACTCACATTCATGTACAACAGCAACTCACATTCATGTACAACAACTCACATTCATATACAACAGCAACTCACATTCATGTACAACAGAAACTCACATTCATGTATAACAACAACTCACATTCATGTACAACAGCAACTCACATTCATGTACGACAGCAACTCACATTCATGTACGACAGCAACTCACATTCATATACAACAGCAACTCACATTCGTGTGCAACAGCAACTCACATTCATATACAACAACAAATCACATTCATATACAACAGCAACTCACATTCATATACAACAGCAACTCACATTCATATACAAGAACAACTCACATTCATATACAACAGCAACTCACGTTCATGTACAACAGCAACTCACATTCATATACAACAACAACTCACGTTCATGTACAACAGCAACTCACATTCATATACAACAACTCACATTCATATACAACAACAACTCACGTTCATGTACAACAGCAACTCACATTCATGCACAACAGCAAGTCACATTCATGTACAACAACAACTCACATTCATGTACAACAGCAACTCACATTCATGTACAACAACAACTCACATTCATATACAACAGCAACTCACATTCATATACAACAGCAACTCACATTCATGTACAACAACTCACATTCATGTACGACAAAAACTCACGTTCATATACAACAGCAACTCACATTCATATACAACAGCAACTCATATTCATATACAACAGCAACTCACATTCATGTACAACAGCAACTCACATTCATATACAACAACTCACATTCATGTACGACAAAAACTCACGTTCATATACAACAGCAACTCACATTCATATACAACAACAACTCACATTCATGTACAACAGCAACTCACATTCATGTACAACAAAACTCACATTCATGTACAACAACAACTCACATTCATATACAACAGCAACTCACATTCATATACAACGACAACTCACATTCATATACAACAGCAACTCACATTCATATACAACAGCAACTCACATTCATGTACAACTGCAACTCACATTCATGTACAACAACAACTCACATTCATATACAACAGCAAATTACATTCATGTACAACAGCAACTCACATTCATGTACAACAGCAACTCACATTCATGTACAACAGCAACTCACATTCATGTACAACAGCAACTCACATTCATGTACAACGACAACTCACATTCATATACAACAGCAACTCACATTCATGTACAACGACAACTCACATTCATATACAACAGCAACTCACATTCATGTACAACAGCAACTCACATTCATGTACAACAGCAACTCACATTCATGTACAACAGCAACTCACATTCATGTACAACAACAACTCACATTCATGTACAACAGCAACTCACATTCATGTACAACAGCAACTCACATTCATGTACAACAACAACTCACATCCATGTACAACAACAACTCACATTCATATACAACAGCAACTTACATTCATATACAACAACTCACATTCATATACAACAACAACCACATACATATGCAAAAACAACTCACATTCATGTACAACAGCAACTCACATTCAGGTACAACAGCAACTCACATTCATATACAATAGCAACTCACATTCATGTACAACAACATCTCACATTCATATACAACAGCAACTCACATTCATATACAACAACAACTCACATTCATATACAACAACAGCTGGCATTCATGTACAACAACAACTCACATTCATATACAGCAACTCACATTCATATACAACAACAACTCACATTCATGTACAACAACAGCTGGCATTCAAGTACATCCACAACTCACATTCATATACAACAACAGCTGGCATTCATGTACAACAACATCTCACATTCATATTCAACAGCTGGTATTCATGTACAACAACTCACATTCATGTACAACAACAACTCACATTCATGTACAACAACAACTGGCATTCATGTACAACAACAACTCACATTCATATACAGCAACTATTCACATTCATATACAACAACTCATTCAGAAACAACAACTCACATTCATATACAACAACTCACCTTTAAATACAACAGCTCACATTTAAATACAACAACAACCCATTTAAACATTTAAATACAACAGCTTACATTTAAGTAGAACAAAAATGTGCATTGATGTACAACAACAACTTGCATTTCAATATGGTAATTTGATTTTACCTACAACAACTTGTAACAATAGACAATCAGATCTTGGGGTTTTTCAAGCACCTTTAATGCAGTAACACATCCCAATGTATTTCACAGGAATGCAATCAGACAAGAAAAGAGACCAACATATGGGGCAAGTCATGAAAGGCTTCTGCAAAGAGATAGGCATTAAGGAGCATCTTCAAGGAAGGGAGAGGGGTAGAGAGGCAGAGAGGTTTAAGGAGGGAATTGCAGAGATTTAGGGCTCTGGCAGCTGAAGGCATGGCTGCCTTGTGAAGCAAGTAAGGATGCAAAAGGCCAGAATGAGTGGAGTACAGAGATGTTGGAGGGTCTGGGACTGGAGGAGGTTACAGAGCTGGGAGCCATGGAGGGATTTGAGAACAAGGATGAGAATTTGAAATTTGATGTTCTGTAACCTTTGCTGTACCTGCCCTGGAATGTTAGATGGGAAAGTATACAGGGAGATTTACACCATATCTAATTTGTGCTGTGTCTGCCTTGGGAGTGTTTGATGAGGACAGTGTAGAGGGAACTTTACTATCTATCTAATCCCATGCTGTACTTGCCTTAGGAGTGTTTGATGGGAACAATATAGAGGGAGCTTTACTCTCTATCACTGGATGAGGGGGCTCCACAAATATCCCCATCCCAATGATGAGGGAGCCCAGCACATCAGTGTGAAAGATAAGGCTGGAGCATTAGCACTAATCTTCAGCCAGAAATGCTGAGTGAATGATCCATCTCCACCTCCTCCAGAGGTCCCCAGCATCACAGATACCAGTCTTCAGCCAGTTCAATTCTCTCCATGTGATATCAAGAAACAGCTGAAGGCACTGGATACTGCAAAGGCTATGGGCCCTGACAATATTCTGGCAATAGTACTGAAAACTTGTGCTCCAGAAATTACTGCACCCCAGCCAAGTTGTTCCAGTGCAGCTACAACACTAGCATCTCCCCAGCTTTGTGGAAAATTGCCCTTGTGTGTCCTGTACACAAAAAGCAGGACAAATCAACCCGCCCATTACCACCCCATCAGTCTACTCTCGAACATCAGTAAACTGATAAAAGGGGTCATCAACACTGCTATCAAATGGTGCTTGCACAGCAACAACCTGCTCACTGATGCTCAGTTTGGGTTCCACCACTCAGCTCCTGATCTCGTTACAGCCTTGGTTCAAACACAGAGAAAAGAGTTTAACTCCCAAGGTGAGGTGAGAGTGACTGCCCTTGACATCAAGGCAGCATTTGACCGAATGTGGCATCAAGGGGCCCTGGTAAAACTGGAACCCGTGGGAATCAAGGAAAACTCTCCGCTGTTTGGAGTCATACCGAGCACAAAGGAAGATGGTTGTGGTTGTTCGAGGTCAGTCATATCTCAGTTCCAGGTCATCACTGCAGGAGTTCCTCAGGGTAGTGTCCTAGGCCCAACCATCTTCAGCTGCTTCATCAATGACCTTCCTTCTATCATAAAGTCAGAAGTAGGGATGTTCACTGCTGTGCACAATGTTCAGCACCATTCGCGACTCCTCAGATACTGAAGCAGTCCATGTCCAAATACAGCAAGACCTGGACAATATCCAGGCTTGGGCTGACAAGTGGCAAGTAACATTTAGGTCAAACAAGTGCCAGGCAATGACCATCTCCAACAAGAGAGAATCTAACCATTGCCCCTTTGACATCCAATGGCATTACCATCAATAACTCCCCCCACTATCAACATCCTGGTGGTTACTATTGACCAGAAATTGAACTGAATAGCCATATAAATACTGTGGCTACAAGAGCAGGTCAGAGGCCAGGAATCCTGCGGTGAGTAACTCACCACCTGACTCCCCAAAGCCTGTCCACCATCTACAAGGCACAAGTCAGGAGTGTGATGGAATACTCTCCACTTGCCTGGATGTGTGTAGCTCCCACAACACTCAAGAAGTTTGACACCGTCCAGGACAAAGCAACCCACTTGATTGGCACCAGATCCATAAACAATCACTCCCTCCATCACCAAGGCACAGTAGCAGCAGTGTGTGTACCATCTACAAGATGAACTGCAGGAATTCATCAAGGCTCCTTAGACAGCACCTTCCAAACCAATAACTGCTACCATCTAGAAGGACAAGGGCAGCAGATAGTTGGGAACACTACCACCTGGAAGTTCCCTCCACATCACTCACCATCGTCACATCACCGTTCTTTCACTGTCACTGGGTCAAAATCCTGGAACTCCCTTCCTAACAGCACTCTGGGTGAATCTACACCACACAGACTGCAGCGGCTCAAGAAGGCAGCTCACCGCCACCTTCTCGAGGGAATTAGAGATCGGCAATAAATACTGGCCCAGCCAGCGAAACCCACATGAATTTTTTAAAAGTCCAATTCTGTCCTGGGAGTGCTTGATGGGACAGTGTATAGGGAGCTTTATTCTGTATCTAACCCCGTGCTATACCTGTCCTGGGAGTGTTTGATGGCGTCAGTGTAGAGGGAGCTTTACTCTGTATCTAACCCCCTGCTGTACCTGTCCTGGGAGTGCTTGATGTGGACAGTGTAGAGGGAGCTTTACTCTGTATCTAACCCCGTGCTGTACCTGTCCTGGGAGTGTTTGATGGGGACAGTGTAGAGGGAGATTTACTCTGTATCTAACCCCGTGCTGTACCTGTCCTGGGAGTGTTTGATGGGGACAGTGTAGAGGGAGCTTTACTCTGTATCTAACCCTGTGCTGTACCTGTCCTGGGAGTATTTGGTGGGGACAGTGTAGAGGGAGCTTTACTCTGGATCTAACCCCGTGCTGTACCTGTCCTGGGAGTGTTTGATGGGGACAGTGTAGAGGGAGCTTAACTCTGTATCTAACACTGTGCTGTACCTGTCCTGGGAGTATTTGGTGGGGACAGTGTAGAGGGAGCTTTACTCTGTATCTAACCCCGTGCTGTACCTGTCCTGGGAGTGTTTGATGGGGACAGTGTAGAGGGAGCTTTACTCTGTATCTAACCCCGTGCAGTATCTGCCCTGGGAGTGTTTGATGGGGATATTTTAAAGCAAGATTTACTCTGTATCTAACCCCGTGCTGTACCTTTCCTGGGTGTGTTTGATGGGGCCAGTTAGAGGGAGCTTTACTCCGTATCTAACCCCATGCTGTACCTGCCCTGGGAGTGTTTGATGGGGACAGTGTAGAGGGAGCTTTATTCTGTATCTAATCCCGTGCTGTACCTGCCCTGGGAGTGTTTGATGGGGACAGTGTAGAGGGAGCTTTACTCTGTATCTAATCCCGTGCTGTATCTGTCCTGGGAGTGTTTGATGGGGACACTGTAGAGGGAGCTTTACTCTGTATCTAACCCCATGCTGTACCTGCCCTGGGAGTGTTTGATGGGGACAGTGTAGAGGGAGCTTTACTCTGTATCTAATCCCGTGCTGTATCTGTCCTGGGAGTGTTTGATGGGGACACTGTAGAGGGAGCTTTACTCTGTATCTAACCCCATGCTGTACCTGCCCTGGGAGTGTTTGATGGGGACAGTGTAGAGGGAGCTTTACTCTGTATCTAATCCCGTGCTGTACCTGCCCTGGGAGTGTTTGATGGGGAAAGTGTAGAGGGAGCTTTACTCTGTATCTAACCCTCTGTTGTGCCTGTGCTGGGAGTGTTTGATGGGGGAAGTGTAGAGGGAGCTTTACTCTGCATCTAACCCTGTGTTTTACCTGTTGTGGGAGTGTTTGACGGGGACAGTGTAGAGGGAGTTTTACTCTGTATGTAACCCTGTGCTGTACCTGTCCTGGGAGTGTTTGATGGGGACAGTGTAGAGGGAGTTTTACTCTGTATGTAACCCTGTGTTGTACCTGTCCTGGGAGAGTTTGATGGGGACAGTGTAGAGGGAGTTTTACTCTGTAAGTAACCCCATGCTGTACCTGTCCTGGGAGTGTTTGATGGGGACAGTGTAGAGGGAGCTTTACTCTGTATCTAACCCCGTGCTGTACCTGTCCTGGCAGTGTTTTATGGGACAGTGTAGAGGGAGCTTTACTCTGTATCTAACCCCGTGCTGTACCTGTCCTGGGAGTGTTTGATGGGGACAGTGTAGAGGGAATTTTACTCTGTATTTTGTTACAATTGGTCCTTGGGTAAGGTTTCCCAAATTGTTATGTTCCCGGGTGAAGAGGAATGTATTGTCTCCCCTTCTTTATACAACCCCCTCAGTTGGTCGCAACAAAGTTAATTTAAAAGGGATCCCTTCACTCATGGATACTTTGTCCCATTCCAAATACATTTATGTTTTTAGAAGGCGCCATTTTCACCAGGCCTTCTTGTGTCAGAGAAAGAGTAAGTTTATTAGTTACTAAATGGGAGAAAAAATAATAAATATGCGGCACACTTACACAGATTAGAAATGAACAACTGAGTTAAAAAATAAAAGCCAATAAGATATATGTTATAAAAACAAAAAAACTGCGGATGCTGGAAATCCAAAACAAAAACAGAATTACCTGGAAAAACTCAGCAGGTCTGGCAGCATCGGCGGAGAAGAAAAGAGTTGACGTTTCGAGTCCTCATGACCCTTCGACAGATAAATGTTCTTTGGCCTGTCCATGAGGAGTATATGGTGAGATGTCATGGCTGTTAAGTTGGGTTATTCCGGTACAGCCGACTTTGGCAGTTGAGCAGTTAGTTTGGAGATTCCCAGATCTGCATGCTAGCTGAATAGCGTTGTCCTGTTTCCTTTCCAAATGTGGCTTTGCTGACTTGTGACTTGCTCCCTGCAATCAGAGTGAGATAGGGGACTTTTTTACCTGCAAACGCAGGGGTGCTTGGTTGATGTTCTTCAGCTGTGACCTTCACAGCACGTAGTAGCACACCAGGCTTAGAACACCAAAACTAGCACACAGAACGAGGGTTGCAGGTGCCTTTTAACCCCTTTTCTTGTATATTCCTGGAGGGGAAAAAGCAAACACGTCTTTCACCCAGATCTGCTTTCTTTCAGCTCACATCATGTCCACAGTCTGGGACATAACCCACAGGAGATGGTTCCTGCTAAGGTGGTAATCAGCCTTCATTATCTCTGCAACAACAGGAGATTAAAGTTCAGGCTTTTGCATTGTATCTCTCCCTTTCCAGTGTGACTGTATGAAGTAGGCCTTGACATCTTTTAGGTGCAATATTCCGTTCTGTCTGGACTAGTTGTTCAAGTGTAATCCACATAAGAATTTTTCAGCAATAGTTACTTCACAGTCTCCGCCACATTTTGCTTGTACGTCCTTTATTTTAAAAAAAACACGTCTTACTTCAAAGTTCAATATATCCATAAGTAATTTAGGGCCATGAGCTGTGGTCATGACAATCTAACCCCGTGCTGTACCTGGCCTGGGAGTGTTTGATGTGGACAGTGTAGAGGGAGCTTTACTCTGTCTCTAACCCCGTGCTGTACCTGTCCTGGGAGTGTTTGATGGGGACAGTGTAGAGGGAGATTTACTCTGTATCTAGCCCCGTGCTGTACCTGTCCTGGAAGTGTTTGATGGGGAAAGTGTAGAGGGAGCTTTACTCTGCATCTAGCCCCGTGCTGTACATGTCCTGGGAGTGTTTGATGGGGACAGTGTAGAGGGAGCTTTACTCTGTATCTAACCCCGTGCTGCACCTGTCCTGAAAGTGTTTGATGGGGACAGTGTAGAGGGAGCTTTACTCTGTATCTAACCCCGTGCTGCACCTGTCCTGAAAGTGTTTGATGGGGACAGTGTAGAGGGAGCATTACTCTGTATCTAACCCTATGTTATACCAAACACTTACATCTCAGACACAAGCAAGTGCTGCTTTCTAATATATTCGTGGGGTGTGATGCCCACTAAGCATTTTGTCAGCCTCTCCAAGTGAGATTTGCAGTCAATATCTTTACATATCCAGCTGTGATTGGTGGATAGAGATAATGATTGCCTCAGGCTGATATCATGTAGGACCATCCAGTCATTAATGGAAACTTCTTTATACAAAGGACAGGAGAAATCTGGAATCTATCCCCAAAAAGGTTCTGGATGCTGGGTGTCAACTGGAACTTTCTGTTCTGAGATTGATAGATTACTGTTGGGCCAGGATAGGGAGTAAAGTCTGAGGAATAGAGTCGAGGGCAGATCAATCATGATCTAAGCTAATGACAGAACAAGCTCAAGGGGCTGAATGGCCTCCACTTGTTCTTCGTATTCTTATGTAGGAAATCAAACGATATGTAAAGTGCTTTAGTGGAGAACAGGAGTTGGTTCAATGTCTTAATATGTTATTGTTTTGGATAATAGGGCTCGGATTTGATTGGCACAGGCAGTAGCTCAGCAAGTTCCCCTCCAAGCCACTCACCATCCTGACTTGGAAATATATCACCGTTCCTTCACTGTCGCTGGGTTAAAATCCTGGAACTCCCTCCCTAACAGCGCTGTGGGTGTACCTACACCACATGGACTGCAGCGGCTCAAGAAGGCAGCTCACCACCACCTTCTCAAGGGGCAACTAGGGATGGGCAGTAAACGCTGGGCCCAGCCAGCGACGCCCACATCATGTAAATTAATAAAAAAGAATTAGGATGGGGGAGGGCATGCTCTGACACTTCCTCTGTGCAGCAGAGACATCAGGGTGAAGTTAGGGGTAAAGACAGGCGATAGCAGGAGGGGGAGGAGAGGGGCACCAGAGCGGGGACGGTGACAGCAGAAGGATTTTTGCATCACTGCTTGTCCTGGCCTCAGGAGCATCGTTCCAGCAGCTTTCCTTGACAGCCTAACTATGGCAACAACATCTTACTAACAATCTACTTAAACCTTACCTGCCCTTTGCCCTGCGTGTTATCTGCATCTTACCTGCAATCTGGTCACTGACTCATTGAGTTCCAGTGAGTGGAGTTTACTGCACTCCCCCCTGATGAAAGCTCCAACTTAGAGCAGGACCTATGTCTATCTTAGGACTCTAACTCGCCTAGGTCGAGTAGGTTGGCACCGGTCTGGGGCAGGACTCACTGGCTGCCCTACCCTTCTCAGGAGTAGCAGTGGAATGGTTAGTGATGCATCAGTGGGAACGGGACTGATGCCAGGGCTGCATTGCGATTTTCTACACGCTATCGTCACATTCAGGCCTGACCCCCAAGGGATTTCAACCCCCTCCTCCAAGTGTATGACGAGCTGGGCAAGCGGGCCATCATGTAACCGCTGGTACCGCCCAGCGTCCAAGGAACCTGGTGAAAGGCGCAAGCGGGTCAAGTCGAGACTTCCCCGCCAGCACGAGCGTTTCTCCGGGCCAGGTGAAGAACCAGCACCGATGTGGATGTGACGGGCCGAATGGCCACTCCGCGTGCTGTGAACTCTCGACGGGGTAGCAGCACAAATAGGGCCACAGTGAAGCAGCTGCTGTTCTACACTCTGACCGACTTCGGTGGAAGAAAATCAGGCCGAGTGTAAAATCACCTCGTCCACTAATCATCTATTTCACTCCACTAGCCCAAAACTGATTTCACCACCACCTCCCCCCCACCCCCACCGACCCCCGACCCCCGACCCCCGACCCCCGACCCCCCACCATCTCAACGCTTTACGTCAGCGAGCTTTCAACCAAGGAACAGGGGACATCCCAGTTAATCCACTGACGCTCACCCATTTTCTTAATTGCGCAGAAGCAAGAATGCCGGCTGATTGGCCGGCTGGTTGTGGCTCAGTGGGGGAGCATTTGTCCTGCTGCGTTCGGAGGTCGGGGTTTCCAATCCCCTTCCACAGGACGAAGTACAGAAACTATGCAGAACCCTCCTGAGGGAACGATGTCCATTGGGTGGGATGTCAAACCAATGCCCATCTGCCCTCTCAGGTGGGGTGTTTGATCCTGTAGCTCCAGTTGGAAGAGGAGCTCTGGGCCAACATTCATCCCTCAACCAACATGATTTGGGGAGAAAAAGACCAATCATCCCGCTGCTCGTCACGTTGCTGCAGGTGGGAGCTTGCTACACACAAATTGGTGGTTGTGTTTCTGACGTCACAACAGCTGCCCCCCCTTCCGAGTGTCCCGGGGCAGATAGTTACCCCTCAACAAACGTCACTAAAAAGACCGACCTTAGGAACGTAAGGAATGCGGGGATAAGCTCCGGGAATGGTCTCCGAGCCTGCTGCAGTATAACCACAAGATCACGGCTCCTCCACCCCGCTTCCCAGTCCGATCGCCACATTCCTTCCCTGCCCAAAACTCACTCAGCCTTGGCCTTGAGTGTGAAGTGAGTGCTCTGGTCACGATCACACGGCTGTTTGTGCGAGCTTGCCGCGTGGAAATTTGGCTGCTGTGTTTCCCCCCACTCGGACAATGAATCCACTTCAGACGGTGGTGTACAAGGGGCGGTAAAGCTTTTGCAGCCTCCTGAAGTCGTGAGAGGTGCTGTGGAAATGCGCGTCTTTCTTGGTAATGGTGTTGGGAAAAGTTTTTTTTTAAGAGGTCAGATTTTGGATTAACACTTCAGTGCCGATTTGATTTCGGAGGGAGGGTGTAGTTTTGGGAGGCAGCACAAAGTGGACAATGGTTAATTGGTGACTGGTTTAGTGCTCGATTCCCTTTCCAATCAGGTCAGGGGACAAGTGAAGCAGGTGTGATACAAACCCATCCACCAATAGGTTATTCCTCAATCAGCCCAAGGACCGGTTCCAGCCCCTCGATCCCATTAGAAATGGGCCCCTAATCACACGGGCTAGTCGACCTTCGTGAGGATGGAAATCAGAGCAAATAAAGAACAGTCTGGTAAAAAAACATCAGCTGCTCTGTGGTAGAGAAATATTTAATATATGATCGCTGATTTTCCGCTGGCCCTGCAGCTTGTCAAAAATATTCCTTTTGCGGGTTAGTTTCAGTTTGGCTTCAGAGCAAGTCGTTACACAAGAATGTTAGAACGTTTCTGGTTTTACACTGCCCCTTAGTGGCAGCTCTGTGAAACTGTCTGTGTGTGTGTGTGTGTGTGTATGGTGGTGTTTGAGTGTGTGTGTGGTGTGCATTGTGTGTGGTGATGTTTGTGTGTGCGTGTGTGTGTGTGTGTGTGTGTGGTGTGTGTGTGGGTGGTGTGTCTGTGTGTGTGGTGGTGTGTGTGTGTGTGTGTGGTGTAGTGTGTGTGGTGGTGTGTATATGTGGTGGTATGTGTGTGTGTGGGTGTTTGGTCATGTGTGTGTGTACGTGTGTGTGTGTGTGTATGGTGGGGTGTGTGTGTATTTGCGTGGTAGTGTGTGTGTGTGTGGTGGTGTGTTTGTGCTGGTGTGTGTGTGTGTGTGTGTGTGTGGTGGTGGTGTGTTTGGTGGTGTGTGTGTGTGTGTGGTGTGTATGTGTGTGGTTGTGTGTGTGTGTGGTGTGTGCGTGTGTGTGGTGTGTATGTGTGTGTGGTGGTGTGTGTGTGGTGGAGTGTGTGTGGGGTGGTGTGTGTGTGTGTGTGTGGTGGTGTGTGTGTATGGTGATGTGTGTGTTTGTGTGTGTGCGGTGGTGTGTGTGTGTGTGTGGTGGTGTGTGTGTGGTGGTGTGTGTGTATGGTGATGTATGTGTGTGTGTGTGTGTGTGTGTGGTGGTGTGTGTGTGAGGTGTGTGTGTGGTTGTGTGTGTGTGTGTGGTGTGTGTGTGTGTGGTGTGTATGTGTGTGTGGTGTGTATGGTGGTGTGTGTGTGTATGTGTGTGGTGGTGTGTGTGTGGTGTGTATGTGTGTGTGGTGTGTATGGTGGTGTGTGTGTGTGTGGTGGTGTGTGTGTGTGTGGTGTGTGTGTGGTGGGTGGTGTGTGTGTGTGTGTGTGTGGTGGTATGTGTGTGGTGTATGTGGTGGTGTGTGTGTGTTTGTGTGTGGTGGTGTGAGTGTGTAGTGGTGTGTGTGTGTGTGTGTGTGGTGGTGGTGTGAGGTGTGCGTGTGTGTGGTGTGTGTGTGTGTGGTGTGTGTGTCTGTGTGCGTGAGTGTGTGTGGTGTGTGTTTGTGTGTCTGTGTGGTGGTGTGTGTGTGTGTGTGGTGTGTGTGTCTGTGTGCGTGTGTGTGTGTTTGTGTGTGTGTGTGGTGGTGTGTGTGTGTGTGTGTGTGTGGTGTGTGTGTGTGTGGTGTGTATATGTGTGTGGTGTGTATGGTGGTGTGTATGTGTGTGGTGGTGTGTGTGTGTGTGGTTGTGTGTGCGTGTTCGTGTGTGTGTGTGGTGGTGTGTGTGTGTGTGGTGGTGTGTGTGTGTTTGTGTGCGGTGGTGTGTGTGTGGTGGTGTGTGTGAGTGTGTGTGGTAGTGTGTTTGTGTGAGTGTGTGTGTGTGGTCGTATGTGTGTGGTGTGTGTGGTGGTGTTTGTGTGTGTGTGTGGTGGTGTGTGTGTGATTGTGTGTGGTGGTGTATGTGTGTAGTGGTGTGTGTTGTTGTGTGCGGTGGTGTGTGTGTGTGTGTGTATGGTGGTGTGTGTGTGTGGTGTGTGTGTGGTGTGTGTATGTAGTGGTGTGTGTATGGTAGTAGTGTGTGTGTGGTGGTGTGTGTGTGAATGGTGGTGTGTGTGTGTGTGTGTGTGTGTATGGTGGTGTGTGTGTGTGTGGCGGTGTATGCTGGTGTGTGTATGTCTGGTGCTGTGGGTGTGGTGGAGTGTGTGTGTGGTGTGTGTGTGTGGTGATGTGTGTGTGGTGGTGTGTGTGTGTGTGGTAGTGTGTATGGTGATGTGTGTGTGGTGGTGTGTGTGTGTGTGTGTGTGTGTGTGTGTGTTTGTGTGTGTGTGTGTTTGTGTGTGTGTGAGTGTGTGTGTGTGTGTGTAGTAGTGTCTGTGTGTGTGTGTAGTAGTGTCTGTGTGTGATGTGTGTGTGCGCGTGTGTGGTGGTGTTTGTGTGTCTGTGTGGTAGCGTATGTGTGTGTGTGGTGTGTGTGTGTGTGTGTGTGGTGTGTGTGGTGGTGTGTGTGTGTGTATGTGCGTGGTGGTGTGTGTGTGTGTTGTGTGTGTGTGTTGGTGTGTGTGGGTGCGGTGGTGTGTGTGTGTAGTGGTGTGTGTTTGTGGTGTGTGTGGTGATGTGTGTGTGGTGGTATGTGTGTGGTGTGTGTGGTGGTGTGTGTGTGTGTGGTGGTGTTTGCGTGGTGGTGTGTGTGTGTGGTGGTGTGTGTGTGTGGGGGGGTTGTGTGTGGTGGTGTGTGTGTGTGTATGTGTGTGGTGGTGTGTGTGTGTGTTGTGTGTGTGTGTTGGTGCGTGTGTGTGTGGTGGTGTGTGTGTGTAGTGGTGTGTGTTTGTGGTGTGTGTGGTGTGTGTGGTGGTGTGTGTGTGTGGTGGTGTGTGTGTGTGTGTGGAGGGGGGGGGTGTGTGTGGTGTGTGTGTGTGGTGGTATGTGTGTGCGTTTATGTGTGTGTGAGTGTGTGTGTGTGTGTGTATGTGTGTGTGAGTGTGTGAGTGTGTGTGTGTGCGTATGTGTGTCTGAGTGTGTGTGTGTGTGTGGTGCTGTGTGTGTGTGTGTGTGTGTGTGTGTGGTCATGTGTGTGTGTATGTTTTTGTGGTGCGTATGGTGGTGTGTGTGTGTGTATGTGTGTGGGGTGTGTGTGTGTATGGTGGTGTGTGTGGGTGTGGTGTGTGTGTGGTGGGTGGTGTTGTGTGGGTATGTGTGGTAGTGTGTGTGTGTGTCTGGTGGTATGTTTGTGGTGTGTGTGGTGGTGTGTGTGTGTGTGTGTGTGTGTGTGTGGTATGTGTGTGGTGGTGTGTGTGTGTATGGTGTGTGTGTATGTGTGTTTTTGTGTGTGCTGGTGTGTGTGTGTGTGTGTGTGGTGGTGTGTATGTGGTGGTGTGTGTGTGTGTGTGTGTGTGGTGTGTGTGTGTGTTGGTGTGTGAGGTGTTTTGTGTGTGTGGTGCTGTGTGTGTGTAGTGGTGTGGGTGGTGCTGTGTGTGTGTGTGTGTGTGTGTGTGTGTGTGTGGTGTGTGGTGCTGTGTGTGTGTGTGTAGTGGTGTGTGTGTGTGTGGTGTGTGTGTGTGGTTTGTGTGGTGCTGTGAGTGTGAGTGTGTGTGGTGGTGTTTGTGTGTGTGGTGTGTGTGTGTTGTGTGTGTGAGTGCGTGTGTGTGGTGTGTGTGTGTGGTGGTGTTTGTGTGTGTGTGTGGTGTGTGTGTGTAGTGGTGTGTGTGTGTGTGTGGTGTGTGTGGTGCTGTGAGTGTGTGTGTGTGTGGTGGTGTTTGTGTGTGTGGTGTGTGTGTGTTGTGTGTGTGTGGTGTGTGTGTGGTGTGTGTGTGTGTGGTGCTTTGTGTGTGTGTGTGCGTGTGTGAGGTGTGTGTGTGTGGTGTGTGTGTGGTGGTGTGTGAGTGCGTGTGTGTGGTGTGTGTGTGTGGTGGTGTTTGTGTGTGTGTGGTTGTGTATGTGTGTGTGTATGTGTGTATGTGTGTGTGAGTTTGTGGGTGTGTGTATGTGTGTCTGAGTGTGTGAGTGTGTGTGGTGCTGTGTGTGTGTGTGTGTGTGGTCATGTGTGTGTGTATGTTTTTGTGGTGTGTATGATGGTGTGTGTGTGTATGTGTGTGGGGTGTGTGTGTGTGATGTGTGTGTGTGTGGTGTGTGTGTGGTGGGTGGTGTTGTGTGTGTATGTGTGGTAGTGTGTGTGTGTGTCTGGTGGTATGTTTGTGGT
>JANJGN010000002.1:234505297-234507797 GCA_026770705.1 Isurus oxyrinchus | reverse complement strand
GTGTCTGGTGGTATGTTTGTGGTGTGTGTGGTGGTGTGTGTGTGTGTGTGTGTGTGTGTGTGTGGTATGTGTGGTGGTGTGTGTGTGGTGGTGTGTGTGTGTATGGTGTGTGTGTATGTGTGTTTTTGTGTGTGCTGGTGTGTGTGTGTGTGGTGGTGTGTATGTGGTGGTGTGTGTGTGTGTGTGTGTGTGTGTGGTGTGTGTGTGTGTGTGTGTGTGTGTGTGTGTAGTGGTGTGGGTGGTGCTGTGTGTGTGTGTGTGGTGTGTGTTGTTTGTGGTGGTGTTTGTGTGTGTGTGTGCGTGTGTGGTGGTGGTGTGTGTGTGTAGTGGTGTGTGTGTAGTGGTGTGTGGTGCTGTGTGTGTGTGTGTGTAGCGGTGTGTGTGTGTGTGGTCATGTGTGTGTGTGGTGCTTTGTGTGTGTGTGTGTGGTGTGTGGTGCGGTGTGTGTGTGTAGTGGTGTGTGTGTGTGTGGTGTGTGTGGTGCTGTGAGTGTGTGTGTGTGTGGTGGTGTTTGTGTGTGTGGTGTGTGTGTGTTGTGTGTGTGTGGTGTGTGTGTGGTGTGTGTGTGTGTGGTGCTTTGTGTGTGTGTGTGCGTGTGTGAGATGTGTGTGTGGTGTGTGTGTGTGGTGCTTTGTGTGTGTGTGTGCGTGTGTGAGATGCGTGTGTGTGTGGTGTTTTGTGTGTGTGTGCGCGTGTGTGTGGTGTGTGTGCGGTGGTGTGTGTTTGTGTGTGTTTGTGTGTGGTGGTGTGTGTGGTGGTGGTGTGTGTGTGGTGTGTGTGTTTGTGTGTGGTGGTGTGTGTGTGTTTGTGTGTGGTGGTGTGTGTGGTGGTGTGTGTGTGGCGGTGTGTGTGTGTGTGTGTGTGTGTGTATGGGGTAGTGTGTGTGTGTGTGTGTGTGTGTGTGTGTGTGGTGGTGTGTGTGTGTGGTGTTTGTGTGTGTGTGTGTGTGTGTGTGTGTGCGTGCGTGTGGTGTGTGTGTGTGGTGGTTTGTGTGTGTGTGTGCGTGTGTGTGGTGTGTGTGTGGTGGTGTTTGTGCGTGTGTGTGGAGTGTGTGTGGTGGTGTGTGAGTGCGTGTGTGCGTGTATGTGTGTGGTGTGTGTGTGTGTGTCTGTGTGGTGTATGTGTGTGTGTGTGTGGTGGTGTGTGTGTGTGTGGTGTGTATATGTGTGTGGTGTGTATGGTGGTGTGTATGTGTGTGGTGGTGTGTGCGTGGTGGTGTGTGAGTGTGGTGGTGTGTGTGTGTGGTGGTGTGTGTGTGTGTGTGTGTGGTGTGTGTTGTTTGTGGTGGTGTTTGTGTGTGTGTGTGCGTGTGTGGTGGTGTGTGTGTGTAGTGGTGTGTGTGTGTGTGTAGCGGTGTGTGTGTGTGTGGTGTGTGTGTGTGTGTGTGGTGCTTTGTGTGTGTGTGTGTGTGGTGTGTGGTGCTGTGTGTGTGTGTGTAGTGGTGTGTGTGTGTGTGGTGTGTGTGGTGCTGTGAGTGTGTGTGTGTGGTGGTGTTTGTGTGTGTGGTGTGTGTGTTGTGTGTGTGAGGTGTGTGTGTGGTGTGTGTGTGTGGTGCTTTGTGTGTGTGTGTGCGTGTGTGAGATGCGTGTGTGTGTGGTGTTTTGTGTGTGTGTGCGCGTGTGTGTGGTGTGTGTGCGGTGGTGTGTGTTTGTGTGTGTTTGTGTGTGGTGGTGTGTGTGGTGGTGGTGGTGTGTGTGTGTTTGTGTGTGGTGGTTTGTGTGGTGGTGTGTGTGTGGCGGTGTGTGTGTGTGTGTGTGGGTGTATGGTGTGTGTATGGGGTAGTGTGTGTGTGTGTGTGTGTGTGTGGTGGTGTGTGTGTGTGGTGTTTGTGTGTGTGTGTGTGTGTGTGTGTGTGTGTGTGCGTGCGTGTGGTGTGTGTGTGGTGGTGTGTGTGTGTGGTGGTTTGTGTGTGTGTGCGTGTGTGTGGTGTGTGTGTGGTGGTGTTTGTGCGTGTGTGTGGAGTGTGTGTGGTGGTGTGTGAGTGCGTGTGTGCGTGTATGTGTGTGGTGTGTGTGTGTGTGTCTGTGTGGTGTATGTGTGTGTGTGTGTGTGGTGGTGTGTGTGTGTGTGGTGTGTATATGTGTGTGGTGTGTATGGTGGTGTGTATGTGTGTGGTGGTGTGTGCGTGGTGGTGTGTGAGTGTGGTGGTGTGTGTGTGTGGTGGTGTGTGTGTGTGGTGGTGTGTGTGTATGTGTGTGGTAGTGTGTGTGTGTGGTGTATGTGGTGGTGTGTGTGTGTGTGTCTGTGTGTGTGTGTGTGATGGTATGTGTGTGATGGTGTGTGTGTGTGTGTGTGTGTATGGTGGTATGTGTGTGTGTGTGTGTGTGTGTGGTGTGTGTGTCTGGTGCTGTGGGTGTGGTGGGTGGTGGTGTGTGTGTGTGGTGATGAGTGTGTGGTGGTGTGTGTGTTTGTGTGTGTGTGTGTGTGTGTGTAGTAGTGTCTGTGTGTGAGTGTGTTTGTGTGTGCGCGTGTGTGGTGGTGTTTGTGTGTCTGTGTGGTA
>JANJGN010000002.1:234482797-234485297 GCA_026770705.1 Isurus oxyrinchus | reverse complement strand
TGGTGTTTTGTGTGTGTGTGTGCGCGTGTGTGTGGTGTGTGTGCGGTGGTGTGTGTGTGCGGTGGTGTGTGTGTGTGTGTCTGGTGGTATGTTTGTGATGTGTGTGGTGGTGTGTGTGTGTGTGTGTGTGGTATGTGTGGTGGTGTGTGTGTGGTTGTGTGTGTGTGTATGGTGTGTATGTGAGTTTTTGTGTGTGGTGGTGTGTGTGTGTGTGGTGCTGTGTTTGTGGTGGTGTGTGTGTGTATGTGTGTGTGGTCTGTGTGTGTATGGTGGTGTGTGTGTGTGTGTTGGTGTGTGTGTGTGGTGTGTGTGGTGCTGTGAGTGTGTGTTGTGTGTGGTGGTGTTTGTGTGTGTTTGTGTGTGGTGTGTGTGTGGTGTGTGTGTGTGTGTTGGTGCTTTGTGTGTGTGTTGTGTGTGGTGGTGTTTGTGTGTGTGTGTGGTGGTGTGTGTGTAGTGGTGTGTGAATGTGTGGTGTGTGTGGTGCTGTGAGTGTGTGTGTGTGTGGTGGTGTTTGTGTGTGTGGTGTGTGTGTGTGGTGTATGTGTGGTGTGTGTGTGGTGTGTGTGTGTGTGGTGCTTTGTGTGTGCGTGTGCGTGTGTGAGGTGTGTGTGTGTGTGGTGTGTGTGTGTGGTGTTTTGTGTGTGTGTGTGTGCGCGTGTGTGTGGTGTGTGTGCGGTGGTGTGTGTGTGCGGTGGTGTGTGTGTGCGTGTGGTGTGTGTGTTTGTGTGTGGTGGTGTGTGTGTGCGTGTGGTGTGTGTGTTTGTGTGTGGTGGTGTGTGTGTGCGGTGTGTGTGTGCGGTGGTGTGTGTGTGCGTGTGGTGTTTGTGTTTGTGTGTGGTGGTGTGTGTGTGCGGTGTGTGTATGTGGTGTGTGTGTGTGGCGGTGTGTGTGTGTGTGTGGTGTGTGTATGTGGTAGTGTGTGTGTGTGTGTGTGTGTGTGGTGGTGTGTGTGTGGTGGTGTTTGTGTGTGTGTTTGTGCGTGCGTGTGGTGTGCGTGTGGTGTGTGTGTGGTGGTGTGTGTGTGTGCTGGTTTGTGTGTGTGTGTGCATGTGTGTGGTGTGTGTGTGGTGGTGTTTGTGTGTGTGCGTGTGTGTGGAGTGTGTGTGGTGGTGTGTGAGTGCGTGTGTGCGTGTATGTGTGTGGTGTGTGTGTGTGTGTCTGTGTGGCGTATGTGTGTGTGTGTGTGGTGTGTATATGTGTGTGGTGTGTATGGTGGTGTGTATGTGTGTGGTGGTGTGTGCGTGGGGGTGTGTGTGTGTGGTGGTGTGTGTGTGTGGTGGTGTGTGTGTGGTGTGTGTGTGTGCTGGTGTGTGTGAGTGTGTGTGGTAGTGTGTGTGTGTGAGTGTGTGTGTGGTGGTATGTGTGTGGTGTGTGTGTGGTGTGTGTGTGTGTGTGTGTGTGTGTGTGTGTGTGTGATGGTATGTGTGTGTGTGTTTGTGTGTGGTGGTGTGTGTGTGTGTGTGTGTGTGTATGGTGGTATGTGTGTGTGTGTGTGTGTGTGGTGTGTGTGTGTCTGGTGCTGTGGGTGTGGTGGGTGGTGGTGTGTGTGTGTGGTGGTGTGTGTGGTGATGTGTGTGTGGTGGTGTGTGTGTTTGTGTGTGTGTGTGTGTAGTAGTGTCTGTGTGTGTGTGTTTGTGTGTGCGCATGTGTGGTGGTGTTTGTGTGTCTGTGTGGTAGCGTAAGTGTGTGTGTGTGGTGTGTGTGGGTCTGTGTGTGTGTGTGGTGGTGTGTGTATGTGTGTGGTGTGTGTGGTGGTGTGTGTGTGTGTGTGTGGTGTGTATGAGTGTGTGGTGTGCATGGTGGTGTGTGTGTGTGTGTATGTGTGTGGTGGTGTGTCTGTGTGTGGTGTGTGTGGTGGTGTGTGTGTGTGTGGTGTTTGTGTGTGTGTGTGTGGTGTGTATGGTGGTATGTGTGTGTGTATGTGTGTGGTGGTGTGTGTGTGTGGTGGTGTGTGTGTGTGTGTGTGGTGAGTGTGTGAGTGTGTGTGTGTGGTGGTGTGTGTGTGGTGTGTATGTGTGGTGTGTGTGTGTGTGTGTGTGGGTGTGTGTGGTAGTGTGTGTGTGTGAGAGTGTGTGGGGTGGTATGTGTGTGGTGTGTGTGGTGGTGTGTGTGTGTGTGTGTGTGGTGGTATGTGTGTGGTGGTATGTGTGTGGTGGTGTGTGCATGTGTTTGTGTGTGGTGGTGTGTGTGTGTGTAGTAGTGTGTGTGTGTACGTGTGTGCAGTGGTGTGTGTGTGAGTGTGTGTGTGGTGGTGTGTGTGTGTGTGGTGGTGTGTGTGTGTGTGTGTGGTGGTATGTGTGTGTTTGTGTGTGGTGGTGAGTGTGTGTAGTGGTGTTGTTTGTGGTGTGTGTGGTGATGTGTGTGTGGTGGTATGTGTGTGGTGTGTGTGGCGGTGTGTGTGTGTGTGTGTGGTGTGTGTGTGGTGGTGTGTGCGTGTGTGTGTGCGTTGTTGGTGTGTGTGTGGTGTGTGTGTGTTGGGTGTGAGTGTGTGTGTGGTAGT
>JANJGN010000002.1:234445297-234450297 GCA_026770705.1 Isurus oxyrinchus | reverse complement strand
GTGTGTAGTGGTGTGTGTGTGTGTTTGTGTGTGGTGGTGTGTGTGTGTAGTGATGTGTGTGTGTGTGTGTCCATGTGTTTGTGGTGGTGTGTGTGTGTGGTGTGTGTGTGCAAAGGGTGGTGTCTGTGTGTGTGTGTGGTAGTGTGTGGTGGTGTGTGTGTGGTGGTATGTGTGTGGTGTGTGTGTGGTGTGTGTGTGTCTGTGTGTGGTGTTTGTGTGTCTGTGTGTATGTGTGTAGTAGTGTGTGTGTGTGATGTGTGTGTTTGTGTGCACGTGTTTGTTGGTGTTTGTGTGTGTGTGTGGTAGTGTATGTGTGTGTGTATGGTGCTGTGTGTGTGTGGTGTGTGTGTGTGTGGTGGTGTGTGTGTGTGTGTGTGTGTGCTGTGTTGTGTGTGTGGTGTGTGTGTGTGTGTTGTGTGTGTGGTGGTGTGTGTGTGGGGATTGGTGTGTGTGTGTGTGTGGTGTGTGTGTGTGTGGGGGGTTTGTGTGTGTGTGTGGTGTGTGTGTGGGGGGGGGGTTTGTGTGTGTGTCTGGTGCGGTGCGTGTGTGTGCAGTGGTTTGTGTGTGTGTGTGCTTGTGTGTGGTGTGTGTGTGTGGTGGTGCGTGTGTGTGTGGTGGTGTGTGTGGTTGTGGGGTGTGTCGTGCTGTGTGTGTGGTGTGTGTGTGTGGTGGTATGTGTGTGTGGTGTGTATGGTGGTGTGTGTGTGTGTATGTGTGTGGTGGTGTGTGTGTGGTGTGTGTGGTGGTGTGTGTGTGTGTGTGGTGGTGTGTGTGTGTGGTGTGTATGTGTGTGTGGTGTGTATGGTGGTGTGTGTGTGTGTATGTGTGTGGTGGTGTGTGTGTGTGTGTGGTGGTGTGTGCGTGGTGGTGTGTGTGTGTGTGGTGGTGTGTGTGTGTGAGTGTGTGTGTGGTGGTATGTGTGTGTGTGGTGGTGTGTGTGTGTGTGTGTGTGTGTGTTTGGTGGTATGTGTGTGGTGGTGTGTGTGTGGTGTGTGTGTGTGTGTGGTGTGTGTGTGGTGTGTGTGTGTGTGTGGTGTGTGTGTGGTGTGTGTGTGTGTGTGTGGTGGGTGGTGGTGTGTGTGGGTGTGTGTGGTAGTGTGTGTGTGTGAGTGTGTGTGTGGTGGTATGTGTGTGTGTGGTGGTGTGTGTGTGTGTGTGTGTGTTTGGTGGTATGTGTGTGGTGGTGTGAGTGTGGTGTGTGTGTGTGGTGGGTGGTGGTGTGTGTGGGTGTGTGTGGTAGTGTGTGTGTGTGTGTGTGTGGTGGTATGTGTGTGGTGTGTGTGGTGGTGTGTGTGTGTTTGTGTGGTGGTATGTGTGTGGTGGTGTGTGTGTGTGTTTGTGTGTGGTGGTGTGTGTGTGTAGTGGTGAGTGTGTGTGTATGTGTGTGCGGTGGTGTGTGTGTGTGTGTGGTGGTGTGTGTGTGTGTGTGTGCGGTGGTGTGTGTGTGTGTGTGTGGTGGTGTGTGTTTGTGTGTGGTGGTGAGTGTGTGTAGTGGTGTGTGTTTGTGGTGTGTGTGTGTGTGTGTGTGTGTGGTGTGTGCGTGGTGGTGTGTGTGTGTGTTGGTGTGTGTGTGTGGTGGGGGGGTGTGTTTGGTGTGTGTGTGTGGTGGTGTGTGTGTGTGTGTGTGGTAGTGTATGTATGTGAGAGTGTGTGGGTGTGTGTGTATGTGCGTGTGAGCTTGTGTGTGTGTGTATATGTGTGTGAGTGTGTGAGTGTGTGTGTGTGTATGTGTGTGTTAGTGTGTGAGTGTGTGTGGTGCTGTGTGTGTGTGTGTGTGGTCATGTGTGTGTGTATGTTCTGTGGTGTGTATAGTGGTGTGTGTGTGTGTATGTGTGTGGGGTGTGTGTGTGTGTGTATGTGTGTGGGGTGTGTGTGTGTCATCATGTGTGTGTGGTGGTGTGTGTGTGTGGAGTGTGGTGGTGTGTGTGTATGTGTGGTAGTGTGTGTGTGTGTCTGGTGGTATGTTTGTGTGTGCGTGTGTGTGTGTGAGTTTGTGTGTGTGTGTGTGTGTGTGTGTGTGCGTGGTGTGTGTGTGGTGGTGTGTGTGTGTGTGGTGTGTGGGTGCGGTGTGTGTGTGTGGTGTGTGTGTGGTGTGTGTGGTGTGTGTGTGTGGTGGTGTGTGTGTGTGGTGTGTGTGTGTGGTCGTGTGTGTGTGTGGTGTGTGTGTGCGGTGTGTGTGTGTGTGTGTGTAGTGCTGTGTGTGTGTGTGGTGGTGTGTATGTGTGTGTGTGGTGGTGTGTGTGGCGCTGTGCATGTGTGTGCAGTTGTTTGTGTGTGTGTGTGCTTGTTGTCTGTGTGTGTGGTGGTGTTTGTGTGTGTGGTGGTGTGTGTGTGTGGTGGTGTGTGTGTGTGTGTGTGCTTGTGTGTGGGGGGGTGTGTGTGTGTGTGGTGTGTGTGTGCTTGTGTGTGGGGGTGTGTGTGTGTGTGTGGTGTGTGTGGTGCTGTGCGTGTGTGTGCAGTGGTATGTGTGTGTGTGTGGTTGTGTGTGGTGTGTGTGGTGTGTGTCTGTGGGTGGTGGTATGTGTGTGTGTGTGGTGGTGTGTGTGTGTGTGGTGGTGTGAGTGTGTGTGTGGTGGTGTGTGTGTGAGTGTGCTTGTGTGTGGTGTGTGTGTGTGTGTGTGGTGTGTGTGTGTGGGGGGGGGGTGTGGTGGTGTGTGTGGCGCTGTGCGTGTGTGTGCAGTTGTTTGTGTGTGTGTGTGTGTGTGCTTGTGTGTTGTCTGTGTGTGTGTGTACTGGTGCGTCTGTGTGTGTGTGTGGTGTGTGTGTGTGTGGGGGGTGTGTGTGTGTGGTGTGTGTGGTGCTGTGCGTGTGTGTGCAGTGGTTTGTGTGTGTGTGTGCTTGTGTGTGGTGTGTGTGTGTGGTGGTGCATGTGTGTGTGGTGTGTGTGGTGCTGTGCGTGTGTGTGCAGTGGTTTGTGTGTGTGTGTGCTTGTGTGTGGTTGTGGGGTGTGTGGTGCTGTGTGTGTGGTGTGTGCGGTGGTTGGTGTGAGTGTGTGCTTGTGTGTGGTGGTGTGTGTGTGTGGGGTGCGTGAGTGGTGGTGTGTGTGTGTGGTGTGTGTGTGTGTGTGTGTGTTGTGTGTGTGGTGGTGTGTGTGTGGGGATTGGTGTGTGTGTGTGTGGTGTATGTGTGTGTGTGGGGTTTGTGTGTGTGTGTGTGTGTGGTGGTGTGTCTGGTGCGGTGCGTGTGTGTACAGTGGTTTGTGTGTGTGTGTGCTTGTGTGTGGTGTGTGTGTGTGTGGTGCATGTGTGTGTGGTGGTGTGTGTGGTTGTGGGGTGTGTCGTTCTGTGTGTGTGGTGTGTGTGTGTGGTGGTATGTGTGTGGTGTTTGTGGTGGTGTGTGTGTGTGTTTGTGTGTGGTGGTGTGTGTGTGTAGTGGTGTGTGTGTGTGTTTGTGTGTGGTGGTGTGTGTGTGTAGTGATGTGTGTGTGTGTGTGTCCATGTGTTTGTGGTGGTGTGTGTGTGTGGTGTGTGTGTGCAAAGGGTGGTGTCTGTGTGTGTGTGTGGTAGTGTGTGGTGGTGTGTGTGTGGTGGTATGTGTGTGGTGTGTGTGTGGTGTGTGTGTGTCTGTGTGTGGTGTTTGTGTGTCTGTGTGTATGTGTGTAGTAGTGTGTGTGTGTGATGTGTGTGTTTGTGTGCACGTGTTTGTTGGTGATTGTGTGTGTGTGTGGTAGTGTATGTGTGTGTGTATGGTGCTGTGTGTGTGTGGTGTGTGTGTGTGTGGTGGTGTGTGTGTGTGTGTGTGTGTGTGCTGTGTTGTGTGTGTGGTGTGTGTGTGTGTGTTGTGTGTGTGGTGGTGTGTGTGTGGGGATTGGTGTGTGTGTGTGTGTGGTGTGTGTGTGTGTGGGGGGTTTGTGTGTGTGTGTGGTGTGTGTGTGTGGGGGGGGTTTGTGTGTGTGTCTGGTGCGGTGCGTGTGTGTGCAGTGGTTTGTGTGTCAGTGGTTTGTGTGTGTGTGTGCTTGTGTGTGGTGTGTGTGTGTGGTGGTGCGTGTGTGTGTGGTGGGTGTGTGTGGTTGTGGGGTGTGTCGTGCTGTGTGTGTGGTGTGTGTGTGTGGTGGTATGTGTGTGTGGTGTGTATGGTGGTGTGTGTGTGTGTATGTGTGTGGTGGTGTGTGTGTGGTGTGTGTGGTGGTGTGTGTGTGTGTGTGGTGGTGTGTGTTGGTGGTGTGTATGTGTGTGTGGTGTGTATGGTGGTGTGTGTGTGTGTATGTGTGTGGTGGTGTGTGTGTGTGTGTGGTGGTGTGTGCGTGGTGGTGTGTGTGTGTGTGGTGGTGTGTGTGTGTGAGTGTGTGTGTGGTGGTATGTGTGTGTGTGGTGGTGTGTGTGTGTGTGTGTGTGTGTGTTTGGTGGTATGTGTGGTGGTGGTGTGTGGTGGTGTGTGTGTGTGTGTGGTGTGTGTGTGGTGTGTGTGTGTGTGGTGTGTGGTGGTGTGTGTGTGTGTGTGTGGTGGTGGTGGTGTGTGTGGGTGTGTGGTGGTGGTGTGTGGTGTGTGTGTGTGGTGGTGTGTGGTGTGTGTGGTGGTGGTGTGTGTGTGTGTGTGTGTGTTTGGTGGTATGTGTGTGGTGGTGTGAGTGTGGTGTGTGTGTGTGGTGGGTGGTGGTGTGTGTGGGTGTGTGTGGTAGTGTGTGTGTGTGTGTGTGTGGTATGTGTGTGGTGTGTGTGGTGGTGTGTGTGTGTGTTTTGTGTGGTAGTATGTGTGTGGTGGTGTGTGTGTGTGTTTGTGTGTGGTGGTGTGTGGTGTGTGTGGTGAGTGTGTGTGTGTGTGTGGGTGGTGTGTGTGTGTGTGTGGTGTGTGTGTGTGTGTGTGGTGGTGTGTGTGTGTGTGGTGTGGTGGTGTGTGTGTGTGGTGGTGAGTGTGTGTAGTGGTGTGTGTTGTGGTGTGTGTGGTGTGTGTGTGTGGTGTGTGCGTGGTGGTGTGTGTGTGTGTTGGTGTGTGTGTGTGGTGGGGGGGGGTGTGTTGGTGTGTGTGTGTGGTGGTGTGTGTGGGTGTGTGTGTGTGGTAGT
>JANJGN010000002.1:234425297-234430297 GCA_026770705.1 Isurus oxyrinchus | reverse complement strand
CGATGTGTGTGTGCAGTGGGTGGTGGTGGCTGTTTGTGTGCGTGGTAGTGTGTGGTGATGTTTGTGTGTGTGGTGGTATGTGTGTGGTGTGTGTGGTGGTGTGTGGTGTGTGTGTGTGTGGTGTTTGTGTGTCTGTGTGTATGTGTGTAGTAGTGTGTGTGTGTTATGTGTGTGTGTGTGCGTGTTTGTTGGTGTTTGTGTGTGCGATAGTGTATGTGTGTGTGTGTGGTGGTGTGTGTGTGTGTGGTGGTGTGTGTGTGTGTGTGTGCAGTGTGTGTGGTGTGTGTGTGTGTGTGTGGTGTGTGTGTGTGGGGGGGGGGGTGTGGTGGTGTGTGTGGCGCTGTGCATGTGTGTGCAGTTGTTTGTGTGTGTGTGTGTGCTTGTGTGTTGTCTGTGTGTGTGTGTACTGGTGCGTCTGTGTGTGTGTGTGGTGTGTGTGTGTGTGGGGGGGGGTGTGTGTGTGGTGTGTGTGGTGCTGTGCGTGTGTGTGCAGTGGTTTGTGTGTGTGTGTGCTTGTGTGTGGTGTGTGTGTGTGGTGGTGCATGTGTGTGTGGTGGTGTGTGTGGTTGTGGGGTGTGTGGTGCTGTGTGTGTGGTGTGTGCGGTGGTTGGTGTGAGTGTGTGCTTGTGTGTGGTGGTGTGTGTGTGTGTGGTGCGTGAGTGGTGGTGTGTGTGTGTGGTGTGTGTGTGTGTTGTGTGTGTGGTGGTGTGTGTGTGGGGATTGGTGTGTGTGTGTGTGGTGTATGTGTGTGTGTGGGGTTTGTGTGTGTGTGTGTGTGTGGTGGTGTGTCTGGTGCGGTGCGTGTGTGTACAGTGGTTTGTGTGTGTGTGTGCTTGTGTGTGGTGTGTGTGTGTGTGGTGCATGTGTGTGTGGTGGTGTGTGTGGTTGTGGGGTGTGTCGTTCTGTGTGTGTGGTGTGTGTGTGTGGTGGTATGTGTGTGGTGTTTGTGGTGGTGTGTGTGTGTGTTTGTGTGTGGTGGTGTGTGTGTGTAGTGGTGTGTGTGTGTGTTTGTGTGTGGTGGTGTGTGTGTGTAGTGATGTGTGTGTGTGTGTGTCCATGTGTTTGTGGTGGTGTGTGTGTGTGGTGTGTGTGTGCAAAGGGTGGTGTCTGTGTGTGTGTGTGGTAGTGTGTGGTGGTGTGTGTGTGGTGGTATGTGTGTGGTGTGTGTGTGGTGTGTGTGTGTCTGTGTGTGGTGTTTGTGTGTCTGTGTGTATGTGTGTAGTAGTGTGTGTGTGTGATGTGTGTGTTTGTGTGCACGTGTTTGTTGGTGTTTGTGTGTGTGTGTGGTAGTGTATGTGTGTGTGTATGGTGCTGTGTGTGTGTGGTGTGTGTGTGTGTGGTGGTGTGTGTGTGTGTGTGTGTGTGCTGTGTTGTGTGTGTGGTGTGTGTGTGTGTGTTGTGTGTGTGGTGGTGTGTGTGTGGGGATTGGTGTGTGTGTGTGTGTGTGTGCTTGTATGTGGTGTGTGTGTGTGGTGGTGTGTGTGTGTGTGTGTGGTGTGTGTGTGCTTGTGTGTGGGGGTGTGTGTGTGTGTGTGGTGTGTGTGTGGGGGTGTGTGTGTGTGTGTGGTGTGTGTGGTGCTGTGCGTGTGTGTGCAGTGGTTTGTGTGTGTGTGTGGTTGTGTGTGGTGTGTGTGGTGTGTGTCTGTGGGTGGTGGTATGTGTGTGTGTGTGGTAGTGTGTGTGTGTGTGGTGGTGTGAGTGTGTGTGTGGTGGTGTGTGTGTGTGTGTGGTGTGTGTGGTGCTGTGCGTGTGTGTGCAGTGGTTTGTGTGTGTGTGTGCTTGTGTGTGGTGTGTGTGTGTGGTGGTGCATGTGTGTGTGGTGGTGTGTGTGGTTGTGGGGTGTGTGGTGCTGTGTGTGTGGTGTGTGCGGTGGTTGGTGTGAGTGTGTGCTTGTGTGTGGTGGTGTGTGTGTGTGTGTGGTGCGTGAGTGGTGGTGTGTGTGTGTGGTGTGTGTGTGTGTGTGTGTGTTGTGTGTGTGGTGGTGTGTGTGTGGGGATTGGTGTGTGTGTGTGTGGTGTGTGTGTGTGGGGGGGGTTTGTGTGTGTGTGTGTGTGGTGGTGTGTCTGGTGCGGTGCGTGTGTGTACAGTGGTTTGTGTGTGTGTGTGCTTGTGTGTGGTGTGTGTGTGTGTGGTGCATGTGTGTGTGGTGGTGTGTGTGGTTGTGGGGTGTGTCGTTCTGTGTGTGTGGTGTGTGTGTGTGGTGGTATGTGTGTGGTGTTTGTGGTGGTGTGTGTGTGTGTTTGTGTGTGGTGGTGTGTGTGTGTAGTGGTGTGTGTGTGTGTTTGTGTGTGGTGGTGTGTGTGTCCATGTGTTTGTGGTGGTGTGTGTGTGTGGTGTGTGTGTGCAAAGGGTGGTGTCTGTGTGTGTGTGTGGTAGTGTGTGGTGGTGTGTGTGTGGTGGTATGTGTGTGGTGTGTGTGTGGTGTGTGTGTGTCTGTGTGTGGTGTTTGTGTGTCTGTGTGTCTGTGTGTAGTAGTGTGTGTGTGTGATGTGTGTGTTTGTGTGCGCGTGTTTGTTGGTGTTTGTGTGTGTGTGTGGTAGTGTATGTGTGTGTGTATGGTGCTGTGTGTGTGTGGTGTGTGTGTGTGTGGTGGTGTGTGTGTGTGTGTGTGTGCTGTGTTGTGTGTGTGGTGTGTGTGTGTGTGTTGTGTGTGTGGTGGTGTGTGTGTGGGGATTGGTGTGTGTGTGTGTGTGGTGTGTGTGTGTGGGGGGGGTTTGTGTGTGTGTGTGGTGTGTGTGTGTGTGTGTGGGGTTTGTGTGTGTGTCTGGTGCGGTGCGTGTGTGTGCAGTGGTTTGTGTGTGTGTGTGCTTGTGTGTGGTGTGTGTGTGTGGTGGTGCGTGTGTGTGTGGTGGTGTGTGTGGTTGTGGGGTGTGTCGTGCTGTGTGTGTGGTGTGTGTGTGTGGTGGTATGTGTGTGGTTTTTGTGGTGGTGTGTGTGTGTTTGTGTGTGGTGGTGTGAGTGTGTAGTGGTGTGTGTGTGTGCGTGTGTTTGTGGTGGTGTGTGTGTGGTGTGTGTGGTGGTGTGTGTGTGTGTCGTGGTATGTGTGTGGTGTGTGTGTGTGTGTTTGTGTGTGGTGATGTGTGTGTGTAGTGGTGTGTGTGTGTGTGTGTATGTTTGTGGTGGTGTGTGTGTGTCTGTTTGTGTGTGTGGTAGTGTGTGGTGGTGTGTGTGTGGTGGTATGTGTGTGGTGTGTGTGTGTCTGTGTGTGGTGTTTGTGTGTCTGTGTGTATGTGTGTAGTAGTGTGTGTGTGTGATGTGTGTGTGTGTGTGCGCGTGTTTGTTGGTGTTTGTGTGTGTGTGGTAGTGTATGTGTGTGTGTATGGTGCTGTGTGTGCGTGGTGTGTGTGTGTGTGGTGGTGTGTGTGTGTGTGTGTGTGTGGTGTGTGTGTGTGGTGTGTGTGTGTGTGGTGCTGTGTTGTGTGTGTGGTGTGTGTGTGTGTGTGTGTTGTGTGTGTGGTGGTGTGTGTGTGGGGATTGGTGTGTGTGTGTGTGGGGTTTGTGTATGTGTGTGATGGTGTGTCTGGTGCGGTGTGTGTGTGTGTGTGTGGTGGTATGTGTGTGGTTTTTGTGGTGGTGTTTGTGTGTTTGTGTGTGGTGGTGTGTGTGTGTAGTGGTGTGTGTGTGTGTGTGTGTGTGTGCGTGTGTTTGTGGTGGTGTGTGTGTGGTGTGTGTGGTGGTGTGTGTGTGTGTGTTTGTGTGTGGTGTGTGTTTGTGGTGGTGTGTGTGTGGTGTGTGTGTGGTGTGTGTGCATCTGTTTGTGTGTGTGTGAGTGTGTGGTGGTGTGTGTGTGTGGTGTGTGTGTGCAGTGTGTATGTGCAATGCGTGGTGGTGCCTGTGTGTGTGTGTGGTAGTGTGTGGTGGTGTATGTGTGGTGGTATGTGTGTGGTGTGTGTGTGGTGTGTGTGTGTCTGTGTGTATGCGTGTAGTAGTGTGTGTGTGTGTGTGATGTGTGTGTTTGTGTGCGCGTGTTTGTTGGTGTTTGTGTGTGTGTGCGGTAGTGTATGTGTGTGTGTATGGTGCTGTATGTGTGTGGTGTGTGTGTGTGTGTGGTGGTGTGTGGTGGTGTGTGTGTGTGGTGTGTGTGTGTGGTGTGTGTGTGTGTGTGTGGTGGTGTGTGTGTGTGTGGTGGTGTGTGTGGCGCTGTGCATGTGTGTGCAGTTGTTTGTGTGCGTGTGTGCTTGTGTGTTGTCCGTGTGTGTGTGGTGGTGTGTCTCTGTGTGTGGTGGTGTGTGTGTGGGTCGTGGTTTGTGTGTGTGTGGTGGTGTGTGTGTGTGTGGTGGTGTGAGTGTGTGTGTGGTGGTGTGTGTATGTGTGCGGTGGTTTGTGTGTGTGTGTGCTTGTGTGTGGTGGTGTGTGCATGTGGTGCGTGAGTGGCGGTGTGTGTGTGTGGTGTGTGTGTGTGTGGTATGTGTGAGTGTGGTATGTGTGAGTGTGTGTGATGTGTGTGTGTGGTGTGTGTGGTGCTGTGCGTGTGTGTGCAGTGGTTTGTGTGTGTGTGTGCTTGTGTGTGGTGTGTGTGTGTGGTGGTGCATGTGTGTGTGGTGGTGTGTGTGGTTGTGGGGTGTGTGGTGCTGTGTGTGTGGTGTGTGCGGTGGTTGGTGTGAGTGTGTGCTTGTGTGTGGTGGTGTGTGTGTGTGTGTGGTGCGTGAGTGGTGGTGTGTGTGTGTGGTGTGTGTGTGTGTGTGTGTGTTGTGTGTGTGGTGGTGTGTGTGTGGGGATTGGTGTGTGTGTGTGTGGTGTGTGTGTGTGGGGGGGGGTTTGTGTGTGTGTGTGTGTGGTGGTGTGTCTGGTGCGGTGCGTGTGTGTACAGTGGTTTGTGTGTGTGTGTGCTTGTGTGTGGTGTGTGTGTGTGTGGTGCATGTGTGTGTGGTGGTGTGTGTGGTTGTGGGGTGTGTCGTTCTGTGTGTGTGGTGTGTGTGTGTGGTGGTATGTGTGTGGTGTTTGTGGTGGTGTGTGTGTGTGTTTGTGTGTGGTGGTGTGTGTGTGTAGTGGTGTGTGTG
>JANJGN010000002.1:234397797-234400297 GCA_026770705.1 Isurus oxyrinchus | reverse complement strand
TGTCGTGCTGTGTGTGGTGTGTGTGTGGTGGTATGTGTGTGGTGTTTGTGGTGGTGTGTGTGTGTTTGTGTGTGGTGGTGTGTGTGTGTAGTGGTGTGTGTGTGTGTGTGTGTGTGCGTGTGTTTGTGGTGGTGTGTGTGTGGTGTGTGTGGTGGTGTGTGTGTGTGTGTGTGTGTTTGTGGTGGTGTGTGTGTGTGTGTGGTGGTGTGTGTGTGGTGTGTGTGTGTCTGTTTGTGTGTGTGTGAGTGTGTGGTGGTGTGTGTGTGTGGTGTGTGTGTGCGGTGTGTATGTGCAATGGGTGGTGTGTGTGTGTGTGTGGTAGTGTGTGGTGGTGTGTGTGTGGTGGTATGTGTGTGGTGTGTGTGGTGGTTTGTGTGTGTGTGTGCTTGTGTGTGGTGGTGTGTGTGTGTGTGGTGGTTTGTGTGTGTGTGTGGTGGTGTGTGTGTATGTGTGCGGTGGTTTGTGTGTGTGTGTGCTTGTGTGTGGTGGTGTGTGTGTGTGGTGTGTGTGTGTCTGTGGTTTGTGTGTGTGTGGTGTGTGTGTGTGTGGTATGTGTGAGTGTGTGTGATGTGTGTGTGTATGGTGTGTGTGTGTGGTGGTGTGTGTGTGTGTGGTGTGTGTGTGTATGTGTGTTGTGTGTGTGGTGGTGTGTGTGTGACGTGTGGTGTGTGTGTGTGTGTGGTAGTGTATGTGTGTGTGTGGTGCTGTGTGTGTGTGGTATGTGTGTGTGTGGTGGTGTGTGTGTGTGTGTGTGTAAGTGTGGTGGTGTGTGGGTGTGGTGTGTGTGTGTGGTGGTGTGTGTGTGTGTGTGAGTGTATGTGTGTGGTGTTTGTGTGTCTGTGGTGGTGTGAGTGTGTGTGTGGTGGTGTGTGCTTATGTGTGGTGGTGTGTGTGTGTGTGGTGCGTGAGTGGTGGTGTGTGTGTGTGTGGTGTGTGTGTGTGTGTGGTATGCGTGAGTGTGTGTGATGTGTTTGTGTGTGGTGTGTGTGTGTGGTGTGTGTGTGGTGTGTGTGTGTTTTGTGTGTGTGTGTGTGGTGTGTGTGTGGTGTGTGTGTGTTTTGTGTGTGTGGGTGTGTGTGTGTTTGGTGGTGTGTGTGTGTGTAGTGGTGTGTGTGTGGGGTGAATGTGTGTGTTGGTGTGTGTGTTTTGGTGTGTGTGTGTGTGTGTGTGGTGTGTGTGGTGTGTTTGTGTGTGTGTTTGTGTGTCTGTGTGTGTGGTGTGTCTGTGTGTGCGTGGTGTTTGTGTGTTTGTGGTGTGTGTGTGTGTGTGTGTGTGTGGTGTGTGTGTCCGTGTGTGGTGTTTGTGTGTCTGTGTGTATGTGTGTAGTAGTGTGTGTGTGTGATGTGTGTGTTTGTGGTGTCTGTGTGTGTGTGGTGTGTGTGTGTGTGTGGTATGTATGAGTGTGTGTGTGGTGTGTGTGTGTGTGGTGTCTGTGTGTGTGTGTGGTGTGTGTGTGTGTGGTATGTGTGAGTGTGTGTGTGGTGTGTGTGTGTGTGGTGCATTTGTGTGGTGGTGTGTGTCTGTGTGGTGTGTGTGTGTGTGGTGGTGTGTGTGGTGTGTGTGTGTGTGGTGTGCGTGTGTGTGTGTGTGGTGCGTGTGTGGTGTGTGTGTGTTTGTGTGTGTGTGTGGTGGTGTGTGGGTGTGGTGTGTGTGTGTGGTGTGTGTGTGTGTGTGTGTGTGTATGTGTGTGGTGTTTGTGTGTCTGTGGTGGTGTGAGTGTGTGTGTGGTGTGTGTGTGTGTGTGTGGTGGTATGTGTGTGTGCGTGTGGTGGTTTGTTTGTGTGTGTGCTTGTGTGTGGTGGTGTGTGTGTGTGTGGTGTGTGAGTGGTGGTGTGTGTGTGTGTGGTGTGTGTGTGTGTGTGGTGTGTGTGTGTGTGGTATGCGTGAGTGTGTGTGATGTGTTTGTGTGTGGTGTGTGTGTGTGGTGTGTGTGTGGTGTGTGTGTGTTTTGTGTGTGTGGGTGTGTGTGTGTGTGGTATGTGTGTGTGTGTGTTTGGTGGTATGTGTGAGTGTGTGTGTGGTGTGTGTGTGTGGTGTGTGTGTGTGGTGCTGTGTTGTGTGTGTGGTGGTGTGTGTGTTGGGATTGGTGTGTGTGTGTGTGTGTGTGTGGGGTTTGTGTGGGGTTTGTGTGTGTGTGTGGAGATGTGTCTGGTGCGGTGCGTGTGTGTGTGGTGGTGTGTGTGGTTGTGGGGTGTGTCGTGCTGTGTGTGTGGTGTGTGCATGTGGTGGTATGTGTGTGGTGTTTGTGGTGGTGTGTGTGTGTGTTTGTGTGTAGTGGTGTGTGTGTGTGTGTGTGTGTGTCCATGTGTTTGTGGTGGTGTGTGTGTGGTGTGTGTGGTGGTGTGTGTGTGTGTCGTGGTATGTGTGTGGTGTGTGTGTGTGTGTTTGTGTGTGGTGATGTGTGTGTGTAGTGGTGTGTGTGTGTGTGTTTGTGGTGGTGTGTGTGTGGTGTGTGTGGTGGTGTGTGTGTGGTGTGAGTGTGTCTGTTTGTGTCTGTGTG
>JANJGN010000002.1:234370297-234372797 GCA_026770705.1 Isurus oxyrinchus | reverse complement strand
TGTGGTGTGTGTGTGTATGTGTGTTGTGTGTGTGGTGGTGTGTGTGTGAGGTGTGGTGTGTGTGTGTGTGTGGTAGTGTATGTGTGTGTGTGGTGCTGTGTGTGTGTGGTATGTGTGTGTGTGGTGGTGTGTGTGTGTGTGTGTGTAAGTGTGGTGGTGTGTGGGTGTGGTGTGTGTGTGTGGTGGTGTGTGTGTGTGTGTGAGTGTATGTGTGTGGTGTTTGTGTGTCTGTGGTGGTGTGAGTGTGTGTGTGGTGGTGTGTGCTTATGTGTGGTGGTGTGTGTGTGTGTGGTGCGTGAGTGGTGGTGTGTGTGTGTGTGGTGTGTGTGTGTGTGTGGTATGCGTGAGTGTGTGTGATGTGTTTGTGTGTGGTGTGTGTGTGTGGTGTGTGTGTGGTGTGTGTGTGTTTTGTGTGTGTGTGTGTGGTGTGTGTGTGGTGTGTGTGTGTTTTGTGTGTGTGGGTGTGTGTGTGTTTGGTGGTGTGTGTGTGTGTAGTGGTGTGTGTGTGGGGTGAATGTGTGTGTTGGTGTGTGTGTGTGTGTGTGTGTGTGTTTTGGTGTGTGTGTGTGTGTGTGGTGTGTGTGGTGTGTTTGTGTGTGTGTTTGTGTGTCTGTGTGTGTGGTGTGTCTGTGTGTGCGTGGTGTTTGTGTGTTTGTGGTGTGTGTGTGTGTGTGTGTGTGTGGTGTGTGTGTCCGTGTGTGGTGTTTGTGTGTCTGTGTGTATGTGTGTAGTAGTGTGTGTGTGTGATGTGTGTGTTTGTGGTGTCTGTGTGTGTGTGGTGTGTGTGTGTGTGTGGTATGTATGAGTGTGTGTGTGGTGTGTGTGTGTGTGGTGTCTGTGTGTGTGTGTGGTGTGTGTGTGTGTGGTATGTGTGAGTGTGTGTGTGGTGTGTGTGTGTGTGGTGCATTTGTGTGGTGGTGTGTGTCTGTGTGGTGTGTGTGTGTGTGTGGTGGTGTGTGTGGTGTGTGTGTGTGTGGTGTGCGTGTGTGTGTGTGTGGTGCGTGTGTGGTGTGTGTGTGTTTGTGTGTGTGTGTGGTGGTGTGTGGGTGTGGTGTGTGTGTGTGGTGGTGTGTGTGTGTGTGTGTGTATGTGTGTGGTGTTTGTGTGTCTGTGGTGGTGTGAGTGTGTGTGTGGTGTGTGTGTGTGTGTGTGGTGGTATGTGTGTGTGCGTGTGGTGGTTTGTGTGTGTGTGTGCTTGTGTGTGGTGGTGTGTGTGTGTGTGGTGTGTGAGTGGTGGTGTGTGTGTGTGTGGTGTGTGTGTGTGGTGTGTGTGTGTGTGGTATGCGTGAGTGTGTGTGATGTGTTTGTGTGTGGTGTGTGTGTGTGGTGTGTGTGTGGTGTGTGTGTGTTTTGTGTGTGTGGGTGTGTGTGTGTGTGGTATGTGTGTGTGTGTGTTTGGTGGTATGTGTGAGTGTGTGTGTGGTGTGTGTGTGTGGTGTGTGTGTGTGGTGCTGTGTTGTGTGTGTGGTGGTGTGTGTGTGGGGATTGGTGTGTGTGTGTGTGTGTGTGTGTGGGGTTTGTGTGGGGTTTGTGTGTGTGTGTGGAGGTGTGTCTGGTGCGGTGCGTGTGTGTGTGGTGGTGTGTGTGGTTGTGGGGTGTGTCGTGCTGTGTGTGTGGTGTGTGCATGTGGTGGTATGTGTGTGGTGTTTGTGGTGGTGTGTGTGTGTGTTTGTGTGTAGTGGTGTGTGTGTGTGTGTGTGTGTGTCCATGTGTTTGTGGTGGTGTGTGTGTGGTGTGTGTGGTGGTGTGTGTGTGTGTCGTGGTATGTGTGTGGTGTGTGTGTGTGTGTTTGTGTGTGGTGATGTGTGTGTGTAGTGGTGTGTGTGTGTGTGTTTGTGGTGGTGTGTGTGTGGTGTGTGTGGTGGTGTGTGTGGTGGTGTGAGTGTGTCTGTTTGTGTCTGTGTGAGTGTGTGGTGGTGTGTGTGTGTGGTGTGTGTGTGCAAAGGGTGGTGTCTGTGTGTGTGTGTGGTAATGTGTGGTGGTATGTGTGTGGTGGTATGTGTGTGGTGTGTGTGTGGTGGTATGTGTGTGGTGTGTGTGTGGTGTGTGTGTGTCTGTGTGTGGTGTTTGTGTGTCTGTGTGTATGTGTGTATTAGTGTGTGTGTGTGATGTGTGTGTTTGTGTGCGCGTGTTTGTTGGTGTTTGTGTGTGTGTGCGGTAGTGTATGTGTGTGTGTATGGTGCTGTGTGTGTGTGGTGTGTGTGTGTGTGTTGTGTGTGTGTGTGTGTGTGTGTGGGGATTGGTGTGTGCTTGTGTGTGTTGTGTGTGTGGTGGTGTGCGTGTGTGTGGGGTTTTTGTGTGTGTGTGGTGGTGTGTCTGGTGCGGTGCGTGTGTGTGCAGTGGTTTGTGTGTGTGTGTGCTTGTGTGTGGTGTGTGTGTGTGGTGGTGCGTGTGTGTGTGGTGGTGTGTGTGGTTGTGGGGTGTGTCGTGCTGTGTGTGTGGTGTGTGTGTGGTGGTATGTGTGTGGTGTTTGTGGTGGTGTGTGTGTGTTTGTGTGTGG
>JANJGN010000002.1:234302797-234357797 GCA_026770705.1 Isurus oxyrinchus | reverse complement strand
TTTGTGTGTGTGTGTGGTGGTGTGTGGGTGTGGTGTGTGTGTGTGGTGGTGTGTGTGTGTGTGTGTGTATGTGTGTGGTGTTTGTGTGTCTGTGGTGGTGTGAGTGTGTGTGTGGTGTGTGTGTGTGTGTGTGGTGGTATGTGTGTGTGCGTGTGGTGGTTTGTGTGTGTGTGTGCTTGTGTGTGGTGGTGTGTGTGTGTGTGGTGTGTGAGTGGTGGTGTGTGTGTGTGTGGTGTGTGTGTGTGTATGGTGTGTGTGTGTGTGGTATGCGTGAGTGTGTGTGATGTGTTTGTGTGTGGTGTGTGTGTGTGGTGTGTGTGTGGTGTGTGTGTGTTTTGTGTGTGTGGGTGTGTGTGTGTGTGGTATGTGTGTGTGTGTGTTTGGTGGTATGTGTGAGTGTGTGTGTGGTGTGTGTGTGTGGTGTGTGTGTGTGGTGCTGTGTTGTGTGTGTGGTGGTGTGTGTGTGGGGATTGGTGTGTGTGTGTGTGTGTGTGGGGTTTGTGTGGGGTTTGTGTGTGTGTGTGGAGGTGTGTCTGGTGCGGTGCGTGTGTGTGTGGTGGTGTGTGTGGTTGTGGGGTGTGTCGTGCTGTGTGTGTGGTGTGTGCATGTGGTGGTATGTGTGTGGTGTTTGTGGTGGTGTGTGTGTGTGTTTGTGTGTAGTGGTGTGTGAGTGTGTGTGTGTGTGTCCATGTGTTTGTGGTGGTGTGTGTGTGGTGTGTGTGGTGGTGTGTGTGTGTGTCGTGGTATGTGTGTGGTGTGTGTGTGTGTGTTTGTGTGTGGTGATGTGTGTGTGTAGTGGTGTGTGTGTGTGTTTGTGGTGGTGTGTGTGTGGTGTGTGTGGTGGTGTGTGTGTGGTGTGAGTGTGTCTGTTTGTGTCTGTGTGAGTGTGTGGTGGTGTGTGTGTGTGGTGTGTGTGTGCAAAGGGTGGTGTCTGTGTGTGTGTGTGGTAATGTGTGGTGGTGTGTGTGTGGTGGTATGTGTGTGGTGTGTGTGTGGTGGTATGTGTGTGGTGTGTGTGTGGTGTGTGTGTGTCTGTGTGTGGTGTTTGTGTGTCTGTGTGTATGTGTGTAGTAGTGTGTGTGTGTGATGTGTGTGTTTGTGTGCGCGTGTTTGTTGGTGTTTGTGTGTGTGTGCGGTAGTGTATGTGTGTGTGTATGGTGCTGTGTGTGTGTGGTGTGTGTGTGTGTGTGTTGTGTGTGTGTGTGTGTGTGTGGGGATTGGTGTGTGCTTGTGTGTGTTGTGTGTGTGGTGGTGTGCGTGTGTGTGGGGTTTTTGTGTGTGTGTGGTGGTGTGTCTGGTGCGGTGCGTGTGTGTGCAGTGGTTTGTGTGTGTGTGTGCTTGTGTGTGGTGTGTGTGTGTGGTGGTGCGTGTGTGTGTGGTGGTGTGTGTGGTTGTGGGGTGTGTCGTGCTGTGTGTGTGGTGTGTGTGTGTGGTGGTATGTGTGTGGTGTTTGTGGTGGTGTGTGTGTGTTTGTGTGTGGTGGTGTGTGTGTGTAGTGGTGTGTGTGTGTGTGTGTGTGCGTGTGTTTGTGGTGGTGTGTGTGTGGTGTGTGTGGTGGTGTGTGTGTGTGTGTGTGTTTGTGGTGGTGTGTGTGTGGTGTGTGTGGTGGTGTGTGTGTGGTGTGTGTGTGTCTGTTTGTGTGTGTGTGAGTGTGTCGTGGTGTGTGTGTGTGGTGTGTGTGTGCGGTGTGTATGTGCAATGGGTGGTGGTGTGTGTGTGTGTGTGGTAGTGTGTGGTGGTGTGTGTGTGGTGGTATGTGTGTGGTGTGTGTGGTGGTTTGTGTGTGTGTGTGGTGGTGTGTGTGTATGTGTGCGGTGGTTTGTGTGTGTGTGCGGTGGTTTGTGTGTGTGTGTGCTTGTGTGTGGTGGTGTGTGTGTGTGGTGTGTGTGTGTCTGTGGTTTGTGTGTGTGTGGTGTGTGTGTGTGTGGTATGTGTGAGTGTGTGTGATGTGTGTGTGTATGGTGTGTGTGTGTGGTGGTGTGTGTGTGTGTGGTGTGTGTGTGTATGTGTGTTGTGTGTGTGGTGGTGTGTGTGTGAGGTGTGGTGTGTGTGTGTGTGTGGTAGTGTATGTGTGTGTGTGTGGTGCTGTGTGTGTGTGGTATGTGTGTGTGTGGTGGTGTGTGTGTGTGTGTGTGTAAGTGTGGTGGTGTGTGGGTGTGGTGTGTGTGTGTGGTGGTGTGTGTGTGTGTGAGTGTATGTGTGTGGTGTTTGTGTGTCTGTGGTGGTGTGAGTGTGTGTGTGGTGGTGTGTGCTTGTGTGTGGTGGTGTGTGTGTGTGTGGTGCTGTGTGTGTGTGGTATGTGTGTGTGTGGTGGTGTGTGTGTGTGTGTGTGTGTAAGTGTGGTGGTGTGTGGGTGTGGTGTGTGTGTGTGGTGGTGTGTGTGTGTGTGAGTGTATGTGTGTGGTGTTTGTGTGTTTTGTGTGTGTGGGTGTGTGTGTGTGTGGTGTGTGTGTGTGTGTGTGTTTGGTGGTGTGTGTGTGTGTAGTGGTGTGTGTGTGGGGTGAATGTGTGTGTTGGTAAGTGTGTGTGTGTGTGTGTGTTTTGGTGTGTGTGGTGTGTGTGGTGTGTTTGTGTGTGTGTTTGTGTGTCTGTGTGTGTGGTGTGTCTGAGTGTGCGTGGTGTTTGTGTGTTTGTGGTGTGTGTGTGTGTGTGTGGTGTGTGTGTGTCCGTGTGTGGTGTTTGTGTGTCTGTGTGTATGTGTGTAGTAGTGTGTGTGTGTGATGTGTGTGTTTGTGTGCGCGTGTTTGTTGGTGTTTGTGTGTGTGTGTGGTAGTGTATGTGTGTGTGTATGGTGCTGTGTGTGTGTGGTGTGTGTGTGTGTGGTGGTGTGAGTGTGTGTGTGTGGTGTGTGTGTGGGGATTGGTGTGTGTGTTTGGGGTTTGTGGTGGTGTGTGTGTGGTGTGTGTGTGTATCTGTTTGTGTGTGTGTGAGTGTGTGGTGGTGTGTGTGTGGTTTTTGTGGTGGTGTGTGTGTGTTTGTGTGTGTTTGTGGTGGTGTGTGTGTGGTGTGCGTGGTGGTGTGTGTGTGTGTGTCGTGGTATGTGTGTGGTGTGTGTGTGTGTGTGTTTGTGTGTGTGTGTGTGTTTGTGGTGGTGTGTGTGTGGTGTGTGTGGTATGTGTGTGTGTGTGTTTGTGTGTGTGTGTGTGTTTGTGGTGGTGTGTGTGTGGTGTGTGTGGTGGTGTGTGTGTGGTGTGTGTGTATCTGTTTGTGTGTGTGTGAGTGTGTGGTGGTGTGTGTGTGTGGTGTGTGTGTGCGGTGTGTATGTGCAATGCGTGGTGGTGCCTGTGTGTGTGTGTGGTAGTGTGTGGTGGTGTATGTGTGGTGGTATGTGTGTGGTGTGTGTGTGGTGTGTGTGTGTCTGTGTGTGGTGTTTGTGTGTCTGTGTGTATGTGTGTAGTAGTGTGTGTGTGTGATGTGTGTGTTTGTGTGCGCGTGTTTGTTGGAGTTTGTGTGTGTGTGCGGTAGTGTATGTGTGTGTGTATGGTGCTGTGTGTGTGTGGTGTGTGTGTGTGTGGTGGTGTGTGTGTGTGTGGTGGTGTGTGTGGCGCTGTGCATGTGTGTGCAGTTGTTTGTGTGCATGTGTGCTTGTGTGTTGTCCGTGTGTGTGTGGTGGTGTGTCTCTGTGTGTGGTGGTGTGTGTGTGGGTCGTGGTATGTGTGTGTGTGTGTGGTGGTTTGTGTGTGTGTGTGCTTGTGTGTGGTGGTGTGTGTGTGTGTGGTGGTTTGTGTGTGTGTGGTGGTGTGTGTGTATGTGTGCGGTGGTTTGTGTGTGTGTGTGCTTGTGTGTGGTGGTGTGTGTGTGGTGTGTGTGTGTGTCTGTGGTTTGTGTGTGTGTGGTGTGTGTGTGTGTGGTATGTGTGAGTGTGTGTGATGTGTGTGTGTATGGTGTGTGTGTGTGGTGGTGTGTGTGTGTGTGTGGTGTGTGTGTGTATGTGTGTTGTGTGTGTGGTGGTGTGTGTGTGAGGTGTGGTGTGTGTGTGTGTGGTAGTGTATGTGCGTGTGTGTGGTGCTGTGTGTGTGTGGTGTGTGTGTGTGGTGGTGTGTGTGTGTGTGTGTGTGTGGGGGGGGGGTGTGTGGGGGGGGTGTGTGTGTGGTGTGTGTTGCGCTGTGCGTGTGTGTGCAGTTGTTTGTGTGTGTGTGTGCTTGTGTGTTGTCTGTGTGTGTGTGGTGGTGCATCTGTGTGTGTGGTGGTGTGTGTGTGGGTCGTGGTTTGTGTGTGTGTGTGCTCGTGTGTGGTGGTGTGTGTGTGTGTGGTGGTGTGAGTGTGTGTGTGTGGTGTGTGTGTGTGTGTGCGGTGATTTGTGTGTGTGTGTGCTTGTGTGTGGTGGTGGTGTGTGTGTGGTGCGTGAGTGGTGGTGTGTGTGTGTGGTGTGTGTGTGCGTGTGGTGTGTGTGTGTGTGGTGTGTGTGTGTGTGTGTGGTGTGTGTGTGTGTGGTGTGTGTGTGTGGTGGTGTGTGTGTGTGTGGTGTGTGTGTGTGTGTGTGTTGTGTGTGTGGTGGTGTGTGTGTGGGGTGTGGTGTGTTTGTGTGGTGTGTGTGGTGTGTGTGTGTGTGTGTGGGGTTTGTGTGTGTGTGTGGGTGGTGGTGTGTTTGTGTGTGTGTGTGTGTGGTGGTTTGTATGTGTGTGCTTGTGTGTGGTTGTGCGTGTGTGTGTGTGGTGGTGTGTGTGTGTGTAGTGGTGGTGTGTGTGTGTGTGTGGGTGTGGGGTGTGTGGTGCTGTGTGTGTGGTGTGTGTGTGTGTGTGTAAGTGTGTGTGTGTGTGTGTGTGGTGGTTTGTGTGTGTGTGTGCTTGTGTGTGGTGGTGTGTGTGTGTGTGTTGCATGAGTGGTGGTGTGTGTGTGTGGTGTGTGTGTGTGTGGTATGTGTGAGTGTCTGTGTGGTGTGTGTGTGTGTGTGTGTGTGTGGTGTGCGTGTGTGTGTGTGTGGTGTGTGTGTGGTGTGTGTGTGTGTGTAAGTGTGGTGGTGTGTGGGTGTGGTGTGTGTGTGGTGGTGTGTGTGTGTGTGTGTGTGGTGTGCGTGTGTGTGTGTGTGGTGTGTGTGTGGTGTGTGTGTGTGTAAGTGTGGTGGTGTGTGGGTGTGGTGTGTGTGTGGTGGTGTGTGTGTGTGTGTGTGTATGTGTGTGGTGTTTGTGTGTCTGTGGTGGTGTGAGTGTGTGTGTGGTGGTGTGTGCTTGTGTGTGGTGGTGTGTGTGTGTGTGGTGCGTGAGTGGTGGTGTGTGTGTGTGTGTGGTATGTGTGAGTGTGTGTGTGGTGTGTGTGTGTGTGGTATGCGTGAGTGTGTGTGATGTGTTTGTGTGTGGTGTGTGTGTGTGGTGTGTGTGTGGTGTGTGTGTGTTTTGTGCGTGTGGGTGTGTGCGTGTGTGGTGTGTGTGTGTGTGTGTTTGGTGGTGTGTGTGTGTGTAGTGGTGTGTGTGTGTGGTGTGAGTGTGTGTGTTGGTGTGTGTGTGTGTGTGTGTTTTGGTGTGTGTGTGTGTGTGTGTGGTGTGTGTGGTGTGTTTGTTTGTGTGTTCGTGTGTCTGTGTGTGTGGTGTGTCTGTGTGTGCGTGGTGTTTGTGTGTTTGTGGTTTGTGTGTGTGTGTGTGTGGTGCATTTGTGTGGTGGTGTGTGTCTGTGTGGTGTGTGTGTGTTTGTGGTGGTGTGTGTGTGTGTGTTTGTGTAGTAGTTTGTGTGTGTGTGTGGTGTGTGTGTGTGTGTGTGGTGTGTGTGTGGTGTGTGTGTGTGTGTGCTGTGTGTGTGTGTGTGTGTGTGCTGTGTGTGTGTGTGTGTGTGTGTGTGGTGCATTTGTGTGGTGGTGTGTGTCTGTGTGGTGTGTGTGTGTTTGGTGGTGTGTGTGGTGTGTGTGTGTGTTGGGTGTGTGTGTGTGTGTGTGGTGTGTGTGTGGTGTGTGTGGTGTGTGTGTGTTTGGTGGTTTGTGTGTGTGGTGTGTGTGTGGTTTGTGTGTGTGGTGGTGTGTGTGTGTGGTGTTTGTGTGTGAGTGTGTGTGTGTGTGTATCTGTGTGTGAGTGTGTGAGTGTGTGTGGTGCTGTGTGTGTGTGTGAGTGTGTGTGTGTCTGTGTGTGTGTGTGTGTGTGTGTGAGTGTGTGGGTGTGTGTGTGTGTGTGTGTGTGTGCGCGTGTGTGTGTGTGTGTGTGTGGTGTGTTTGTGTGAGTGGTGCTGTGTGTGTGTGTGTGTGTGTGTGTGTGGTGGTGGTGTGTGTGTGTGTGTGGGTGTGTGTGTGTGTGTGTGTGTGGTGGTGGTGTGTTTGTGTGTGTGTGGGTGTGTGTGTGTGTGTGTGTGTGTGGGGGGGGGAGGTGTGTGGTGTGTGTGTGTGTGGGTGTGTGTGTGTGTTTGTGTGTGTGTGTTTATGAGTGGTGCTGTGTGTGTGTATGTGTGTGTGGGTGTGTGTGTGTGTTTATCTGTGGTGATGTGTGTGTGTGTGTGGGTGTGTGTGTGTGTGTTTGTATGGGTGTGGGGTGTGTGGTGTTGTGTGTGTTTTTGTGTGGGTGTGTGTGTGTGTGTGTGTGTGTTTATGTGTGGTGCTGTGTGTGTGTGTGTGTGTGTGTGGGTGTGTGTGTGTGTGTTTACGTGTGGTGGTGTGTGTGTGTGTGTGTTTGTGTGGGTCTGGGGTGTGTGGTGCTGTGTGTGTTTGTGTGTGTGTGTGGGTGTGGGGTGTGTGATGCTGTGTGTGTGTGTTTGTGGTGGTGTGTGTGTGTGTGTGTGGTGTGTGTGTGTGGTGGTGTGTGTGTGTGTGTGTGGGTGTGTGTGGGTGTGTGTTTGTGTGGTTGTATGGTGGTGTGTGCGTGTGTGTGTGGTGTGTGTGTGTGGTGGTGTGTACGGCACTGTCAGTCTGTGTGTTTACATGACAGTCTCGATGTAACACTGTCAGCCAGTGTGACGCTGCCAGTCTGCATGTGTGACATTGTCAATCTGTGATACTGTCTCCATGAGGCCTGTAGAAAGAATGTGATTGCACTGTAGAGGGTGCAGAGGAGATTCACCAGGGTGTTGCCGGGGCTGAAGTGTTTCAGCTATGAAGAGAGGCTGGATAGACTGGGGTTGTTTACCTTAGGGCAGGAAGAGAAGGCTGAGGGTGGACCTGGTAGAGGTATACAAAATTATGAGGGGTATAGATAGGGTAGATAGGAAGAAACTTTTCCCCTAAGCTGATATGTAAATAACCAGGGGGCATAGATTTGAGGTGAGGGGCAGGAGGCTGAGAGGGGATTTGAGGAAAAAGTTTTTTCACCCAGAGGGTGTTTGGAATCTGGAACTCACTGCCTGAGGGGGTGGTAGAGGCAGAAACCCTCACAACATTGAAGAAGTATTTAGATGAGCATCTGAAACACCTCAGCACACAGGGCTGCGGGCCAAGTGCTGGAAAATGGGATGAGAATAGATAGGGCCTGTTTCTGTGCTTTGTAACTCTATGGGCAGCATTTCCTGTCCGGCGTGGATCCCAACGTCACCGCGCGTCACTCCAATCTTCCGTTTGGCAGCCGCGCACCGGAGTTGGCTGCGCTTCCGCCGAACTGTCAAAGGCCCTTTAAGGCCATTAACAAACCCAATTAAATAAATTGACGGCGCTGTCCGTCTAACCTCCGGAGCCCAGGGGGTCTTCGCATTTCTCATGAAACCTCCTCCAGGGGAGAGATCAGGTTTCACGAAGGGCTCGTGAAATGAATAAATATTTTTCGAACATTTCATGAAGATGCCCCAGCTCGGGAGATGCTGTCACGTGAGGTGGGGGGGGAGGGGGGTGGGTGGGGGGGGGGGGAGGGGGGGGGAGGAGGGGACACACGCATGTAAATAATTTTTCACTTTCTTTCGTACGAAGTTTCATTTTGAACTTAACCTCCGTGAGGCAGCTCCGTGTCTCAGCGCTCAGCGGGATTTCCGCCCTGTTTCCTGCTTGTACACGAAGGAGTGCAGGCCCCGATTCTCCCTCCTCCCCCAGCTGAGCGCTACCGGCCGCGCGTCACGCTGGGCGGGCTTTAAAATGGCGGCGCGCAGCCGATGGTAGGCGGTGAGCAGCTCTGCGCCCGCCCCCACCCGCTCCTTCCCAACAGGCAGAATATTCCGCCCTATGAGTCGATGACTCTATGGTCCTTCACGCTCTCTAGCTGGGGAACCGATAGTGAGGTCACTGTAATCAGTCCAGTGCGGCCCAGTGAACTCTCCTGTCATGTAACCCATTAAAAGGGGTTCAGTTTGTGCCTGTGCCCCTATACCTCCAAGGTACAGGGCAATATAAATACCAGTCCTTCCTTCATTTTTTCTTGATGCTTTAACAACCTTTCATGAATGCACACCAAAAAAAAGCGTTCTCAAATTCCTTCAATGCATCCCGCTCATTACTCTCTGCAGATTTACTACTGGGTCGCTTCTTAATGAGGAAACTTAATGAGCTGAAACATATCGGCCGTTCCTTCACTGTCGCTGGGTCAAAATCCTGGAACTCCCTCCCTAACAGCACTGTGGGTGTACCTACACCACAGGGGCTGCAGCGGTTCAAGAAGGCAGCTCACCCACCACCTTCTCAAGGGGGCAATTAGGGATGGGCGATACTTGCTGGATTTGGTAATGATGCCCATTTGAGGAAGGTGGTGGTGTAGTGGTATTGTTGCTGGACTGGTATTCCAGAGACCTAGGGTGATGCTCTGAGGACCGGGGTTCGAATCCCACCACAGCAGATGGTGAAATTTGCATTAAATAAAAAAAAAATCTGGAATTAAAAGTGAAACAAACCATTGTTGTAAAAATCCATCTGGTTGACTAACATCCAGGAAATCTGCCATCCTTACCTGGTCTGGCCTACATGTGACTCCAGACCCAATGTGGTTACCTCTTAAACTGCCCTCTGAACAAAGGCAATAAGTGCTGGCCTAGCCAGTGGTACCCACACCCCATGAACAAATTAATAAAAACTAAAATAAAAAATTTCCAGGGAACGAGTGTAAAGTATAACTTTGGACCGGGAGAATCTGTATCTTTGTGTGGATTAGACCTGGCATCCTACAGCTCCATGCTCTGATTGTCCAGTAGAGTCACAAGGCAGAGAGACCATTAGGGTGAGGACCAAGTGAGCATCTCCCAAAACTGTGGCCTCCACCACCTAGAAGGACCAGGGCAGTAGGTGCATGGGAACAACACCATCTGCCCGTTCCCCTCCCAGTCACACACCATCCTGACTTGTAACTATATCTTCTTTCTTTCAATCATTCGCCATTTTGGTCCAGCGACAATGAAGGAGGAGTGATATGCATCCAGCTCAGAATGATGTGTGTCATAGCGTGGAACTTGCCCGGTGGTGGTGTCTCTGCATCTGCTGCCCTTGTCATTCTAGGCGGTAGAGATTGAGTGTTTGGAACCAAAGGAGTCTTGGTAAGTTGCTGCAATGCATCTTGTAGATTGTAGATGTTGCAGCTGTGGAGTGTGGGAGCTTTTGGACGCCAAGGCGATCCATGACAAACATGTCTACAGGAAGTGTAAGCAGCTTGTGGAATTCCGCATCAGGATTATTGACCTGGAAGCCGAAATGCAAACACTGCACAAGGTAAGGGAGGGGGAGAACTATCTGGATACCTTGTTCCAGAAGGCAGTCACGCCTCTTAGAATCGGGTCATCTGTCTAGGTCAGCAGTGAGGGACAGGAGGATGTGACTGTCAGTGACGCAGGTAGTGGGACCGAGCAGACAGTAGGGGAGGAGCCTCAGACTTTGCAAGTGTCAAACAGGTTTGAGGTGCTCACAAACTGTGTGGATGAAAGTGAAGTCTGAAAGGTGGATGAGCTGTTGGCCATGGCATTGTGGTACAGGAAGCTGTTCAAGTGGGGGAACAGAAAGGAATGTGGCGGTAGTACAGGACAGTATAGTGAGGGGGATTGACACTGTTCTCTGCAGCAAAGAGCAAGAGTCCAGGCGGCTGTGTTGCCTGCTCGGTGCCAGGGTTCAGGACATCTGCTCAGGGCTGGAGAGGAACTTGCAGTGGGAGGAGGAGGATGCAGATATCGTGGTCCACACAGGTACCAATGACATAGATAGAACTAGGAAAGAGGTTCTGCAAAGTCAGTATGAGGAGCTAGGTACAATATTAAGAAACAGAACCTCAAAGGTAATAATCTCTGGATTATTACCTGAGCCATGTGCAAATTGGCATCGGGCAAAGAAGATTAGAGAGACGGATGTGTGGCTCAGAGACTGGTGTGGGAGAAGCGGGTTCCAGTTTGTGAGGCACTGGCATCAGTACTGGGGAACGTGGGGGCTGTACCATTGGGATGGTTTACACCTGAACCGTGCTGGGATGAATGGCCTCGCAAATCGCTTAACTAGGGAAGTACAGAGGGCTCTAAACTAAACAAGAGGGGTGAGGGATCAAGCTTGGGTGGAGCTAGCAATTCAAGGTGTAGAATCAAGATAGGAGAGCAAAATAGTAACATGAGAAATGAGGGTCAGAGAATGGCAGGAAGGGACAGAGAGAAAAAACCTAGGAATACATCAATAGTCAAGACCTGGATGTTACAAAGGTAACAAAAAGACAAAACTGAAGGCTCTCTACCTGAATGTGCGTAGTATTCATAACAAAGTAAATAATTTGATGGCCCACATTGAAGTAAATAAATATGATCTGATAGCAATTACGGAGACGTGGTTGCAGGACAACAAAAATTGGGTCCTTAATATTGAGGGGTACAAGACATTCAAGGAGAATAGGAAGCTGGGTAAAGGTGGAGGGGTAGCACTGTTAATCAAAGAGGACATTGGTGCAATAGTTAGAGATGACCTTGGTTCAGGAGATCAGGATGTAGAATCGGTTTGGGTGGAGATGAGGTATAGTAGGGGGAAAATGTCATTAGTAGGAGGGTCTACAGGCTCCCTAACAGTAACCACAGTGTAAAACAAAGTATTCAAGAGAAAATATTGTGTACTTGTGATAAAGGGACAGCAATAATCATGGGTGATTTTAATCTACACAAACTGGAAAAATCAGATTGGCAGTAGTAGCCTGGATGAGGAGTTCTTAGAATGCTTTTGAGACAGTTTCTTAGAGCAGCATGTTCTAGAACCAACCAGTGAGCAGCTTTTATTAGACTTGGTATTGTGTAGCGTGACAGGATTAATTAATGACCTCAGAGTAAAGGCACCCCCAGGGGTGATTGAATTTTACATCCAGTTTGAAAGGGAGAAGAGTGGGTCTAAGACTAGTATCTTAAACTTAAATAAGGGCAACTATATGGGGATGAAAGCTGAGCTAGCTGTAGTGAACTGGGAAACTAGGCTAGAGGATACATGAATAGAGAAGCAGTGGCAAATATTAAAGGGATATTTCAGAGTATTCAGAATAAGTACATTCCTATTATAAAGAAAATTCTAAAGGGAGGACCCACCATCCATGATTAACTAAAGAAGTTACAGAAAGCATCAAACTTAAGGAAAAAGCATACAACTCTGAAAAGATGAGTGACAGGACAGATCATTGGACACAAAATAAAGAATGGCAGAGAATGACTAAAAGGTTAATCAGTAGAAAGGAATTAGAGTATGAAAGGAAGCTAGCTAGAAATGTAAAAACGGATAGCAAGTGTCTACAGATATTTAAAAAGGGAAAGGGTAAGTAAAAGTGAGTGTTGGTCCTCTAGAGAGTGACAGTGGGGAGTTAACAGTAGATAATAAGGTAATGGCCAAAGAAATGAACAAATATTTTGTTTCTGTGTTCACTATAGAGGATAGAAAAAACATTCTAGTAATAGCTGCAAATCAGGAGGTGAACGGGAGAAAGGGACTTGGTGAAATTGAAATCACTAGGGAAGCGGTACTGAGCAAACTGATGGAGCTGCGGCTGGTGAGTCTCTGGGTCCCGATAGACTGCGTCCTAGGGTCTTAAGAGAGATGGCTAATGAAGTGGTGTTAGTTTTCCAAAAAAAAATTTCCAAACTAGATTCTGGAAAGGTTCCATCAGGCTGGAAAGTAGCAAATATAACCCCTCTATTCAAGAAGGGAGGCAGAAAACAGGAAACTACAGGCCAGTTAGCATGACATCTGTCGTGGGGAAGTTATTAGAATCGATCATTAAGGAGGTTATAACTGGGCACTTAGAAGAGCTCGAGGCAATTAGGGGCGAGTCAGCATGGTTTTGTGAAAGGAAAATCAGATTTAACCAATTTATTGGAGTTTTTTGAAGGAGTAACGTGTGCTGTAGATAAAGAGGAGCCAGTAGATGTACTGAACTTGGATTTCCAGAAGGCATTTGATAAGGTGCCACATCAAAGATTATTACAGAAAATTAAAGCACATGGTGTAGTGGGTAACATATTAGCATGGATAGAAGATTGGCTGGCCAGCAGAAAGCAGAGAGTATGTATAAACGGGTCTCTTTCTGATTGGCAGGATGTGACGAGTGGAGTCCCACAGGGGACTGTACTGGGACCTCAACTTTTTACAATTTACATCAATGACTTAGATGAGAGGAGTGAAGACATGGTAGCTAAATTTGCAGATGACACAAAGATAGGAAAGTATATTGTGAAGAGGACATGAAGTTGCAGATGGATAGAGATAGGTTGAGTGAGTGGGCAATGATCTGGTAAATGGAGTTTAATGTGGGAAAACGTGAGCTTGTTCACTTTGGAAGGAAGAACGAGAAAGCAGAGTGTTACTTAAATGGAGAACGTCTGCAGAATTCTGAGGTGCAGAGCGTTCTCGGTGTTCTAGTACATGAGTCACAGAAAGTTAATATGCAGGTACAGCAAGTAATTAAATGGAATGTTATCCTTTATTACAAGAAGGGTTGAGCATAAAAGTAAGGATGTTATGATTCAGTTATACAGGGCATTGGTGAGACTGCACCTCGAATACTGTGTGCAGTTTTGTCTCCTTATTTAAGGAAGGATGTAAATGCTTTGGAGGCGGTTCAGAGGAGGTTTACTAGACTGATACCTGGAATGAGTGGGCTGTCTTATGAGGAAAGGTTGGACAGACTGGGCTTGTTTCCACTGGAGTTTAGAAGAGTGAGGGTTGATTTGATTGAAGTATACAAGACCCTGAATGGCCTTGACAAGTTGGACGTCTTTGGGGAGTCAGGAGGTGAGTCACCGGCCACAGAATTCCCAGCCTCTAACCTGCTCTTGTAGCCACAGTATTTATATGGCTGGTCCAGTTTAGTTTCTGGTCAATGGTCACCCCCAGGATGTTGATAGTGGGGGATTCAGTGATGGTAATGCCCGTTGAATGTCATGGGGCAATGGTTGGATTCTCTCTTGTTGGAGATGGTCATTGCCTGACACTTGTGTGGTGTGAATGTTAATTGCCACTTATCAGCCCAAGCCTGGATATTGTCCAAGTCTTGCTGCATTTAGACATGGACTGCTTCAGTATCTGAGGAGTCGCGAATGGTGCTGAACATTGTGCAATCATCAGCGAACGTCCCCACTTCTGACCTTATGGTGGAAGGAAGGTCATTGATGAAGCAGCTGAAGATGGTTATGAATCCATTCTATTGACTTATGGCATTACAGAAACAGGTTATCTGTGCTGTACTCCAAACCACTAACACTAATAATAGATCCACAGAGAAAAGATAAAAACAATTTAATCATATGTACATTTCAAACATTTACATGTGACACATAGAACATTAATATTTACAGAAGAGGTTGTGACACACTCCGGGTGACAGTATTCAAGTGAGAGTTTCCACTCACCATAATGACCTAGAGTGCTAGATGCATGTGCTACAAGGGGCATCGCTACACTGCTTGCTTGTTCCTACAACCACACCACGCCCCCCTCCTCCACTTCTCTCCCCCCACCCAACACCCCCCCCCCACCCCACCCCCCACCCCACCCACCCCCCACCCCACTCCTTAAACCAGCTTATATTTCACCCCTTTCCTAAGATTCACCCAGTTCTGCTGAAGGGTCATGAGGACTCGAAACGTCAACTCTTTTCTTCTCCGCCGATGCTGCCAGACCTGCTGAGCTTTTCCAGGTAATTCTGTTTTTGTTTTGGATTTCCAGCATCCGCAGTTTTTTGTTTTTATCACATTGCTACATTGGCCTGTTGCAGGGGTGAGAGGACCTGCTGAAAGTGAGGCACAGACACAAGGCAGGAGCTGTGGTGAGAAGCACAGGGTGAGGGGGGTGGGGTGGGGTGGGGGGGGTGCAAGGAGGAAATGACATGTTGATGAGTTCCTGATTTTGACACTCAGAATCGGGGTCAAGCTGACTCCTTTCCTTAATCCAATCAATCACAGCGCTCTGGGCACGGGCTGTCTTACAGGATGTAGATAACATCGTGTCTTGCATCTCCAGCAGATGGGAAGCTATCAAATTTCTCCCCCCCGGCTAAACCCACCCCCCACCGCTAACCCCACCCCCCCCCCCCACCGCTAACCCCACCCCCCCCACCCCCCACTCTCCGAACTGCCCTGTGTAGTGCAGCGTAGACTGATCCACACACCTTGTCACCATAAATGGTGAGATGTGCACATAATCCACAATCCTTTGCAACCAGCCATCAGACTGCTTGTCCCATCCCCTCCGCTGGGGGTAAAGAGCAAAGGTTTGAAAGAACACTGGGAACAGATTTCCCTGTTCCTGGGGTGATTCTGGATGTAGTTATAGGGAAATCAGGACAGGGGGAGGCAGAGTTACACATTTCTAGCAGAGCTCTCTGAATTTTCCAAACTAAATGAAGGGGATGTTGTGTGGCTCTCTCACAGGGCCTGCACTCTCTCCATGCCTGAATTTCCTTCCTTAATTCACTGATCCAACAGCACCAAGAATACTGGCAACCATTGAAGAGCATGTTATAAAGTTAAAAAAAAAACTTTCCTGTGTACATATACAAACATCATTTCATTCAGAATGAATTTTTTTCTGCACACTGGAAAAATGTATATTGCTCCTTTCTTCACTATTAGATGAGGTGTACACTGACCCAACAACTGTTAGCACGCTTGAATTGGACATTTTATCAGTCACGCTTCTTACAGTCTGAGAATGGGGGTTAACAATGCCAGACTTCCCAGTGAAGGCCTCTTCACTTCTAATGCTCCCACTCACATTCTGGCAGTGTTTAAAATAAATTCTTTGGGAGCATTAGTAACTTGGACCAGTCGTTGTGGGTGGACTCACACTTGGGCGTAAGAAGTCAGAAACCTTTGAGCATCTTCATGTTAGTAACATGGGAGCAAACGGAAAGGGGGGATATTTTATGAGCCCATGACTCCACCCAGGGCTCACAGCCAGTGGCAAGGGCTCATGAAATGACCCCTCTAAATGCCTTTGTCAAAGTGAGGTGTGTCAGTATTGGGGAACAGAAAACCTCTGGAGACTTGGCGACAACATTCAAACACTCCTGGATGAGGTACAGCACAGGTTAGATGCAAAAGTAAAGCTCCCTCTGGTCTGCTCAGACCCATAGCCTTACAATTTACATTCCCTGTTACCATTTCCCATATATCTTCTGTAGTTCTGATGGAGGTAGCCAATGTAGTGCCTGTCTGGGGGTACTTTACTGTTGTGGGTCTAACGTCCACTTTGAACCCTGGGTCTTGACCATTCAAGCTCACTGCCTACTGGACCTCTGCAGCCAGCAGGAAGAGTTGGAACTGAATCCCAGGTCCCAGGAGGAACGGGCACTGACCCTACTATCCAGTCTTCCATGAGCACTCAGGGCTGGATGTACAGTCCTCGGTTCTCTCAGGGGCTGAGGGGCTGTTTGATAACACAATTATGATTCGTGTCTTCAAATTGCGATCAATAACTTGTCAAGTTACCCTTCACACAAACTCCCACATGATCGTTTGTGACCAAGATCAGGAATGCAATCAGCCCAGTGGGGACAATGGGATTCATTATACTTCCTTCTGCACATTCTATCTTTCCCAGCTGTCTAACTGACTAGGAACGCTCCAAAAAAACTGGATCCTGCAGCCATATCAATCCAGCTGATGTTGCTGACGGTCACAAATATTCTGTCGAGGTATTTGAGTTCAAACACCCCACCCTGGTAAATGGAATGTAACTCATATTCCCTGTTCTTAGCCCAGCATGTTGTCCTGGTGTTTTTCATCAAGAGGATAGGTTCAGGGTAGGCGGTATTCTTGTAGATATACTGCACCATCTGTGCGTTTCTGGAAACTGACAGCGAGTCACCTGGGCTGGAGTCTGAGGCCTCATGATATCGAAAGTAGGTCTGGCCGTAGATGTAATAGAGTCCAGTTTTTGGGACAATCAGCTCTCCATCTTTGTATTCCACACTGTGGAGAAATGCCAGCCCTCTCTGGGGCTCCCACGCTTGTACTTTCTGCCCCTGAAGTTTCCTTGACTCTGGACCTGTAACATTAACATGGTTAAAGCTGAGTGACACAGCCTCAAGCAGGCCAAAGCTCGAGCAGCAGCTGTGAGTGCAGCGTAGACTCTCTGGAGTTTAGAAGAATGATTGGTGATCTCGTTGAAAGGTGCAAGATTCTGAAGGGGCTCGACAAGGTCGATACAGAGAAGTTGTCTCCATCGGTCGGGAAATCTAAAACACGGGGACACAGTCTCAGGATAAAGGTGCTCGTCATTTAGGACTGAGGAGAAATTTCTTCACTCAAAGGGTTCTGAATCTTTGAAATTCTCTATGGATGGTTGGGTATACTTAAAGCTGCGATGGACAGATTTTTGGCCTCACTAAGGGTGGACTGGAAAGTGAAGTTTAGGCAAAAGATTGGCCATGAAGGTACTGAACAGCGGAGCAGGCTCGATGGGCTACCTGGTCTAGTCCTATCTCTTATAGCGTGGAACCTTCGCAAGGTCGCAGAGGCAGGTTTGGAGGTGGGGAGTGTGTTGTTTTTTTTTTAAAGTTGGCCGTTAGTTTGGCTCCCCAACATGCTAGCGCCACTGGACAATCCTGCTGGAGGTGATTTCCCCATACCCTGCTGGCCTGACAACTATGGCTCATCTTTATTTAAATTTTCAGTGCACTTCAGAGATGTGGCGCATTCTCCATGGCAACGCCACTTGCCAACCAATCAGCACTCTCTTCACAAACAGTATAAGTTGCCGTCTTCCCCTTTATTTTGGTGTTCTTGCGAGTGTCCTGATGAGTGCAAGACAAAAAGCTTCAACATGTCTCTTTTTTCAGCAACACTCAAGAAGACTTCCTGACATCACCTCTGAGTGACCTGGCTCTAATTTTAAGGTTCTGCCCCCTTGTTCTGGACTATCCCCACCAGAGGAAATAATTCTTCTCTATCTACTCTATCAAAAACTTTAACTATCTTAAACTCCTCTTATATTCTCTCGAGTTTAGAAGATTAAGTCCAATCTATGCAACATGACCTCAGTTTAAGCCACTCAGATTGGTTAGTGGCGAGTTCTTACCCGCTGGATAATACATTTTTTAAAATTTGCTCATTCACAGGGTATGGGCATCGCTGGCTGTGGGTCAACATTTACTGCCCACCCTTAATTGCGCTTAAGAAGGGGCATAAACTTCCTTATTCGAGAGTCGATCCTTATCTCACCAGAAGCCTCCAACCTCTGTTGTAATCTGTTTTAGCCTAGAAGGTGCTGTTAGCAAGATCAACAGATCAATCCTTGCTGTCCTCATACTGCATTCACCTAATGACTATCTTAAGAGGTTTTGCTTCATCCATTGTCAATGTTTGTCAGCCATGGCTCAGTATTCCCTGCCCTAAGTTAGCGAGGTCATGAATTCAAGACCCACTCCACAGACTTCAGCGCGTAATCCAGGCTGAAAGTTGCAATGCTAGTTGCGAGGGTGTTTCAATGCACAAATTCTTTGAACCAACAGATTAGTCAATACCTTATCACTGTTTCTGGAAGCTTGCTGTGTGTAACTTGGCTGCCATGCATCCAAATTACAATACTGACTGGACTTCAAATGTATTTCATTGGCTATAAAGGTTTTGAAAGGTGCTATATAAATGTAAGTCACTTTTTTTTTTCTTCCTCTTCTCTATCCCTTCAAACTGCAGACTTTTATAAATCAAACTCCAGTAACGTAACAAATAGGAGCTGGAGAAGGTCACTCCACCCCTCAAGCCTGCTCTGCCATAGAATACGATCATGACCGACCCTCTACCTCAACTCCATTTTCTCACCCAATCCCCTCATACTGTGATTCCCTAGCATCCAAAGGTTTTAGGATAAGAGATCGGCCATTTAGGACTGAGATGAGGAGAAATTTCTTCACTTAAGAGGACGGTGAATCTTTGAAATTCTCTACCCCAGAGAGCTGTGGGTGCTCAGTCATTGAGTATATTTAAGATGGAGATTGATAGATTTTGAGACTTGCAATCAAAAATCAAATCATGAAGTACCACATGGTAGGACTCATGTCAAAGGTTAGGCCAAGTGATGTTAGACAGCAAACAGCTGAAGGGATAGCCACTTGGTGAAAAATGAGGTCAGAGAGAGTAGGGGTAAAGGGTCATTATTCAGAGTGGAGGAGAGCAGAAGACAGTGTTGCTGTGATCAAAGGCTGGGACTATGATTATTCCTAATTTACATTAAAGGTGAGAACATGGGAAGAAGTGGCTCAATATTAAAGTTTGCGGATGATATCAAAGTTGCTAAGATCAAAGATAAATGCAAGCTGTTGAAGTTGTGGTGGGAGATCCGTGTTACAGGCGAAGATTCTTTCAGTGTTCATATCTCACCTTCCACTTGGGTTGACCTGGTCTTGTAGTTCCCCGTCAGATGAGCTGCAATTTTTTGTGCAGTTAGCTGAGAACCTGATTCCGACTGAGTCAGAGACGGAAGCAAACGAGACACTTCGCCTAAAAGAAGCAGATGAAGAATTCACACGTTATCTCAGGGACGCAGTGCCCAATTTATGTCCATTCTTCCCTCTTCCCTGCTTTTCCTTTCCACCCACCGCCCCCCCCCCCCCCCCACCCCCCCCATCCCCTCCTCTCCTGAAGGCAGTGACTCCTTGCTAGGTCACAAGCATCCTTCACAGAGGGTCGACAGACTATTCAGCAAGTACCCGCCATCACACTCCACCCGATGATGCTTCTGCAGTTGATGGTGTGTATATGGACTTTGAAAAAGCGTTTGACAACATATGACATAATGGGCTTGTCAGCAAAATTGAAGCACGTGAGATTAATAGGGCTTGGCAACGTGCTTACAAAATCAGACTCGAAATGTTAACTCTGTTTTTCTCTTCACAGATGCTGTCAGACCTGCTGAGTTTTTCCAGCATTTTTTTTGTTTTTGTTGTTGGCTCGGTTCAACGTCTTGTCTGAAAGACGGTACCTCTGGCAGTGCGGCACTCTCTCGGTACCCCACTGGGACTGTCAGCCTAGACTTCATGCTCAGGTTACTGGAATGGGTCTTGAAGACACAATCTTCCAGAACTCAGAGGAAAAAAATACTCCCCACTGAGACACTGCTGACATAATAAACGTGTAAGTGATTGACTCCTAGCTCTGGAACTCTTCTAGAACATAGTCACGGACTGCAGCCTCTGTCTATCCTGACAGATAAAATTTACTTTCAAATTCACCCACCAAAACAAAAGCAAATCTACCAAATGTAAGGCTTTTCTTAAGAAGGTATCAATCTAGAGAATCAAAATGTACTTACCTTTTACAATTACAGACATGTCCTCTTCATATTGATTGGATATTGTCTATAAAAGGATTCAACAACAAAAGTTAGCTTTAAAAATATATACTTTTCCAAATAAACCTCACCACCTCTCTCTCCACCTTTAAAATGTTTCTTAGAAGCAATCTCTCTGACCAAGCTTTTGGCCACCTGTCCTAGGCTGTAGTTCGGTGTTTTTGTTTGATAATGGTCTTATGAAGCCGCTTGAGGTGGTTTCTTATCTTAAACGCACTATATAAATGTTGTTAAAAACAAAGAAAACTGCGGATGCTGGAAATCCAAAACAAAAACAGAATTACCTGGAAAAACTCAGCAGGTCTGGCAGCATCGGCGGAGAAGAAAAGAGATGACGTTTCGAGTCCTCATGACCCTGAGGACTCGAAACGTCAACTCTTTTCTTCTCCGCCGATGCTGCCAGACCTGCTGAGTTTTTCCAGGTAATTCTGTTTTTGATATAAATGTTGTTGTTGTACCTGCTCTATCAGCTGTTGGATCTGCACTCGGAATTGCCAGCACAGCTCCTCATTCCATCCCGTTTTCTCTCTGCTAGCATAGTCATAGAATTCCTCATGTCCCATGGTGCCAGGGTTAAGATTCAGAATGTCCTCGGTCAGGCAGGCCATGTTGCTTTTGGAGAAGCTCTCCTGTATCTGGAATGAACCATAGAAGATGCAAGGTGAAGTTGGGTACCTGCATATCTAATGACCTCTTCCCATCCCCCAGATCTTTCTAATTCCTTCCTCCTCCTGCACGTACCGAGCCACACTTTGTATCCATCAATGTTCTCCATCTCAATCAGTTCGTGTGCCGGTGAGTTCTGTCCACTGAATATCCATTGGATTCAGGTGGTGGCTATGAACTGGGGACTCACCTATGCTTATATAAAGGGGAACAGGCTGAAAAGGTTTTTTTTTTAAATGGATGTGCACCTTCTAGATCATTTGTACTTCGGTAAATAAAAGACTGTAAATGAATAAAAACTAGGGTCTAATGATCTATCCTTCACCACCTGGCTAGCTGAGTTTTGACAAGTTCCACATTCTCGCCAGGCTCTGTGTAAAGAAATTTGATATAACACAGACAAATATGTCGACACCACCCAGAACAAAGCAGCCCGCTTGATTGGCACCCCATCCACCACCTTAAACATTCATTCCCTCAACCACCAGTGCACTGTGGCAGCAGTGTGTACCATCTACAAGATGCACTGCAGAAATTAGCCAAGTCTCCTTCGACAGCATCTTCCAAAGCCATGACCTCTACCACCTAGAAGGATAAGGGCAGCAGATAGATGGGAACACCACCACCTGGAAGTTCCCCTTCCAGGAAAACAAGGCAAGGGGGCTTAAAGGTTTAAACTATTCTTTTTTAATTCGTTCATGGGATGTGGGCGTTGATGGCTGGGCCAGCATTTATTGCCCATCACTAATTGCCCTATGAAGACATGTTGCCTAGCCTTGTTATTTCTTTGAGTATAGAAGATCAATTGTGGTGTTTCAGATGATTAAAGTATTTGATTAGCTGGATAAAGCAAAACTATTCTCCCACCTGAGGGAATCCAAAACAAGGGGGCATAACTTTAATACTAAACTTAAGCCCCATTCAGAGGCGATGTCAGGGAACACTTCTTCACACAGAGGGCTGTGGAATTCTCTGCTCCAAAAGCTACTGAGGCTGGTGGCAATTTTGAGAAGATTTTGTTAGGCAAGGGAATCAAAAGATATGGAGCCAAAGCAATCCCTTTGTACACCAACAAAATCCATCCAAAAATATCCATGTCTTCTGCTGATGTTATGCAGGGACCTGGGTGTCCGTGTCCACCAATCACTGAAAACAAGCATGTGGGTGCAGAAAGCAGTTAGCAAAGCAAATGGTAAGTTGCCCTTCATTGTGAGAGGACACGAGTACAGGAGCAAGGATGTCTTACTGCAGCTGTACAGGGCCTTCATGAGACAACTCCTAGAGTGTTGTGTGCAGCTTTGGTCTTCTTACCTAAGAAAGGATATACTCGCCATAGAGGGAGTGCAGCAAAGGTTCACCAGACTGATTCCTGGGATGGTAGGAGGAGGAGAGATTGGCCTGTAATCACTGGAGTTTAGAAGAATGAGAGGAGATCTCATTGAAACATATGAAATTCTGACAGGGCTGGACAGACTGGCTGCAGGGATGATGTTTCCTCTGGCTGGGGGGGTCTAGAACAAGGGGTCATAGTCTCAGGATATGGGGTAGGCCATTTAGGACTGAGATGAGGAGAAACTTCTTTGCTCAGAGGGGGGTGAACCTGTGGAATTCTCTACCACAGAGGCTATGGAGGCCAAGTCACTGAATATATTTAAGAAGGAAATAGATTTCTAGACACTAAAGGCATCAAGGGGTATGGGGAGAGAGCGGGAGTATGGTGTTGAGATAGAGGTTCAGCCATGATCATATTGAATGGTGGAGCAGACTCGAAGGGCTGAATGACCTACTCCTGCCCCTATTTTCTATGTTTCTAAGGCAGATGAATGGAGTTCAGATACAGATCAATGAGGGTATAATTGGTGCAACAGGCTCATGGGCTGAATGGCCTCCTTTTGTTCCTATGTTCCACTAATCTCAAATACCACCTCCTGTGGATTCTAGATCTTCAGCCTCTCAAAACCTAAGCAGAGTTGCATCCAGTAGTCACTTGTCTCTATTCCTCTCCTACTGTATGTGACCTTGGAGTTGTTTTGTTCGATTGAGCCTTCTCCCAAGCAACCCCTGTTTACACACCAAAAGAACACAAACAGTTTTGTATCACTGGATCACTGTGATGAGTCCAATAGTATTTCTTACTGAAAGTCTCTTAGGCAGGAATTTAAAAATTGGTATATTTGCTGCTATTGTGAAGGTGGTAAAGGGTGCAAGTCCCACTCCAGACGCCCGAGCACATATTCCAAGTTGGTTGTCCTGGTGCCAGCACTGAGGGAGTGCTGCACTGTTGGATGAGGCACCAAACTGAGGCCTCATCTGTCTTCTCAGGTGAATGTAAAGATCCCACGGCACCACTTCGAAGAGCAGCAGAGCTCTCCCAAGTGTCCTGAAGAAAGTTTATCCCTCAACCAACATCAGGGGAAACGAAGACAACCAAATCATTGATTGCCGCTTGCGAGAGCTTTCCGTATGCTATTCGGCTGCCACAGTTCCTACATTGTGCCAGCTTTGGCTCAGTGGGTAGCGCTGTTCCCTGAGTCAGAGGGTTGTGGGTTCAAATCCCACCCCAGAGACCCGGGCACAGCATCGAGACTAAACACTCGAGTGAAGCACCCCTTTCTGTCAGATGGGACATCAAACCAAGGTCCTGTCTTTCTTCTCAGATGAATTTAAAAGGCCACAGGGCACGATATTGAAGAGCAGGAGGGAAGCTGTTTAGTGTCCTAGCCGATATTTGGAATGTGGCAGATGAAATTTAATACCGAGATGTGTGAAGCGATTCATTTTGTTAGTTATAATGAGGAGAGGCAATGTTAAAAAAAGGGGTACTGTTCTAAAGGGGGTGCAGGAACAGAGAGACCTGAAGATACATGTGCACAATTATTGAAGATGGTAAGGCAGATTGAGGAAGCGGCTAATAAGGCATATGGGACCCTATCTTTTAAAAATAGACATCAAGTACAAAAACAAGGAAGTTACAGTGACCCTTTTATAAAAGACTGGTTTGGCCTTAATTGTGTCCAATTCTGAGGACCACACCTTAGGAAGGATGTGGAAGGGATTAGAAAGGGTGAGGCACAGATCCACAAGAATGATTCTAGGAATGAGGAACTTCAGTTACGTGGATAGGTTAGACAAGCTGGGGCTGTTCTCCTTAGAAATAGCTGCAAGGAGATTTGACAGAGGCATTCAAAATCACAAGGGGTCCGGACAGAGTAGATAAAGAGGTACGGTTCTCATTGATGACGTTTCAACAACCTGGGGACAATTTAAGGTGAACGGCTAAATAATTAAAGGTGACATGAGGAAAGCTTTATTTCGCAGCGAATGGTTAGGACCTGGAATGCCCGACAGTGTGGTGGAGGCAGATTCAATCATGGCTTTCAAAAGAGAGCTGAACAATTAACCGAAGGGAGAAAATTTGCACAGCCACAGGGAAAGGGCAGGAGACTGGCGCTAGGTGAACTGTTCTTGCTGACAACCAGCACAGGAACAAGGGGCCAAATGTCCTCTTTCTATGATTGTCACAACAATAGTGACTACACTTCAAAAGTACTTCACCGGCTGTGAAACGTTTGGGAAGGTCCTGTGAAAGGTGCTACAGAAAGACAAACTCTCTTCTGCTTTTAGCTGCTATTGCGATAGGCAGTATAGAACATCTGGACTGTAGAGTTTCAAGTTAGACTTGCTGAGCAGGTCTCAACAAGGGCAAGCACACCTGGAGATCAGATTTCATAACAAGCTTCACCACAGATGATAGAAAGCGAGAGCGAATTAAAGAGGAGCTTACATTTATTCAGCACCTTCCAACAACCTCACAATGTCTCAAAATGCTTTGCAAACAATGAAGTGCTAGCCTAAACCTCTCCGCTCTCTGCCTCTCTCTAAGTTACTTCTTGAAACCACCTCATTGACTCAGCCTTTGCGCGCCTGCCCTAATATCATCTTTTGTGGCTCAGCGTCAAATTTTGTAAGACAGCCACTCCTGTGAAGGAGCTGCGGATGCATTACTGCATTAAGGGTGCCGTATAACTGTATTTGTTGTTGTTGTTGGTCACTGTTGTAACGAAGGGAAGTACATCAGGAAATTTGTGCACAGCAAGCTGCCACAAACAGCAAAAAGAAAATGAACAGATCATTTGCTTATGTAGTGCTGCTTGAAGGATAAATACTGGCCCAAGAACCTTGACTCTACACTAAATGGTGCTGTTGTGTTAGAGCGACGGGAAACCCAGTTGTTTTAGGGCAGTGGTGGGGGGAGGGGGTGGGGGAAAGGCGGGGGGGAGGGGGTGCGGAGAGGAATGGGGGGGGAGCGGTGGGGGAGAGAGTGGATGTAATGCCCTGATTCCCATGTGGCAACATAACACATATGCACATCTACTTTGGGTTTGGTATACACTCTGTCACTCAGCAGCAGCATTGTGCGAGCCCGTTCCTGGCCTCAGCATCAGCAGCGCACACTAATGGGGGGCCCAGTTTCCCAAGGTGCAATGCATCAGCGTAAAACTTCTATTTACAGCATGTGTTACTTTGCATAATTTTAGAAACAATGTATAATTTTTAAGTTGTATATATATATATTTGTGTGTTAAGAAAGGTAAAATGGTTTCAGTTTCATTTAGGTTGTGTGTGTGAACCTTGGTGCCAGGAAGTCTGGATGGACTCCTGTCTGAAAGGTCGGGTCTTTTGGGTTTGTTTGTATACATACATTTTCAATGAGGTTTTACAACCCCTTGAGGTAATGAGGTGGGTTAAAAAGGGATTAAAAGTTTAATGATTCTGGAAAAAAAAACACAAAGTAGGAAAACTTTTCTGTTGCCTAGCAACAGTGGTCACGCAAAAAAAGAGTTCAGTGTGTATCAGAACGAAAACAGGGATTTTAAGCTCTCTGAGAAATAAAACCATAAGGCTATTGGGACAGTAGTTAACTCAATACTCAGTGAAAGAACTTAATAAAGTGATCAGATTAGCAGAGGTGCTACTGAAAGACTGAATTTCGAGTATGGTTTTGGGTGTCATGGGAAAGATAGGAGTTGGGTGAAAAGCATTGAATAAATGCTCTGGAATTCACCAGAAGAAAACCGTTTGCAACTGTGCCAGTCCCCAGCGAGAAGCTTTTGTGCTGAGATGGTGGCAAATTCTTACTGGTTTGTGTGTCTGTAAAGATATTGCTAGAATAAAGGAATAGTATAATTTGAATCATTTTCTGGTGCTTATAATAAGATTTTTTTAACCTTCTCTCTGCCTGTAATATAGTTCATTTTCCTTGTTTAATAAATGTTTTATTCTTTGTGTTAAATGTTCATCAGCAGAGTCCTGTGAGTTTGTTCAATAACTTTCCCCTATGGTTTCTAAAAAAAACTTAGGATCTACCAAGCCAGGTTTCACTCTGGTATCCGGTATTAACATCGGCAGGGACCGTACCATCAATAGGAAGGCTTCCGGGGGGGTAAAATTAATCTGTGCCGGTTACAAGAAATGGCTCATCTTGAATTGGAACCACGCACCAATTTTCATTTCCATTGATTCCTTGCTATTCCTCCCCAGGATGACAGGAACAACGAGAATGTAATGGAGGTGTGATTTCCCAGCATGCACAGCACTAGCGAAAGGACTCCATTGTTACCATGAGATCCAACTCAGGTTGCCAACTCCTCCAGGTTTATCCTAAGAGTCTCCAGGGATTATAGATTGTTCTCTTGGACACCATTGCAAGCAACACACAGGAGAAACCGAACAGGAGCATTAAAAAAAATTCTGTTTTTTTTTGCATTTTCTCATCAAACAATTTTGTTTATTAGTTAAAAATATACCAGAGATGGACCAGGTGAGGTGGTTGGAGGTGGGGGCGGGGGGGGGGTTCATGTGATGAAACCTCCAGGAAGACATCCCACCAGAGTTGGCAACTCAAGGCTCAACTGATGTTCAGAACAACTGAACCAATGGGAACAGGGGAGGAAGTGTAGAGCATAGAGGAAAGCTGACCTGTGACCTACCTACCTGTGACCTACCTGTGACCTGTGACCTACCTGTGACCAACTGATGTTCAGAACAACTGAACCAATGGGAACAGGGGAGGAAGTGTAGAGCATAGAGGAAAGCTGACCTGTGACCTACAGTTTCAGCTGTCTCCCAGTGTCTTGACCAAGACTTCCCTCTCAACTAACACCACTGAACAGCATAATAAATGGCCAATCATGTGACATCCTGATTTGTTGGGATCTTACCATGCCGCAATTGGCAGTCGTGTTGGGGACTACATGGCAGCTGATACAGTGTACATGAACCACTTTCAAATGTTTCTCTCTGTAGCCTTTCTTCAACCCTACAACCCTCAGTGCTCGCTGTACTCCTCTAATTCAGGCCTCTTGAGTGTCACCTATTTTCATCGCTTCACCATTGGTGTGGCTGTGCCTTCAGCTACCTCGGCCCCAAGCTCTGGAATCCTCTCCCTAACTCTCTGCCTCTCACTCCTCCTTTAAGATGTTCCTTAAAACCTATCTCTTTGACCAAGCTTCTGGTCACCTGTCCTGATACCTCCTTTTAGGGCTTGGTATCATACTTTGTTTTACAATGCTCCTGTAAAGCACCTTAAGCCATTTTCCTATGTCAAAGGTTCTATAATTGCAAGTTGTTGTTGTAAAGTGTATTCTATAAATATAAGTAGTGAAGGGTGTAATATAAATTAAAATTGTCGTTGTTGCTGGTGGTCAGAATGTGTAAATACAAGCCCATTCCCCTTAACCATGGGTGTCCTGCTTGACGAGGTATCTCAGGCATACAGCTTAGTGATTGGGGGTCGGGGCCTCACACCGGGGGTTTGGCTAGAGTCACCCACCCAGGTATGAGACAAAACTGGACCAGTTGCTGTGCATAGCTAAGAAAGGCTTTGCCTGCCGATAGTGATGAAGGTCTGGCTGTGCCAACTTGCCTGTGATTCCATCGTGTGCTAAAACGTCAATGGTGACATTTAACCCAACAGGTAGGAACGGTAATGTGAGTTTACAGTGCCATAAGTATCTCCCTAAGGGAGTGAAATGAGCCAGGGAAACAGGCAAAGCCTTGAGGTTGTCGTAAAGGCTGTACAGATACTCTTGAAGTTTGAATTTGGTAATACAGTTCAGTCCCTCTCTGGATCACCACCTTGACATGGTGGTGAGGCTGGTGTGCTCCGAGGATCCCTTGAACAATGCCGTTGGGAGCTCCTGGTTTCTGGTAGGGACACCCATGGTGGGCAATGTCGGAGGGAGGTGCCAGATAAGGTGCAGTCCAAAAAGTCCTCAATGAGAGATAAGGCGAAGGCAGACCGTGCATCTCACCAGCTACACAGGCAGAAGGAGGCTGCAGCGTCAAGGTGGTCCCTGTCATCACAGTTCGACACGTCACTGAAATTTGGCTACCAACCCGTCAAGATTGTGTGGACAATGTTGGCGCCCCAAAGCCCCCATGTTAATTACGTCATGTACAGGCTTCTACCAGGGTCCATTTGCCAAGTCCTGTTGCAATGGAGAATTGGCATCAAGGACAGAGCTCTGAACCTGGGAGTCTCTAGACAAGAGTCTGCACACAGGCAACAGATGCATGAAGGATGTTGGACACCTGTGTTGGGACAGAGGTGTCTTTGGGCAGCAGCATCTGTGACTGGTACCCCCTGTTCACCCCCAAATGGTATAGGGCTAGAAAAGGTGTGCTAAAACTAGGCTGTCCTGCTTTCTCCTGGCTGGGGAATCACACCCTGCGGGATCACCATCTTTGTCATCAAAGAAAGAAAACTTTAAATTTGCAACTTGGAATATGAGGGCATTTTCAACAACTCCTCAATAGTGAATCCACGGTGGTGGCTGGTAGTCTCCAGACTATCCCCCAGTTGCCTGTGGTAGAATCCATGAGTGAACCACCATTGACGGGAAAGCTGCAACAAGCAATCAAACAGATGGAAACCACAAAGCCCGTGGCCCTGATGGCATTCCAGCGGAGGTCATCAAATCTGGTGGGCTTTTCCTCACAGTAATGTTCCGAGCACTCATCCAAGGATTTGGGTGGAAAAAGAACTCACTCTGACTTCAGGAATGAGGCAATCTTCAAAAAGAGGCCATGGAACCCATGTGGCTTGCCCACTTTGATTGGACGTATTCTGTCACATGAACCCTGCCTCCAACTGCCCCGTCCACACACTCCTGCCATTGGCGTTGCAAGGCCTTATCAGGAACCAATCAGAGAGCTCTCTAGCTCTTTGTTAGCTAATTGGATTCCTGGTTATAAATCAAACAGTCTTCATTCCCACCACCCATGGTTGTTAATTTAACACTTGAATGATTCCTCTCCTCCAAGTGCTCCCCACAGCAGGGGATTCAAATCCCAGAGATTCAAGGACAATCCTGGGAGAGGGGTTTTGTGGTCAAAGCTTCAGTCCCTGAAACTCTCCTGCTTGTACTGCGAAGTCACAGGAATCCTCATTCCCTTGAAACAAATAAAAGTGTCTTTGATTTCTTTCCAAACCCCATCTGAAGTTAACCAGCCCCTTGATTTCCCTGAGGGGAACAAGGAGGCACTTTGTGGTTATGATTTAAGTTCAGTTCTGTTTTGTTAGTGCCTCATCCTTAAAATCTGACAAATATCCAACAGTGCTCTTTGTCAGAATAACCACATTTTACTCTTCACCAAGTTGGCAATGCCCCCTTCAATTTGAATCCTGTCTCATACAGCCCTCTGCAGACCCTGCAGTGATACAGAAGGGCTTTGCTGATGACTGGGAGCAGAATTAATTTGTCTTGACTTGACTTAGTTCTGTGTCTGCTGAGCTATTGTTGACGGTGAGTTTAAACTGCTACAAGCTTGGGCTTAGTTGTTGAGCTCCATGAAGCCTGTAACCAGCCAACATTTTCTCCTGCTGCTGTCCAGTTCACCTTCCCTTGCTGCCGATAGTGTAATTCCAATATGGAAACTTACAAGGTGCGATTACCCAGTTTATAACCTCCTGCTTGCTGTCAGGTCATCGTCACTGATATGATTCTGATTTTTCCCTATCGGCCATCTGTCCTGGCATGCAATATGATGGGTCATCGCTCTGACACGAAGGAAGTCTTCCATTTATATGGCACTTTTCACAATCTCAGGAACTCCCAAATTTACAGCCAATGAAGTAATTCTGAAGCGCAGCCACTGTTTAATAACGTAAGGAACCCAGCAGCCAATCGGGGCACAGTGAGATCACCCAAAACACCAATGGCATAAATGACCGGATCATCTTTTCTCCTCGCGCATGTTGGTTGAGGGGTAACTACTGGTCAGGCCACCGGGGATAGCCCCCCTGCTCTTCTTCAGAACCGTGGCCATAGGAATCTATGCGCCCAACCTCAAAATATCCGCCTTTCTACACTTGCCTGATTGCAGAGGTCCTGTGGTGCAGTGGGTAACGTCCCTGCCTCTGAACCAGACGCTCCGGGTTTGAGTCCCACCCCATGACTTGACGGCCAAGGAAGGTGTGTTCATTACGTGGCCAAACAAGGTAAAATATCAGCCTGTAAACCTTTCCAACACGTGCTAATGGCAGACGGTAAGAGTAGAAGAGATTCCTGGTCAGCCATGTGACGGAACATTGGAGTGTCTACCATCACTATCCATAGCTCTGGACTACAACATGCATATAAAGGTGTATGTTGCCAGAGGAACTCGGACTCCCTGAGTGAATTGTAATAGACCAGCACACGTCCCTGAGCATTGGCACAGGAACGGGAGGAGACCATTCAGCTCCTTGAGCCGAATCTGTATCTTACATCCATTTACCCACCTGTGCTCTTTTACCCTTATTTCTAGTGTCTAACAAAAATCTCTCTTCTGAAATTTTCAAACGATCTCCAACGTTATCAGCTTTTTTTTGGAGGGGGAGAGGAGTTCCAGATTTCCACTACCCTTTTGTGTGATGAAGTGCTCCCTGACGTGGCCCCCAGAACGGCCTTGCGCTCATTTTAAACTTTTGCCCCCTTTGCTCTGGGCTTCCCTCACCAGAGGAAATAATATTGCTCTATCGACCCTGTCAACTCCCATAATCACCTTAAATATCTCAATCAGATACAAACATACGAATTGGGAGCACGAGTAGGCCACTCAGCCCATCGGGCCTGCTTCGTTATTCAATAAGATCATGGCTGATCTGCATTGTAGCCTCAACTCCACATTCCCACCTACCCCTGGTAACATTTTACCCCCCCCCCCCCCACCCCCCCACCACCCTTGCTTATCAAGAATCTGCCACTTAACATTTTATACTCAGGGGCGTACAAGCCTTGGCTGTGTAACCAGTCCACAATTTAACCTTTTGAACCTCAGCAACACAAGGTGAAAGCGGAAAAATGACACAAACACTCATGTTAGTCTAGAGTAAACAGTGCAAAAATTCTCATGGATATAATTCATCTGGATGAATTCTTCTTCATCAACGCATTGGCAGAGCAGGAAGCAGGATTTGCTTGTCTAAACTTCATTTCCTTGCTTCCAGCCTCTGTGAGCTGATTTTATTTCTGCTTAAAAAAATTAAACAAACAAATATGAAATATAAAAGACAAGGTAAAGGTCAGAAAAGCCCATCCCTCTGTTAAGTTCCACATCAAAGCCCAGCCTTCTGGATGTGTCAGCCGTGGTACAGTTGGTCACACTCTCAACTTTGACTGACTTGGTTCCGGGTCCCGCTCCAAAGCTTGAGCATAAATATCAAAGGTGACGCTCCAGTGTAATACTGCCAGAGGTGCTGTTTTTCAGATGAGACATTGAACCAAGGCCCTCTCAGGACACTATTTTTGAAGAAGAGCTGGAGAGTTCTCCCTGGCGCCTTGGCCAATATTTATTTATCCCACAGTCAACATTGCCAAGTCAATTTTCTGGTCTTCGTCGCATTGGCTGTTTGTGGGAGCCCATCTGGCTCACTAACGTCCTTTAGGGAAGGAAATCTGCCATCCTTACCTGGTCTACGTGACTCCCGACCTACAGCAGTGTGGTCGACTCTTTAAAATGCCCTCTGAACATGGGCAATTAGGGATTGCGCTGGCGTTTAAACCTGTTCAGGGCTTGTGCTCACTGAACTTTCTAGACGACGTGTATACGTTTTAAGCTTTCAAACAAAATGATGTGGTAGTGATTAGCCAGCATCGCTGCGCACCCCACAAGTGAGTAAAACAAAATGTCTGCTGCACTTCCTACTTCATAACAGTTCCGACGCTTCGAAAGTGTTTCATGGGCTGTAATGTAATGCCCTGAGATCACAAGAGGTACCAAAGAAAGACAGGGCTTTCTTTTCAAGCCTTTTTTTTTTTGGTTTGCTGATTAACCCTTTCATCAGAGCCCATCCCTCGTGCACTGATACAGTGATGGCATACCTTATGAGGATAGAGTGGGGAAGTGGAGTCGGTGTAGAAGTTCATTATAGAAAGGGGGGGGGGGTGCGGGGGAGCAGGCTCGAGGAGCAGTGCAGCCTAACCCTGCCCCCACCCCACCCCCCCTCCTCCCCACCCACTTTCTTACACTCTCTCTCCCATTACAGTCCAACCCCTCCGCTCCTGAAAATCCAAAGAAAAGTTGCACAATTAAAACAGCTCACACATCCCCCGACGCACAGAGCGAGGCCAGGCAGGGGATCTGAGGGAGAAACTTCCTCGCAACACACTGGAGCTTTCATGCCTGGTTTACATTTTTGACGATTAAGTACCCCACTCAACAACCAGCAAGCAATCCAAAAACTCAATTAGCAGAACAAACACGTCCCTTCAAACATCAGTGACCAGGCAGATTTTTCTCACGGCATTCCGAACAATGGTTGCCGGGACAAACGGCAGGAGTTGAAAGGCTGTTTCTCTTTTGTCACCTCGGCACAAGGACTATAATCCAGCTCTCAAAGGTATATACCCAAAACAATGAGAACAATTTCTTCAAGATGACTTTTAAGTGCGGTTTTGCCACAACAGAATGTTCTGGGTGTTTACAGAGGAGAAGAGAATGCGAGGAGGGAAAAGAAAGACTTGTATTTATAAAGCGTCTCTCACAACTTCAGGACATCCCAAAGTGCATCACAGCCAATGATGTCATTCCGGAAACGTCACTGTTGTAATGTAGGAAATGCAGCAGCTAAGTTGCACTCAGCAAGATCCCACAAACAGCAATGTGATACATGACCAGATAATCTGTGATGTTTGTTCAGTAATAAAAATTGATCTGGGAGATGGGCGGGGAGGGGGGCTGCGTGCGGGGAAGAGAACTGGCCTGCTCATATTCAAAATAGTCACCTGATCATTCGCATCCTACTTGGGAGGGGCTTCGGTTTGAAGACAGCACCTCCAACAGCGCAGCACTCCATCAGTACTGCACGAGGAGAGTCAGCCTGGATTATGAGGCGGTGGTGGTGTGCCACCTTCTTGAATATGATTGAGGCGCTTGCTGTTGGGTCTGGAGTCACATGTATGCCAGACCAGGTAAAGATGGCAGATTTCCTTCCGGTGAACCAGATGGGTTTTTGTAATTATCCGTGATCACCATTACTGATAGCAGTTTTTACATTCCAGATTTATTGAAAGAATTCGATCAAAGCTCTCCAGCTGCCCTGGTGACATTTGTCTCCAGGGTATCAATTCAGATTACTAACACCATAAGGTAACCAACTCTGTTACAATGCTCCTGATGCACCAACATACAGTTTGAGAATGGAACGCGATCTGAATCAGCACATTCAATCTCAAACTAATCCGATTTCAGCAAGGCTCCACCACAAGGATGGATTGATTCCAACCCTGACTCTCAACTGGAGACAACCTCTCTCTGCTGCCTCTCGTTGAAACAACAGCACTCCCCCACATAGAAGTCGCGACTTCCTCCCACCCCCTGCACTGTCTCGCCATGCCGGCTATATATGTTGCAATGACAAGCTAGTGTTTTCTGTCTGTGGTTCCAGTTCTTTAAAACTGTGAGTCATCAAAACAAGTGTGCAGCTGTGCATTGATGTCTGGTTGAGGGCAGCCTCACAATGCCCTCCCCTAGTCGAGCTGCCAGTCAATGCCTAAGATTCAGATGTCCGCTTTCCCCCTTTCCCCAGCCTCAACAGCTTTTTGGGGGAAGAGCGCTCCAAATTTCCACTATCCTTTGAGTACCAAGTGCTTCCTGATATCACCTCTGAGCAGCTTGCCTCTAATGTTAAGAATGTGTCCCCTTGTTCTGGATTTCCCCCACCAGAGGAAGTAATCTCTTTGCTATTTCTATCCTTTTAAATCACTTTATCATTTTAATTTGATTACCCAGTAATCTTCTGTACTCGAGGAAATGCCTGCCTTGTCTATGGAACCTGACCATGTATTTTAACCCTTTTAGCTCCAGTGTTATTCTGGTGAATTTGCACTGATTCCCCTCCAAGGACAACATATACTTCCTGCTTTTATTGTCTAACCCCGGTTACCATAGAAGGTGGTTACCATGGAAGTCAGTTGCCAAAGAAGCCAGCTTCTCGAACCCCTGCAGTCCACATGTGGTGTAGGTACACCCACAGTGCTGTTAGGGAGGGGGTCCCAGGATTTTGACCCAGCGACAGTGAAGGAACGGCCGATATGTTTCCAAGTCAGGATGGTGAGCGGCTTGGAGGGGAACTTCCAGGTGGTGGTGTTCCCATGCGTCTGCTACCCTTGTTCTTATAGGCGGTAGAGGTCACGGGTTTAGAAGGTATCATGGAAGTCGCCTTGGTGAGTTGCTGCACGGCATCTTGTAGATGCTTAACTGTAAAATTACTGTTTCCATCCACAGTCTGAATCCTCTTCTGAGATTTGAGGTCCCGATCGGCCACAAAAGTATTGAGTTTTGGAATATGCTGGAGGGCCTGAATGGCCTCCACCTGTTTCTTTGTACCACTAACACCAAAGGCCCAAATTCATAATTCCAAGGTTGGAGATATAAGCTGAAAGAAAGCCAACTGTAAATGATACAAGCATGAAATTCCCGGTATTGTGCTGCTGAAAACAAACAATAGCTTCAATCAATAACCCATTTCTTCTGTCTATTCAACAAGAATGTTTCTGTTCCCTGAAGGGATTCACCTCAAGTTCGTCTTTATAACAGAAAATTTAATGAGTTGTGTGTCACTTGTACAGTGAGAGAGAGTTGAATGGGTTGTGGCCATTGACAAGGCAATTGTGATGACCTCTCGACAGAAGCAATGGAGCAGAGAGGGCTGACACACCCACCTAGAAGAGATGGGCCTCCGAGTGCTACAGTTTCAGGCTCTGTTAGCAGCGGCAGGCCTAGGCTGCTCCGTTACCCACCTCCTTTGCCATGGGAGATGAGGGATGAGAATGAGAAACTCTGGGCTGCACTGGGGAAGACAAGGTAGGAGGGATAATCCTCTCAGCTCCAGTAGGAGTGACATGCCTCCCCATTGTGCTGTGGCAGCAACTGGGGGAACAACCAGAGGAGTGACAGAAATGGACTATGCTGCCCTTTCAGCTCTGTTAGGCATGAAGGACCTCAAATTGTTGCCCTTGCAGTTAGTTGAGAAAACGTTTCATGGGGCGGGTGCCGAGCTCTGGGAAAACCTACCTGTAAGTACCTTGCAATCTATATGACAGCCACGAGTGGTAGCTCTCTTGCCTCCATCAGTTCAAGTCTCACTCCAGATGCTTGAATGCAAAATCCAGGCTGACACTCCTAGTCTCAGTACTAAGAGAGTGCTGCACTGTCAGAGGCTCCCTCTTTCAGATGGGACTTGAAACCGAGGCCCTGTCTCCCATTTAAAAGCTCCTACTGCTACTATTCCGAAAAGCAGCAGATGTCTCCCCAGTGTTCTGGCCAATATTTATCCCTCAGCTAACATTACTAAAAACAGATGTAACACACTGCTGTTTTTGGGAGCTTGTCTGCACAATTTGGCTGCCAATTTTCCTACATTATAGCACCGACTGTACTTCAAACGTGCTTTAACATGAAGTGCTTTGGGCTACCCTGATGTTGTGCAAGGTGCTTTAGAAATTCAAGGATTTTGACTGATGAGTAGGAATTAGTGTGACAGTCAAATTTGCATCACTCAGTTCAAACTGAGGGTCAACAGCTTAGGTAACAAACAAGCAGTGAGGATAGAATATTAGTGCTCTTGCTGAGCGTATAGACTCTGTACATAGGAACAGGGGATCAGGAATAGTTCATTTGGCCCTTCAAGCCTGCAGCACCATGCAATAAGATCGTGGCTGACCTAGCTACAGTCTCAAATGTCCACCCCCCATAACCCTTGACTCCCTTGTCTATCAAAAATCTGTCTAACTCAGCTTTGAATATATTCAATGACCCAGCCTCCATTACATTCTAGGGAAGAGAATTCCACACTCCAATGATCCTTGGGGAAAAAAAAACTCATCTCTGTCTTAAAAGGGAGACCTCTTAATTTTAAACTATGCTCCCTAGTTTTAGTTCCCCCCACAAGATGAAACATCTTCCTGGTATCCACCCTTTCAAGTCCCCTCAAGATCGTATGTATCTCAATAAGATCATCTCTCATTCTTCTAAACTAAATGGGTTTAGGCCCAACTTGTCCAACCTTTCTTCATAAGACAAGCCCCTGATCCCAGGAATGAGTCGAGTGAACCTTCTCTGAACTGCTTCTAAATCTATTATATCTTTTTTTTTAAATAAGACTATCAAAACTACACACTGTACTCCAGATGTGGTCTCACCAATGGCCCTGTACAGCTGCAGTAAAACTTCCCCTCGTTTACATTCCATTCCCCTTGCAATGAATGGCAACATTCTGTTTGTCTTCCTAATCACTTGCTGTATCTACGTACTAACACTTTGTGATTCATGTACACAGACACTCAGATCTCTCTGTACCACAGAATTCTGCAGAGTCTCGGCATTTAAATAGTATACTGCTTTTCTATTCTTCCTGCCAAAGTGAACATGTTCACATTTGCACAAATTGTACTCCATCTGCCAAACATTTGCCCACTCACTCTCTACCTCCTCATGACAGCTTATGTTCCTACCTATCTTGGTGTCTTCGGCAAATTTGGCTACCATACATTCGGTCCCTTCATCTAAATCATTTATTGTAAATAGCTGAGGATCACTGTGGCACTCCGCTGGTTACAGCTTACCAATCTGAAAAAGACCATTTATCCCTGTGTTCTGCTTCTTGTTAGCGAACCAATTCTTTATCCGTGCTAGTATGTTACCCCCTAGTCCATGTGCTCTTATCTTGTGTGACCCTTGGTGTGGCACCTTATCAAATGCCTTTTGGAAATCCAAGTACACCACATCTACAGGTTCCCCTTTATGCATCTTGAATGTTACTTTGACAAAAGACTCTAACAGATTAGGTGAACACAATTTCCCTTTCATAAAGCCATGTTGGCTCTGCCCAATCAAATTGTGATTATCTAAGTAGCCTGCTATAACCTCTAATAATTGATTGTAACACATTCCCTATGACAGATGTTAGGCTAACCGGCCTATGGTTTCTTGCTTTCTGCCTCCCTCCTTTCTTGAATGAAAGTAAGTGTTACATTAGCTCATTTCCAATCCGCTGGGATCTTCCCAGAATCTATGGAATTTTGGAAGGTTATAACCAGTGCGTCTACTATCTCTGCCACCACTTCTTTTAAGACCCCAGGATGCAGGCCACCCGGTCCTGGGGACTTGTCAGCCTTCAGGTCTAATACACTGCCCAGCGTCTTTCTCATGGTGATAGCAATTGTTTTAAGCTCCTCCCTCCCATGCACCTCTTGACTTTCAAGTATCTTTGGAAAGCTTTCTCAGTCTTCCACAGTGAAGACAGACACAAAATACCTGTTCAATGCCTCCACCGTTTCCTTGTTTTCCACAATCAATTCCCCAGACGCACTCTCCAGAGGACCAACACTAGCTCTCGTTACTCTTTTCCTATTCAAATACTTGAAAAAAAACTTTTACCATTCGTTTTTATATTGCCAGCTAGCTTTCTCTCATATTCTGCTTTCTGTCTCTTTATTATCTTTTTAGTCATTCTTTGCTGGTCCTTAAAATCTGTCCAACCCACCGACCTACCGTTAATCTTTGCAGGTTTTATAGGACACAATGATCAAACTCAGAGAACCCTGATGACAGGGGACATGCTCAAGGTTCAAAAGGTTCCACTGCATACAAAACTCTCCCAGGAACCTTCGCCACTCAAAGCCTATTACAGCTTTCCAGCTAGCTCACAGCTCTTAACAGCTATGCAAATTTAATGAAGCAGATCCAGATTACTGCTCCCCATATCATGGGGTGGCGTTGCACTTTTTACCCCAACACCCTCCTAACCACCCACCCAGCTCGTTCCCTCCATAAACTTGAACTCATCCTAAACTCTGCTGCTGGTATCCTAACTCAGACCAAGTCCTGTTCACCCATCATCCGCTGTGTTCCCTGATCTACACTGGCTTCTGGTCTAGCCATGCCTCTATTTTAAAATTCTTATTCTTGTTTGCAAATCCTTCCATGGCCTCCCTATCTCTGTAATCTCCTCCAGTCCCCCAACCCTCCAAGATCTCAGCGCTCCTCCAATCCTGGCCTCTCGCTAGTCCCCAAATTTCATCGCCCCACCACTGGTGACCATGTCTTCAACTGCCTGGGCCTGAAAATCTGGAATTCCCTCCCTCTCTGCCTATCTCTCCTCTTTCAGATGCTCCTTAAAACCTACCTCCCTGATCAAGCTTTCCAATCACCTGTCCTAATATCCTGACTCCCTCCAATTGCTCCTGTGAAGCACCTTGGGATGTTTTATTACATTAAAGGTGCTATATAAAAGCAAGTTGTTGTTGGTTAGCACCTGATCCAACATTAAATACGGGTTCACACTCCGAGTGACGGTCCAGGAACAGAAGTACAGGCCAAGATGAAGTCAACACCCTACTTCCTGAAACCAATCTGTCTTCCCAGTATCCTGCCAACTGACATCCCTCATTCTGACCAATCCTGCCAACATTGGCAATGCTTTTCTCTCCCACTGCGTAGGCCCAACTCATTTCTATCCACCCACACCCCAACGCTCCGTGCAGTTGGTAAATGCACTGCCAAATGGGAGGAAGATATGAAAGGAATGAGGAGGAAAAGCTATCAATGCCCAGACTATAGATGGGATGTCACAAACTCATGAACCACCCTCGCCAAGGTTTTTTCCAGCAGCACACATAACCTCTACCACCTGGACGGACGAGGGCGGCAGACGTATGGGAACACCACCACTTGCAAGTTCCTGTCCAAGCCACTCGCCATCCTGACTTGGAATGAGAGCAGGATGGTTTCCAGATTCAGTAAACAATCAGGGAAGCATCTCTGGCCTTCAGTCAAATTGGTTCCTTAAATGGGAGCAGGCTACAAAAACATTATTGCCTTTCCTTGTTGTTAGAGTGAATTGGCCAGAATTGAAGATTTTTTTTTTCCTTCATTTCTCCACTGTTCATACTGTAGTACAAGACAATTAAAAGGGAAAGGCAGAGGGGCTTAGGAATGGGATTAAAAGAAAAGGTGGCTATTCGATTGACCGGCACCCCCCCCCCCCCCCTGTTGTGATCAGGATGGTGTGTTACTTGGAGTGGAACTTGCTGGTGGAAAGTTCCACTCCAAGTCCTTTCTGTCCTTCTAGGTGGTAGAGGTCACATGTGCTGCTGAAGAAGCTGTTGTTGAACAAAATCTTGGAACTCCTGTGATAGCACTATAGGCACACACCAGACGGACTGCAGCAGTTTAAGGAGGCAACTCCCCAACCTACACTGCGTAGGTGCACAGCCACGGAACAGTCCAGAGGGAGGCAAACAGTCCGTGCCAGAGAAGCGGCCCCTTTAAAGATGTACCTCGGCCATACAACAATCTTAAAATGACTGCAAAGTGCAATCAATGGGCAATGCACAGTGTAGGGGAATTAGAGGGAATATTGCTCATCACCACCTTGATGACAAGGGAGGGCCAAAAATTGCCAGTCCTGAGGCCAACACACAGGTACCAAGATCAAAGAAAATAAAACACCCTCAGCAATCTCTCTTAATGGTACCATCTGGAACTCTTAAGGTTTCTGCTGGAATTGAGGGCAGTGAGATTGATACTACGATTCACCTCAGTGACCCTGGGTCTAAGAGCTATGAGCAGCCAGGATTCCCTTTCTCAGGGACTATCTCATTTTCTTATTTTTCCCCAGATATTTCCACCCCAGCCTCCCAAATGGACCATTTGACAGCAAGCATCAAGCATTTCAACTTTGGGGTTTGAGGGTGTGAATTAATCTAACACCAATCCTGTCCTCAATCTGATTCACATACGGACACTCTGAGAATGAGGACAGCTCAATAGCAATCCTGAGTGTCAACCCTCGCCAATGTTCCACTCCAAGCCCCGGCACTGAAATCTGAAACACAAACAGATCAGCCATGATTTTTGTTGAACAGCTGAGCAGGCGCGAGGGGCCGAATGGCCTCCTCCTGCTCCTATTTCCTATGTTCACATGGGTGCAGTCCTGGAGCTTTCTTCACCTGGCCCCTCACCTCCAGTTGGCCCCTCCCACACACTCTTGCCATTGGTCACCTGACATATCAACCATGACAGCATCCCACTGACCCCAGCCAACTGGGAAGTGAACGGACTGCTCTCCAGTTGAATGATTGACGACTGTCAGTCAAACTGCCCTTTGCCTGATTCCGACATTTTTTGAAACTTAATAAAAAGTGTGCAAAGAAAATGAAAAGAAAACACTTCTTTTAAAGCCTTGTGTGTGTGTGTGTTTTTTTTCTCCTGAGTTTTATCCCAGCAACAATGCTCTGGAAATTAATCTTCAATTCTTGGAAGACTCCATAGCCGTCCCAAGCAATGGAGAATAATTGGGAATCCCAATCCCAAATCAAACTTGGGGCTTTTCGGCTGCAGGCAGCCCCCAGCTGGGGAAGGTCAGTGATCAGGGGAGCAACTCTGACCTCCAATCAAATTTGCTTCTTAAATGGGTGCAGGCTGCAAAAAGAATTCACTGCCTTTCCTTATTGTCGTTAGAATAAATTGGCAAGAGTTCAAGCTTTTTCTCCTTCACTGTTTAGACCATTAAACAAGGCAATTAAAATAGAGAGGCAGAGGAGCTTAGGGAGGGAATTCAAGAAATTTGAGAAGTAACTCTTCAACTGACCCCTTGCAGAGCTCAGGACCTCCAGGTTGTGAAGTTCCTTCTCAGTTATTTCCACCCTCAGACGCTGCACTTACTAACCAGATCTCGCCTGCATCAAACGTTAAACATGTCAAGGAACCATGAGCTTACTAATGCCCACTCAAGCTGATGCCTACATTGCAACAAGGCAAAAAAGAAATGAATCTGCATTTGTATAGCACCTTTCACACCCTCAAGACAGTCTAAAGCTCTTTGTAGCCAATGGTTTGACACGTCGGTAGGTCACTCTTGTGTTGTCAAAAAACAAAGCAACACTCTCAACTCTGGGTGACAAGATTCTGGGTTCAAGTCCCACTCCAGGGCTTGAACACAAAAATCAAGGCTGACACTCCAGTGCAGTACCGAAGGAGTGCTGCACTGTCAGAGGTGCCATCTTTCAGGTGAGATGTTAAAACTTGAGGTCCCCATCTGCCTGCTTGGGTGGATGTGGAGGCAGAGTTTTCGAATATTTTAAGGCAGAGCTAGATAGATTCCTGATTAACAAGGGGGTGGAAGGTTATCGGTGGAGGTGTGGTGGGGGGGGGGGGGGTAGGCAGGAATGTGGGGTTGAGGTTACATTCAGATTAGCCATGACCTTATTGAATGGGGGAGCAGGCTCGAGGGGCCGAGTGGCCTTACTCCTGCTCCTAATTTGGACGTTTGTGTGCCGTGGCACTATTTTGAAGAAGAACTGGGGAGCTCTCCCCAGTGTCCTGATCAACACTTATCCTTAAAGCAACTTCACAAAAGCAGGGTACTGTCTGGTCATTATTACATGACTGCTTGTGGGATCTTGCTGCGTACAAGTTGGCTGTTGGGTTCCAAATCAGGTGGCCCAAGTGGTGAAAGGTGTGAGGGTTCTCCATATGGCATCAACGGCAGTCGAAGCTTACATCTCTCCTTAATGTAACGCTGCGCAGGCAAGTTAACAATCATAAACAAAGTCTCTTGGCCCAGTGCCTTACCTGGCACAAGTGAATCCACTTTATCCCTCCCTGCTTAAGCACTCAAAACAAAAACTTAGTGAGACAGCAGTTCAGGGAGGAGTCCAACAACAGGTACAATCTATTCCAGAAAACCAAGGGAGCTAGGATTCCCTGAGAATAAACTTTTGGGTTTTTTTTTAAAAGAAGAAAACTGATTGTGACACTTCAAGTGCAGCATAGGGGGGGGGGAGGGAGGGGGGGGGGTGGGTGAAATGCCTCGTCTCTGTGTTTTGTTTGAAAATTGTCGGCTTCTTTCCAATTTACAATGTTTGTTCAAGATCGTGGGGATAGGCTTGTTTTTTTTTAATTCAAAAGGGCGGGGGAATAAGCAATTTGCGCCTGACATTCGACAACATTGCCCGTGTTTTTTGGTTAACCCCTTCAATGTCACACAGACTGACAACAGGGATGTTTAATCCCCACGCAATGACCAGCGCCCTTAGCCTGTACCACACAGCTGCAGCCAGAGGTTGCAAATTATAACTTCCATCGCCCAACATTCTCAATCCCAATTTTCCATTCTTTGTTTGGGGGTTTGCGAAAAGCTTTTTTTTTAAAAAAAAATAAAAATTTTTGAACGTAAAAAGTCATTTCTCGCATGAAAAAGGCACAATTTTTTTTTTTTGTTTTTTTTTGTTTTGCGTTTAAGGTCTGAACCCCTTACGCATTAAACTTGCAGCAATGGCTTTGTGCACTGCAACCCGACATTGACGAGATTTACATTAAATGATGTCAAGATGAATTGCCCCGGTGTAATTTTGCGAAAAGCCAGCCGGGGTGGGGGGGGTAGGGGGTGAGGGGGTGAGGGGATGAGGGGGTGAGGGGTAGGGAGTGGGGGGAACAGAAAGCAGTTTGCTGCCTACCTGCTTTAACTCGCTGGAAAGGTACAAGAAAGTCACAGCTATGCACACACACTGCAGCAAGAGGACAGAGCCCAGGACAAAACCCAGCCTCTGGACAGTCATCAACCCACTGCCGGTCCCCATAGCGAATAACACTCGCTGTTTATTTCAGGCGGCTCTCGGAGTTGTAGATGTTGGAGCTCAGGAGAGGCGGTTTTTGTTTAGCAGCCGAAACCCAGGAGGAGGAGTTACAACCGACTGCAAAAAAAAACCCCTTTTGATTCCTCCCAGTTTCTATTCCCGAGATAAATAAGCCTCCTTTTCAGTTTCACCATGAGCAAGTCTTGTTTAATCTGTGCGCGGGGTTGTTTACCAGAGTACAACCGTATCCTGGATCAGGAATTCCGGATTCAAATCCCAGCAGAAGACATTGTACTACTGAATTCAACACTCTGGCAGATGTACCTCAAACAAAAAACAAAAACAAAAAAAGGGCGCTTGGTTGGAGTTAAAGACTTAACTCTTTTACTGAAAATCTTCAACCTACATGGATTCTCTCGGTGCTAAACCCCACATTCAAAAATTCCCCCTCTTTGTCTGAATCCCCCACGACCTTGTCCCCTCTCTATCTCACCAAATTTTCCTCCAGCTCTGCAACTTTTTTTTTATTCATTTACAGGATGTGGGCTTCGCTGGCTGGGCCAGCATTTATTGTCTATCCCTAGTTGCCCCTTGAGAAGGTGGTGGTGAGCGGCCTTCTTGAGCCGCTGCAGTCCGTGTGGTGTAGGTACACCCACAGTGCTGTTAGGGAGGGAGCTCCAGGATTTTGACCCAACGACAGCAATGGAGTGGCGATATATTTCCAAGTCAGGTTGGTGAGTGGCTTGAAGGAAAATTTGTAGGTGCCCTTGTCCTCCCAGTGGGAGAGGTCACAGGTATTGAAGGCGCTGTCAAAGGAGCCTTGGTGAATTCCCGCAGTGCATCTTGTACATGGCACACACCGCTGCTACTGTGCATCGGTGGTGGAGGGAGTGGATGTTTAAGGTAGTTGATGAGGTGCTATTCAAGTGGGCTACTTTCTCCTGGATGGTGTTGACCATTCTTGAATGTTGTCAGAGCTGCACTCATCCATGCAAGTGGAGAGTGTTCAATTGCACTCCTGACTTGTGCCTTGTAGATGGTGGACAGGCTATGGGGAGTCAGGAGGTGAGTTAATCTCCAAAGAATTCCCTGGCTCTGACCTGCTCTAGTAGCCACAGTATTTATATGGCTAGTCCAGTTCAGTTTCTGCCGAATGGTTGCCCCCAGGTTGTTGATAGTGGAGGATTCAGCGATGGTAATGCCATTGAATGTCAAGGGGAGATGGCTGGATTCTCTCTTGTTGGAGATGGTTATGGTCAGGCACTTGTGTGGCGTGAATGTTACCTGCCACTCATCAGCCCAAGTCTGAATGTTGTCCAGGTCTTGCTGCATACAGGGATGGACTGGTTCAGTATATGAGGAGTCGCAAATGGTGCTGAACATTGTGCAGTCATCAGCGAACATCCCCACTTCCCTATGATGGAGGGAAGGTCATTGATGAAGCAGTTGAAGACAATTAGGCCTAGGACACTACCCTGAGGAACTCCTGCAGTGATGTCCTGGAGCTGAGATGATTGACTTCCAATAACCACAAGCATCTTCCTTTGTGCTAGGTATGACTCCAACCTGTGAAGAGTTTTCTCCCCAATTCCCATTGACTCCAGTTTTACTAGGGCTCCTTGATGCCACACTCGGTCAAATGCTGCCTTGATGTCAAGGGCAGTCACTCTCACCTCATCTCGGGTGTTCAGCTCTTTTGTCCATGTTTGAACCAAGGCTGTAATGAGGTCAGGAGCTGGGTGACTCTGGTGCAACCCAAACTGAGCATCAGTGAGTGGGTTATTGCTATGCAAGTGCCACTTGATAGCACCATTGATGACCCCTTCCATCACTTTACTAATGATCGAGAGTAGACTGATGGGGCAGTAATTGGCCAGGTTGGATTTGTCCTGTTTTTTGTGTACAGTACTAATCTGGGCAATTTTCCACATTGCCGGGTAGATGCCAGTGTTGTAGCTGCACCGGAACAGCTTGGCTAGAGGCACAGCAAGTTCTGGAGCACAAGTCTTCAGTACTATTGCTGGAATATTGTCAGGGCCAATAGCCTTTTCAGTACCCAGTGCCTTCAGCCATTTTTTGATATCACGTGGAGTGAATCGAATTGGCTGATGACTGGCATCTGTGATACTGGGAACCTCTGGAGGAGGTCGAGATGGATGATACCCCTTGGCACCTCTGGCTGAAGATTATTGCAAATGCTTCAGCCTTATCTTTTGCACTGATGTGCTGGGCTCCTTCATCATTGAGGATGGGGATATTTGTGGAACCTCCTCCTCCAGTGAGTTGTTTAATTGTCCACCAACATTCACGGCTGGACGTAGCAGGACTGCAGCTTAGATCTGATCATTGGTTCTGGCTGAAGATTGTTGCAAATGCTTCAGCCTTATCTTTTGAACTGCAGTTTGGGTTCCCTCTTTTTATCCAGTAATCCAGAGATTATTGGATAACCAATAATGCAGAGGTCCAGGGTAATGCTCAGGGAATCAGGTTCGAACCCCAGCGCGCAAGATGGTGAAATTTGAATTCAATAATAAAAAATCCAGAATTAAAACTCTAATGATAACCATGCAACCATTGCCACCAATTGTTGTAAAAACCCATCTGGTTCACTCACACCCTTTAGGGAAGGAAATCCGCTGCCCTTACCTGGTCTGACCTACATGTGACTCCACCCCATAGCAATGTGGTTGACTCTTAAATGCTCTCTGAAATAGCCTAGCAAGTTACTCAGTTCTCAAGGGCAATTAGGGCTGAGCAATAAATGCCAGTCTAGCCAGTGACGCTTCCATTCCATGAATGAATATAAAGAGCAAAGTCTAGCAGCTATGTCCTTTAGGACTCAGCTAGCTCGGTCAGTATTGGTACTACCGAGCCAGTCTTGGTAATGGACATTGAAGTCCCCCACCCAGAGTACATTCTATGCCCTTGCCAACCTCAGTGCTTCCACCGAGTGGTGTTCAACATGGAGAAGTACTGATTCATCAGCTGATGGGGCGTGGTGGGTGGTATTCAGCAGGTTTCCTTGCCCATGTTTAACCTGATGCCAAGATACTCCAGAGTCAATGATGAGAACTCTCCGGGCAACTCCCTTCTGACTGCATACCACTTTGCCACCACTTGTATTTGTGGCATAGCACATACCCAGGAATGGTGATGCTGGTGTCTGGGACATCGTCTGTAAACTATGATTCTGAGTATAACAATGCCACAAATCTCCTCAATTATCTGTTTCTCCAAGTCTGCCCTCTATCATCGTGCCTATGCTTCTCACTTAGCTGGCAACAGAAGGAGGCCATTCAGCCCCTTGAGTCTATTCTGTTCTTCTCTTAGATGATTGGTGATCTGTACCTCAATTCCATCTACTGGCTTTGTTCCATTACCCCAACCCAACAAACATGTATCGGTCTCAAGTCTCAAGTTTGAAAGCCTGTATATTGCTGCAAAGAGAAATGTTGTTGACGCTTGCACTCATTGGGACAAACACAAGAATGTCAAATCAGCACCCTTTTCTCCTGTAGCATAAATTGTTGTGATTGTTTGAAATTTGGTCTTCTTGTATTGGTCCTGATGAGTGCAAGATGAAAGTCTTCAGCCACATGTCCCTCTTTTTAGCAATATTCAAGTTCTGTACTAGCAAACAACTTGAAAATGCCAATTGTTAAGCCATCCCCAGCCTTTTGTTGGAAAGAATTCCCAGATTTCCACTACCCTTTGTGTGAGGAAGCGTTTCTTCATTTCACCCTTGAACGGCTTAGGTCTAATTGTAAGATAATGCCCCCTTTGTTCTGGATGCCCCAACAGGGAAAATAATTCGGGTGAAATTGGTATTTGACAGTCCTGCCAACAGTTGAATGTGAATCAGCAGCTCCTTTACACTCTGCCCACTTCACTTCTTAGTTGATGTAATTGTGGAAGGGAATTGGGCTCAGTGTAAAAAAAGCTGGTGATTTGCTGTAACGGGGTTTGTGCTCTTGTGCAGGTTTAGCTTTACCCCCAGTTTCTATCTGCCCTATCGAATTCCTTAAACCGCTCAATTAGATATTTCCAACTCCCCCCAACCCACCCCCCCCAACCTTCTAAACTCAGAGGAATAGAGAACCAAGAAATCAATGAAGAAAGAGAAAATAGAAAATGAAATTAAACTAGCAAGGAACATAAAAACAGACTATAAGAGCTTCTACGGGCGCGTAAAAAGGAAAAGGTTAGTCAAGAAACATAGGCAGAAAATGGAGAATTTATAATGGGGAATGAGGAAATGGTAGAGAAAGTAAACAAATACTTGGTTTTCATCGAGGAAGATGCAAAAAAATCCCCTTGAAAAATTGGGGAGTTAAGGGACCAGTGATATTGAGGATCTGAAAGAAATTAGTATTAGTAAAAAAGTAGAGCTGGAAAAATTAATGGGACTGAAAGTTGATAAATCCCCTGGACCCTGATGATTCACAGCCCAGGGCGTTGAAAGAGGTGGCTGGAGAGATAAGGGACGCGTTGGTAATCGTCTTCCAAAATTCTATAGACTCTGGAATGATTCCTGCAGATTGGGAGGTAGCAAATGTAACCCCACTGTTTAAGAAAGGAGGGAGAAAGGAAAGAGAGGTGCAGCATGTTAGCCTGACATCAGTAGTAGGGAAAACGCTGGGATCTATGATAAAGGCTGTGATAATTGGGCACTTAGAACATAATGGTGAGGTTGCAAAGAGCCTGCATGGATTTATGAAAGGGAATTCATATTTGACAAACCTGTGGGAGTTTTTTGAGGATGGTACTAGCAGAATAGATAAGGGAGAACCAGTGGATGTGGTGTATTTGGATTTTCAAAAGGCTTTTGATAATGTCCCACATAGGAGATTAATAAGCAAAATTAGAGCTCATGGGATTGGGGGGTAATATACAGGCGTGGGTTGAAGTTTGGTTAATGGACAGAAAACAGAGAGTAGAGGTAAATGCATCGTTCATAGGCTATTCCTAGTGGGATACTGCAGGGGTCAGTGCTTGGGTCCCAGCTATTTTTTAAAATTCATTTACAGGATGTGGGCATTGCTGGCTAGGTCAGCATTTAGTGTCCATCCCTCATTGACCTTGAGAACCGCTGTAGTTCCTGTGGTGTAGGTACACGCACAGTGCTGTTAGGGAGGGAGTTCCAGGATTTTGACCCAGTGACAGTGAAGGAACGGTGATATATTTCCAATTCAGGATGATGTGTGGCTTGGAGGCGAACTTGCGGGTGGTGGTGTTCCCATTTATCTGCTGCCCTTGTCCTTCTAGATGGTAGAGGTTATGGGTTTGGAAGTTGCTGTCTAAGGAGCCTTGGTGAATTCCTGCAGTGCATCTTATAGATGGTACACACTGCTGCTACTGTGCGTTGGTGGTGGAGGGAGTGAATGTTTGTGGATGTGGTGCCAATCAAGTGGGCTGCTTTGTCCTGGATGGTGTCAAGCTTCTTGAGTGTTGTGGGAGCTGCACTCATCCAGACAAGTGGGGAGTATTCCATCACACTCCTGATTTGTGCCTTGTAGATGGTGAACAGGCTTTGGGGAGTCAGGAGGTGAGTTACTTGCTGCAGGATTCCCAGCCTCTGACCTGCAGTTGCAGCCACAGTATTTATGTGGCTAGTCCAGTCCAGTTGCTGGTCAACGGTAACCCCGCGGATGCTGATGGTGGGGGATTCAGCAATTGATATTGATGATTTGGATGTGGGGACCAAATGTAATATTTCCAAGTTTGCTGATTGGGATTGTGAGCTATGAAGAGGGTGCAAAGAGAGATTTTGACAGGCTAAGTGAGTGGGCAAGAACATGGCAGATGGAAATTAATGTGGCAAAAATGTGAAGTTTCCACTTTGGTAGGAAAAAAATAAATGTAGAATACTTCTTAAATGGGGAGAGATTGGGACATGCTGATGTCCAAAGGGTCCTGGGTGTTCTTGTTCATAAGTCACTGAAAGCTAACATGCAGGTCCAACAAGCAATTAGGAAGGCAAATGATATGTTGGCCTTTATTGCAAGGAGATTTGGATATAGGAGTAAGGAAGCCTTGCTGTAGCTGTACAGAGCCTTGATGAGGCTGCACCTGGAGTATTGTGTGCAGTTTTGGCTCCCTTACCTAAGGAAGGATATACTTGTCATAGAGGAAGTGAAGCAAGGGTCCATGAGACTAATACCAGGGATGGTGGGATTGCCTTATAAGGAAGGATTGAGGAAACTGGGCCTGTATTCTCTAGAGTTAGAAGATTGAAAAGTGATCTCATTGAAGTGTACAGAATTCTTACAGGGCTCGACCGGTTAGATGCACAAAGGATGTTTCTCCTGGTTTGGGGATCTAGAACAATGGGACACAGTCTCAGAATAAGGTAAAGGCCATTTAGGGCTGAGATGAGAAGGAATTTCTTCAGTCAAGAGGGTGGTGAATCTTTGGAATTCTCTATTCCAGAGTACTGGGGAGGTTCAGTCATTGAGTATGTTCAAAGCAGAGGTCGATAGGTACCAATGACATCAATGGATACGGAGATAGTGAGGGAAGGTGGCGTGTTGAGGTACAAGATCAGCCAGGATCTAGTTAAATGGTGGATCGGGCTCAAGTGTTCCTATGTTTCTATATTCCGATGAATACAAACCAAGTTCATGCAATTGGTTGACATAATTTAACCCGTACACCCCACTATCATTCTAATCTAACTGTGGTGTACTCCTTCCAAGCTCAATATATCCTACCTGAGGCGTGGAGCCTGGAATTGAATGCAGTTACTCCAGAGTACAGCTGAAGTGTCACTTCCTCACAATGAATTCCAATCCTTCTGAGATAAAGGCCAACATTACATTAGCCGCTTCGGTTATCGTTTGCACCTGCACACAAATTTTGGTGGTTGGGGTACCTGGGCACCTGAATCCTTTCACTCCTCCTCAGCTCCTAGGCTCTCACCATTAAGAGAATATTCCCACTTATCCTTCAGTGATCCAAAGTGAATGTGCCCCCATTTCCCCACATTGAACTTCTCCACCACAGTTTGTCCACTCACTCAGTCTGCCTTTGTCCCCTTGCTGCTTCCACAACTTACTGTGTCCCCTGACATAGTGCCATAGTGGATATACAACTCTCTATTCCTTCAGCCAATTCATTGACATATCTGGTCAAAACCAGAGATCCATGGAGAACACCACTGGTCACATTAGAGAAGGCACCCTTTATCCCTACTCCCTGTCTCTTAAATCCTAATCATTTGCTGACCCATGTTACAAGACTACCTCCAGCTCAGCATGCTTTCAGTTTTGTTACTGTCATGATGTTGTGACATGTACACGTGTAATATTAATCTTTGATTTCATCGTCTGATCAAATATATGTATGCACTTCTTTGACAGGCCTTTTTAAAACAAAGACACTGACTTAAAATGGCTGCCACAGGTCACCTGACATTCCTGATATTATAAGCTGGCCAGTTTTTAGAAGTTTCCAATGTGGATTACAATTAGGACATGCCAAAGCAACCTCCTATGGAATTTCATCCCTGCTGATGTCAAGAATTACTTCAAAGATGTACTGAAACTTGTACCTGGCTCTTCCCATCTACATTTCTATAAAGCTACCTTTCAGGCAAAGACAGAAAGTCTACTGGAACAATGGTTATGTTGAAGGTGTTGATACGTTCTTCCTAGCTCATCACAGGAAAGAATGGTTCATTCAGAAGCGATGGCTGGAACATTAAAGAAACTAGTCACCTAGGCCATAACACAACAGCCAAGATCTATCCAAACATAAGCTAAAGAAAATCACCTTCTATGGAATGTCCAACTCACTAAAATGTAATTTCTTATAATACCCAAGTTGCTAATAGCAGTCTAGAAGAAGTCTGAACATGGACAAGTAATACCACCTCATTCCCCTTCTCTCTCAAGTTCAAGACCCTACCTCTGATACATTTTGGAATCCATCACCAAGATAGAGAACTTCAATCAAAAGAAATCTCAGGTATTATCACACTGACTTTTTGAAAAGACAGATCGCGTTTAAAAAAAGAGACTGTCTCCAAAAATTATAGTTTACATTGGCCTCAACTCCGCTAAAATTTCAAGACCTTTGTGGAAAAAATCTGCCTCAGCTACGCATACCACTGAAGGAGTCATAATCAGTAAACTCTCCATTTTTTTTTTACCTTTTATCATTGAATACTAAATTTGGCCAAAAAGTAACCTCCTGCTGTATAACTGGTAATTTTGAAGGCTTGTGTTTGTGTGTGTTGTAAAGGTTGGGACGTGGGTTTACCTTTTTAAATATCTTTATATCCTTACCTAAGTGGGTTTTTAGCACAATAAAAACGAACCCCTTTGTGTTTAAACTCAAGAAAGCCTGTCGGACTGAGTTCTTTGCAATCAGCATGTAAATGGTTAAGTGCAGGCACTGAATTAATACCTTCACCCTCATAAATTATAAAAAAAACCCATTCCTATCAGTTGAGGAGTGGAAAAGAAAGGGTGAGTCCTGACACATGTCCTCACTGGTTGTAATACTATTAATCTCTTTTCAGATGAATCCAATCAAAAGCCTTCTTGAAGCCCATGGAGACACCATTCATCAGTCTTCTGTTATCCACCATGCTAATGGCCTCCATAAAGAATTCATATAGAACAGATCTGACCAATCCTTCACAGATTTATTCCGATTCCCTTTGATCGATGAATACGTGTCAAAGCACCTCAGTCATTCTGTTCCCAGAAACAGAATCCAGTTACTTGCTCACAATTAAATTTAAGCTGAAAGCTGGGTAGGTTCCTCGTTTCTCTTTCCCTCTTCAATAATGGACTGTCTGAACCCAGAGAGCTTTTCTACACAATGACTAATGTGTCTATAATTCCCTCGCCAATAGCCTGCCTGGGAATTATCATTTCCCGGAATCACAGAATCATAGAATTGTTGCAGAGCTGAAGGAGGCCATTCGACCCATCATGCCTGCGCTGGCTCTCTGAATGAGCAGTTCACTTAGTGCCACTCTCCCGCCTTGTCTCTGTAACCCTGCACATGGTCTGTCTTAGGGTGAGCCTCAGAAAGGGGTGAATTATCAGTACCTGTTAAGAGTTACATCGGAGTGAGGGGAATGAACGAGTGGGAGATCTCAGGGTGTCGTTCTTAGATTACTGGTGTTTCGAATTCACATAAACCACCTTGACTCAGTGAGAGCGGCCAAAGTTGGTGATGATGGCAAACTAGGAAAGACTGTAAATAGAAGAGGTGACACAGGAATTACAGCCTAAAGTGGGTAAAATATCCAAACTAACAGAACAATAATGCAGACAGATGGGGAGGTAATACCTGGGAAGTAAAATTAGGTGGCGTGAGAGGTGAAGAATACATTCCAGGAATATTGAGAAGACCAACTCTAAATGTTTATAATCAATATGGAGCAGCAATCGACAAACTACATAGCTAAACCAGTAGACTGTAAATTCTTTTGCTAGAACGGTACCAGGTACCACAGAACTCTCCACTTCAGTTATGTGGATAGACTGGTACAGCTGGGATTGTTCTCCTCAGAGCAGAGAAGGTTAAGGGGAGATTTGATAGAGATGTTTAAGATTATGAATGGTTTTGATAGATTAATATGGAGGAACGGCGTCCAGTGGCAAGGAGGGTCGGTGACCAGGGGACACAGATTTTCAGGTGATTGGGGAAAGATGGAAGACGAAGGGATTTCTTTAAAATGCAGCGATTTATCATGATCTGAAACGCACTGCCAGAGAGGATGGTGGTGGAAGCAAATTCAAATAAGGGAATTGGTTAAATACTTGGAGGGGAAAGAAAATTGTAGGGGGATGGGACAAATTGGGCAGCTCGTACAAAGAGCCAGCACAGGCACAACGGGCCAAACGGCCTCCTTTCGTGCTGTAAGATTCGATGGGCGGAATAACGGGGGTGGGGGAGGGGAGTCACGGACGGCAAGCAAGCCCCCAAACAAACCGCACCACCCCCCGCCCCATCCCGGAAACAAAGTCAGGGCGAAGCCAGCGTGCTCCACACCCACCTGTCCCCGCAGCTATAACGCGCTGAGGGGCAGATGAGCGCGGGCCGAGTGGGACTTGCGCCCCTCACTGGATCAGCCAGCAGTGTCCATCCCTCCCAGCAGCACCAGGCAGGGGGCATCAGTACCCGCTGCAGGGACTGTCAGAGAAGAAGGCCCATGGACCCCCGGAGCAGGTAAGTCCGGGGTCTGGAGCCGAGAGGGTTCGGGGGGAGGGGCAGGATGGGGAAAGGGTGGCTTTAAGGGAGGCAGCGGGTAGAAAGGAGGGGTGGGGGGGGGGGAGGGGTTCAACCTTAAATGGGGGGGTGGGGAGAGAGGGTGCTACCCTGCGATCAGCAAAGGGCAGCCGCTGAGGAGCGAGCCCCACCCTCCCCCTCACCCTCCTTTTCCCGCCCTTTGAACACGTAAGTGTTATAGTCTGCGCAGACTAGAAGGGCCGAGTGGCCTGTTTTTCTGTGCTGTAGTGTTCTATGGTTCTGTCGGGCTGTCTGCTCCCACCCAGCTGCCTACACCAAACGTTTGACAGCGTTGGGCCGCAATAAGTTTGGTAACAATCTAATCGATCCCTGATGATTTATTTCAATATGGCAGGCAGGCTGCAGATTTCAGTGCCCACCCCCCCCCCACTGCACCCACCCCCTCTCCCCCCCCCACTGCACCCACCCCCTCTCCCCCCCCCACTGCACCCACCCCCCTCTCCCCCCCGCCACTGCACCCACCCCCTCTCCCCCCGCCACTGCACCCACCCCCTCTCCCCCCCCCACTGCACCCACCCCCTCTCTCCCTCCCCTGCCCCCTCCACTGCACCCACACACTCTCCCCCCCCAAAGCACCCACCCCCACTCCCCCCCCACTGCACCCACCCCCTCTCCCCCCCACTGCACCCACCCCCCTCTCCACCCACCAACTGCACCCAGCCCACTCTCCCCCACCCACTGCACCCACCCCCTCTCCCCCCCCTACTGCACCCACCCCCTCTCCCCCCCCCCACTGCACCCACCCCCCTCTCCCCCCCCCCACTGCACCCACCCCCTCTCCCCCCCCACTGCACCCACCCCCCTCTCCCCTCCCCACTGCACCCACCCCCCTCTCCCCCCCACTGCACCCACCCCCCTCTCCCCCCCCACTGCACCCACCCCCCTCTCCCCCCCCACCACTGCACCCACCCCCCTCTCCCCCCTCCACTGCACCCACCCCCCTCTCCCCCTCCACTGCACCCACCCCCTCTCCCCCCCCCCCCATTGCACCCACCCCCTCTCCCCTCCCCACTGCACCCACCCCCCTCTCCCCTCCCCACTGCACCCACCCCCTCTCCCCCCCCCCACTGAACCCACCCCCCCACTGCACCCACCCCCCTCTCCCCCCCCCACTGCACCCACCCCCCTCTCCCCTCCCCACTGCACCCACCCCCTCTCTCCCTCCCCTGCCCCCTCCACTGCACCCACACACTCTCCCCCCCCACTGCACCCACCCCCTCTCCCCCTCACAAAGCACCCACCCTCCTCTCCCCCCCCACTGCACCCACCCCCTCTCCCCCCCCCACTGCACCCCCTCTCCCCCCCAACTGCACCCCCCACTCCCCCCCCACTGCACCCACCCCCTCTCCCCCCCAACTGCACCCCCTCTCCCCCCCAACTGCACCCCCCTCTCCCCCCCCACTGCACCCACCCCCTCTCCCCCCCAACTGCACCCCCCTCCCCCCCCACTACACCCACTCCTTCTCCCCCCCCAACCCCCCGTATTATGGGGGGGGAGCACAGGGGTGGGTAGGAAGGTGGCGGGGGGGGGGGGGGGGTTGGAGGGGGGGGTTTGGTGGTGGGGGCACAAACGCTATTTTACCTGCCTCACCCCCGCAGGAAACGCGCCCACCGGAGGCAGGTAAAATTCAGCCTTATGAGGCGAGGAGGGAGTGATCAGAATTTAAGATCCTCAATTCAGGCGGCGCTTTGGAAGAAATAAACCTGCATTTATATAGCAACCTCAGTACATCCCAAAGCAAGCTGCGGTCAGCAAAGCACTTTTTGAAGTGTAGTCGCTGTTGCAACGTAGGAAACACAGCAATCCCCCACAATGTAATAATGACCATTTCATGTTATTTTTAACAAAAACAGAATTACCTGGAAAAACTCAGCAGGTCTGGCAGCATCGGCGGAGAAGAAAAGAGTTGACGTTTCGAGTCCTCATGACCCTTCCACACCGTTTTTGCAGTTTCTAATCTCCGCATTTATACATCGTCACCCGATCTGTGCATAACACCAACCAGAGCCTTGTGTCCATTATTGTTCCTCCACTTTCTCACCCCGGCTGTCTGACCCTTACCGAAGTCTTTCTTTCCTGTCTCTGCAATGGTGGTGGGTGGGATCGCCCCCACTAAGTGAGGTAGCGGGCCAGGTTTTACCCACCAGCCACACAATGGTGGCTTTTCAACGCCATATCTCAGCGCTTCCAGCCCAGGCTGCGGTGAAGAAGACAGAACAGCCCCCGAAAGGTAAGAAGATTGCAGCCCCTGATTCAATGACGCACCCCGGGACGCCTTCTGGACATTGTGGAGGCCGGCCACAATGTGGTCTACTCCCACCCTGGGTGAAG